>NNCF01127209.1:82804-110325 GCA_002313205.1 Laupala kohalensis
AAAAAAAAAAAAAAAAAAAAAACTTGAATTAGATATTAAAGGAAATTAATACAAATGTTTAAATGGAAAATACACATAGAAAGTCTGAAACGTACAATATTCAAAACTTTGAGCCTTAAAAGCGTTCTCAAACAAATATACATTGTAAATATAATCATACATGCATATTAATGCAATTTTTATAACTGATTTAAGTATAACAAACATGTAAAGGATTTCAATGCGTTAAATAAATACGAAAAATATTTTACGAACTCATGTAATGACTGCCGTACATCGTCACCTCGATTTACGACTTTTTTCAAAGACACGAAGCATTTTTCATTATTTTAATATAACGCAAAACGCAAGCAACGTATATTTTATGTTACACGTCTGATAAAATTTTACTATATTCAATAAAGTTAAAATACGTATTTAAATACATTATTATGAAATATATACGTAATAACACAATCTCCAATTCCGCCGTCATCACAGCGCCAGCCCACATGACATCGTAATCTCATGTTTATCTTATGGAGTAACCGTCATCCCTCCAAAAAGCACTTGAAATTTTTGAATTCGACGTTTTGAAGTCGTTCATTGCAATTCTATAGCTATTAGCATACCAAATTTCACGTTTCTACGAGTAGTAGAAGTATCTCATAAATATCATCGGTCAGTGAGTAAGTTACACATAGAGGTTTACGCAATATTAGACTCACGTTGCTCGCTGGGAGTTTCGCAGCCTGGACCTCCAATTAAGGGGTTGTGCCCTTGCTAAGGTGTTTTATTGCCTAAACTTTATAAAATGTTTTTATCATCTTATGTTCGATTCAAAAACCTGTTCAGAATATGTTAAATCTCTACCTTTGAATTATGGACTACATTTTTTATTAACATCACATTTTGATGAATTATGAATCACAAAATATTTGTATAGCACCTTCTTACCGGGGCTGACAACATACAATAAGTTAATTTTTCTTTATACAACCTTTGTATGTAAGATGTAAAAAGATAATCAAAATATTGATAGTTATTCTTAGAAAATTAGGTGAAATTTACTAACACCGTAAAAAAACTAAAATATTTCTTTAATAATAATAATAATAATAAGTTCCCTTCTTCCTACGAGAAACATAAGGCATCAACAATTGCCTTCCAGCGAACTCTGTTGCATCAAAATATTCTTTTCAACTGATCTCCTCCATGCGTTGCATGGTCTTCCACGTCGTCTGGATCCTTGCGGTTTCCATTCCAAAGCATTGGTGGGTGGGGGGTCATCCGATCCTTTTCTCAGGGTATGTCCACTTCAGTTGCATTTCCTTCTTTTGAATTCTGTGTTCACATCCATTTGTTTTGTTTCCACAGTTCTTCATTGTTGATTATGTTGGGCCACCAGAATCTTAAGCACCTCTTAATGAATATATGCCAATTCTCTAAAATTCTCCAGATTCCCTCTCGTTTAACAGAGTCAAATGCCTTTTCAAAATCTATAAACTATCTATAGGCGTAAAGTGGAGACCTCCATCAGGTACTGTTAACAATAATTCACAATGAGCGTATCTGATCTATACACGATCTATTGGCTCTAAATCCAGCTTGTTCTTTGCGGATATTTGTTCGGACGTGCGCGCATCCGACTAGCGCGGCGCCGAATGCGTCAGGGCAACTTAGCGACAGAGCGCGCGCTGAGGCACCGCGAAGCAGGTCTTCACGCTACGTTCGAGTCCCGCACCCACAGACTATACACCAGACCGCGTACTAACAGTGTGTTCACAGCTTTCAGCGCTCCTAACATTGATCTATGTAAACTACTCTCCGAGCCTAGTTCTAAAAGCGGTCACCAGAGCGCGTGGCAGTTCTCGATTCCCTTCCCCTCCCTTTTAGGTACTGTACCCCCACCCCCTTCTAGGTACTGTACCCCACCTCCCACGATCTCATGCTTCATCATTTCACAATAATTTAGCTGAAAATAATTTCCCAACAAAAATTAACACTTGTGAATAGTTAACACGATGTATGACTGAAATATTTTACTACACATTCGAAACAGAAAACAGGACACAATTGACAGGAAATGTATACAAAGAAAATACATACCTGCTCTTAATTCTATTTATTCATAATAAGATTACAGGACATTCTCATACGAATGAAAATATTCAATCCTGTATACAAAAATGGGGTACACTTGCAATAAGGTACTCATGTATATCCACCAACTATTCAGATCAATAATAAATAAATAAATGAGATGGATAAAACAAGCCACACGAGAAAAAAATGCAGGTAAATCCATAAAAGATACAATTTTATCAAACTCGTGGGGAAATGTGATTAAATTCGTACCTCCTCCACTGCTAAATAGAAAGCAATGGAATGTTGATTTTGTCTTAAGCCACAGTGGTGTATAAATACCTCTGCTCATTGCATGAGAGAGTTACATGCCACAAATCTTATGAAGGTGATGTAGAACTAATTGATAGAAAGTTAATACAAGATTGATAATTGTTCAGTTGAAACTTAAGTCCAAAACTAAACAAATGGTTCTGTCCTCCAATTGGTATCAAAGAATGAAATGAGAAAGCAGAACCAGTTCTGCCTCCCTGAAATGAGTCTAGAAGACTTCTTCGGTAGTGTGAGTTGAAAATATAGTAACAAAATTATAAAGAAATGAAGACACTCCACCAGTACCACGGCTCCAAAAGCAATAGATATATCATAGGATGAACTATTTACAATTATCTATGAAGAAACCATACGATTTTCATTTATACAGGTTTATATAATTCTGTTTAACAAATGAGAAAGGCGGTAATCAAATGAGAGAAAATAAATCTAGAAGATTTTCAGTAGGTGTCTTGAAAACGAAGTGACAATAAAATGAAAAATAAATGAAGACAATCAGCCAGTAAATCTAACAATACTCTACCAAGAAACAGTCGCAAGATTTTCCATTCTACAAGTTAAATATCAATCCATCAAGGAAATGGGGGAGGTCTCTTAACCTGAGAATATCTGTGAGAAGTCTTGACTTCGCAAAAAGAAATTCACAAAATTTGTACCAATACTAATGTTGATATTAAAGAAATGTTTACCGTAAAACCCTTTATATATCAATAGGATAACGTGACTAGATTTATCCGTCTCATGGTGTAGAAAAAAGCATTACCAAGTTACAAACACCACAATATACAATAACTCAAGAAGTAACCTAACAAAGTGGAAGTAAAATTTAATAACATGAAGTTTCAGAAAACTAAAAGAAGCCACAGTACACCAAGTAGTAAATAATCAAAGAGGAATAAAATTTTAAAAAATGCTAGTTAACATTAAAACATTAATATAAGTGTCTCAATAAAAAATGAAACTCATCTACACACTACATAAACATTTATGAAAAATTAAATTAATTACAGATACAATAACATTAAATAAGATGCAGCCATTAATTTTTACCTCTAGTTATTCGTAACTAACTGCCACATGTCAGGTATAATTACAAATAAACGTTTTATTAAAAACAGAATCTTACATTTTAACTAGGTACTATTTCTTTAAATTTTTGTTTCAAGATGAAAATTTAATAGCAATTGTGTCTAGTTAATGAACTGCATCCTACATATCCTTATCCACTCCTCGAACTTCGATACTATCCAGGTGTATTATTAAGTTTGTTATGTTTATTTACCCAAGTAGAAACTAGCGAAAATCAATGAGATCAGTCATCGGGTCATCATCGCAACATCTGGAAAACGCAACAAGAATACAATATTGTCAGTCAACATACTTATTGTGAAAATCAGTTCAAATACAGTAACAATTCACCAATGTTTCTTATAATTCATTGATCACAAAAAATACAAGAGAGAGGTAATTTAACCTACCGTCGAAGTCTTTGGGAGAAAAATGCACAGAACACTCTCTTGAATGAAAAGTAAGCCGTACTATCGGACCGATAAATCTAATTCACTTGTCACCTAAAAGAGAATGCAACTTTTATTAGTATACAACAATATACACAGCCAATATATGTGACCAAGCTCATCAACGTCAATCCACATGTTGTATACCAATTACTTAAAACCAAACTGAAATACTTAAAACGTGTTATTATTTACCCATTTTCGCATGCAAAAATATTTTATGTCCGGAGAGCTGCCAGAACTGTTGTATTGCCAAGAGGTGTCCATAAGACATTGTTGTATTTCCTAAAGAACTAACAAATCAATTTTCGTAAGTCACAAACATATTTAAGTAACGTATGCAAATTACAGCACGCTTCGCACCCCACTGTTCAAATTTATTCAAAACTGGAACTCACAATCCGTCACAACCACAAAATACTTCATCTTGCTTCACTATTTTATGGTTTCATTTCAAATGATTTCAACTAGACTCGTTGCGAGCAATAACAAGCCAATAGGAGCGCGAGAAACCTAACCCAACACGATCTATTGAGCGCAACAGTAAATATATAGCTAGTGGCGCTGTCCGGTCGATGTTCTATGCACACAACTAAAAGCTTCAAACTTCAGACCCTTTCGCGTATCTTGTTTCCTCACCCCGCCCGCACCTCTCCGGTATTTAAGAGCGGCGCAGCAGCCACGCAGCAGCAGATGGTCGACCGGCAACGGAACGTGCCGGTCGCACCGTGGAAGGCCGCTACACAGACCCCCGCCCCCTGGGTCTGTTGACGAACACACTAACGCACGGGTCCAGGCGTCGCACGGCGAGTGCCGGCCATCTCCGGCGAACTGGTTAGAAGTTCTCGACTTAGCAACCTGAGAAAAGGGACTTCTTATGCTAGCGTTGATCGACGACCAAGAAGAAGAACAGACATTTTATTTTGCTTATCTGTGCCTAGTTTTCTTGTAAATGCTGAAAAAGTTTATTTTTGTCCGTCCAATAATTTTTTTTTGCGGGGCTTTACGGCTCGTCGACATCAAAGGTCATTGGAGCCCTAAAAACTCATACAGGTAGGGAAAATGCAGTTACGCACTAGGGAGAGCCAACATGACTCCCACCGCGTGTGGGACTCATCGAATGATTCAATCCTACCCACTAAAAACCCTCCTGAATTACAACGTATCAAAACATATCTCAAAACATACGTTAAAACACTGAGGACAAAAAATGATGGGAGGACAAAAATGAGGGGGGAGAAAGAATGAGGGGGGGGGACAAAAATGAGGAAAATTAAAGATACCCTAGCCCTAATAGCGTCAGGATCGAAAAGAACAAGAGGTGATCAAGAGAGGTCAGGAAAGAGAAAGGAAGGAAATAGTCATAGAAGTACTTGAGTTAATTTGGTTATAACAATATTCTTATCGACAACGGCTGGTATGCGGTGGATTAATATTATTCTAAGGATCTTACTTCAAACACATAGTACATTGATTCCTCTCCCATTATCACATATACTTAAATTTCCCTCTTTATGGATTTTAATACTTATGATAACGTCTACAAAAATATGCCTAATATTTCGTGGACTATGGATATATAACATCCTAATTCAATACTGCTTATACTTCGCAAGAATCGAAAAATAATTTTCAAAATGTACGTAACATATTATTTCACACTATTTTATTTAGGCAAAATTGTTTACAAATGTACAACTACTCCCAACATGATCTAATCCTTGATCTCCTGATGACCACACTCTCACCCTACCCCTAGTCCATGGAGGATATGCATAATATTTTAGGTTAAATAGAATTTTAAATCTTTATTACAATAGGCATAAATTTCAAAATTGAAATTATATTTTGCATGATTCAAAGACTGAAAATCAGTCACTGCTTTTAATACGTCCAATCAACCTGTGTTCGATAACATGAATTGGATATTAATAAGAACTAACAGAAAAATTAAGCAGTGTATAATAACAGGAAAATACGCAATTGAAACTCTGAGTCTTTGAAGCGTACTGAAACACATAGATACATATAAATATAACCATTTCTGACTTAATATTTATAAATGCTGGTAGTATTAATATCTGATATAAGTTTATCAAAAATTTAAAGGAACTAAATGCGTTAAATTAATACCAAACATATCTTTCGAAGTCTCATCATGGTAGAAGTAAATTGTAACTGCGATTTACGACTTATTTCCAAAGAATCCAAGCATTTTAGAAAGAAATAGTTCGTCCAAACCATAAAGTTCAAATATTTTCCTAAAACTCATAGCCTTTCACTTTTTCATTACATCAATCGAACGAGAGACGTAATCAATGTATATTTTATGTAACGTGTCTCATAAAATTTTGCTACTACAATATTAAGTATATTCTTATGATATGAAAACGGAATAACACACAAAATACAAGCAATCATTATCGTCTGACAAAATTCTTCCTATATGCCAAATTACAGAATGTTTCGACAATTGTATGTAAAATAAATGTCGAGTTGATTCAGATGCAAAGAAATCTAGATTTTGCCGATACGCACTGCACCAGCCCGTGTGGCAGCGTAATCCAGTTATCTTATGGCAAAATTTTCATCCCCCGAAAAATGTACTTCAAAATTGAATTTTTCGAAATTTCTCATTCATTACAATGCATTAGTTATGAGCAAACAAAATTTCATGATTCTACTACTAGTAGGGCATTATATATATCGACTAGTAGGGACTCGCATTTCTCGCTGGGGGATTTACCCCCAGACCCCCTTTTAAAGGTTTGCTCCCTTTTGGATGACTTATTACCTTAATTTAATAAAAATGTTTTCATCTGCTTCTATTAAAATTCAAAAATTTGTTGAGAATATATTCAAACCTCTGCCTGCAATTTATGAACCATTCTTCATTAAAACAACTATTTGATGTATTACGTATAGAAAAATTTATCTATAACACGTTTAACTCTCTTTTCGGGGCTAAGTTTAGTCTATAAATTTGTCTAAAACACCCTATGAATTCAACGAAAAGACCATCGTTCACTCGGTAACATTTAAATAAAATAGGTATTTTGCAGTTCCCTATAATTGATAGAAATCAAAATATACAGAAAATTACATCTGAATATTTTGTATTTATTTATTTTATTAAAAATATAATTTTCAAAGAAATCCGCGTATTCTCCATATCTCATTCTAATAAAAATTTAAAATATTTTTCTTTGTTATTGGAATATATGTTAATAAAAATATTATATCTTGTGTATTTCCACGGCGCGCCGTCACATGATTTTCATAATTACCAATCAATAAAATACTTTTTTATTTTTTCTTATTAATACAACTTACCTTAATTCGTTTGCATTGGCTGAATGTCAGTGGTCTTTCCTAAAAGATATCAATGATTTATGTGTAAAATTTTGAGTCAAGCATAATATTTGTTCCATGCTGCTTAAAAATTTTGTGTTATTTATGTTCTTTGGATAAGTAAAACAAAGTAAAATAAAACTTTGTTTACTAACAATAATATACTAACTAAGAAACTATAAGAAAACAAACCAAAACGATTCTCTATTGTTGAACATATTGTAAGAAAATTCCCCTGGGGACTTACATCTAGTAAGTACGTGTTTGGAAAACACGGGGTCCCGAGCTGAGTCTTGTATTACTTCCACTTACCTATGTTAGGTTCCTTCCTTTCTCTTTCCTGGTCTCCCTTGGTCACCTCTTGTTCTTTTCGATCCCGACGCTATTAGGTTTCGATCCCGACGCGACGGCTAGGGTATCTTTCATTTTCCAACCTCTACCCTCTCTTGTTAGGGCACCCTCTTGCCCTTGGCGTAGAAAAATGCCCTTAAAGGCGGAAGATCCAGCTAAATCAACAAAGGACAACGGTATGGGGATGCTGAAGGCAACGGGAACCACAGTATTAAAGACCCTTATGGTATCCACGAAAAACAAACCAATTCATACATTTCATCTATTATTTTTTTATGAGGGACTTCTCCTTTGCAAAAGATTCCGGAGATAAACTAGTCCCCCGTTCGGATCTCCGGGTGGGGACTGCTCAGAAGGGTATCATCAAGAAGAGAGTTGATAAAGCTAACATCCTAAGAATCGGAGTGTGGAATGTTAGGAGTTTGAATGTAACTGGGAAATAAGAGAATCTAAAGAGGGAAATGAATAGGTTAAAGTTAGACATAGTGGGAATAAGTGAAGTAAAATGGAGAGATGAGATAGACTTTTGGTCAGGATAGTATAGAATTATAACATCTTCAGTGAATGATGTAACTGGAGTTGGGGTTGTTATGAACAAGAAAGTGGGTGAAAGGGTCATTTTTATGAACAGTTTAATGATAGGATTATTGTTGTCAGAGTTGAAACAAAACCAACACTAATTACCATAGAGCAAGTTTATATGCCCACTTCACAAGCAGATGATGATGAAATAGAAAGAATGTATGGAGATATAGAAGAAGTAATAAAATTTGTGAAGGGGGATGAAAATTTAATAATTATGGGAGATTGGAATGCTGTAGTAGGCGAGGGAAAAAAGGGCTGCATTGTTGCGAAATATGGTTTAGAAGATAGGAATGATAGGGGAAAGAGGCTCGTGGAATTCTGAGAGAAGTTTAAGTTAATAATTGCAAATACTCTTTTCAATAACCACAAGAGAAGAATATATACACGGAAGAGACCAGGAGACACAGGAAGATACCAGTTGAACTATATACTTGTGAGGCAAAGATACAAAAACCAAATATTAGACTGTAAAACTTTTTCATGGGCTGATATTGACTCAGATCACAATCTAATAGTGATGAAAAGTTTAGTTCAATTCAAATTGAAGGGCGACACACCACAAGGAAATGGGATACAGACAGGCTTAATGAGAGAGACAGGAAAAGAGAGTTTTAAGAGGCTCTAACTTTCAGAGCCAAAGCTACATAGGTGCATCGCTAGAAGAAGAATGGGGCATTTTGAAGAAGGAAATAGTCAGAGCAGGGGAAGAAACTATTGATAAAAAGAAAATGGAAGCAAAAAACCATGGGTCTCCGAAGAAATACTTTACCTAATTGATGAAAGAAGGTCCTACAAAAATGTTCAAGATGTTAAGGATATAAAAAAGTACAGACAACTTAGGAATAAAATCAAGAGAAAATGTAAAATTGCAAAAGAAAATTGGCTCGAAGATAAATGTAGGGAAGTTGAGAATGATTTTAGCTTAGGTAAAACTGATGCCGCGTACAGGAAAAGCAAGACGACTTTCGGACAAGTGAAGAACAAATGCGTCAATATTAAAAGCGAAGATGAAAGGGCTAATCGATGGTAAGAATACACTGAAGGGTTGTACAATGATGAAGAACTGCCAAGAGAGGCTGTAGAAAAGGAGACAGACATAGATCCAGATGAACTAGGAGATCCAATTTTAAGATCTGAATTTGATAGAGCTTTGAAAGATCTGGCTACAAAAAAGGAAGTAGGGTAGATAAGATACCATCTGAGCTTCTCAAAAATTTAGGAGAGGTTGGGACGCAAAGGTTATTTAACATGATTTGCTAAACTTATGATACTGGAGAGGTCCCAACAGACTTCTAGAACAGTGTTATTTTCACACTACCAAAAAATGCAGGAGCAAATCACTGTGAACACTACCGAACAATTAGTTTGTTCTCATGCTGCTAAAGTGCTAACCAGAATACTATACAGAAGGATAGAAAGTAAGGTTGAAGAGATATTAGAAGAGGATCAGTTTGGTTTCAGAAAAGCAGGGGCACTCGTGAAGTGATTCTGATACTACGCCTAATAATCACATCAGTTGCCTTATTCAACTGAGGTTCGGCAGTTGCCCCAGAGCGTGTCCGCTAGCGAGTGTTTATCCTCAACACCCATTCATCTCATCGGTGCGTAACACACCTTGTGTTTGAGGGTTTTTTACAGAGGTTTAATCCTTCCTCGTGACCCGGTCAATGAAGGCAAGATCTCCGCCCTTTGCAACACGCACTTTCCACCATCGCGCCAATGTGCGATGAAGCATGTCCAAAGCTTACAGTGTCCGACGACTGGTGGCGGAGTACCAGTCCCCAGCTCGGGGACGTAGGTTTGCCAAACCCATACTCGGTCGAAACTGAACCCCCTGCGGGGTAAACTGAGGTGCGTGGTTTGTGAATAGGTTTATGTACTGGACGGGAGGGGATGAAACGAGTGGGTGGATTAGGTAAGGGAGGAATCTGGGACATGTAATAAACTGGACAAGAGTCATTTAATTTCTGTTTAATTTAAAATCTCTTTAAAATAGGCTGATTACAGTCTATCAAAATCTTTGAACTTTGAGTAAGCAGTTTATGTTAGTTATCTTTAAGGGAAGGTATAAACTTCAATTTTTCCTTATGTTGCTTGGGTGTTATAAAATTTAACTTAACTTCTGCTTATGTCGGTTACCTAGCATGTTAAGATATCTTCAACCTCCGAAAGAACATCGTTTGCGTCATTCTAGGTTTCAAGTCGCACAAGGTTCACTCTATTGCTTCCTTTAATGAAATCCAGACATTTACTGTCGATGTATGTCTATATTAGATTATTATTTTTCTGTGCTTTTCAATTTGTCTATCCTACTTGAATAAACATTGTTATCCAATGAAATTCAGTCACGCGTATTTCGATAAAAATATATGTTACGTATTATTTCAGTTATCTTTTCCTGCAAGTTCAAAATGGTTGTTTATTCAACAAATTGCAACTTCAGCAATTATTCAGCAACTGTGTTTAAACATTCCATTAAAAATTATTCATCTCATTATTGTTCTTGGTCAGAATAAACAAGCCAAATGACCAGCAGGTGACAGGTTATGTTTCGAAAATTGTAGAAGGTACTTGCCTTAAATGAACAGGTGGGAATTGGGCAAATGTCTCCTGGAGCAAACAGACATTTGTGCCTTGCAGCTTAACACAGGGCATGCACAATGCAATCAACTTGATATTGGCACCTAAAATATATACTATTTCCAATCGGTGCCACGTGGTTTCAGCTAGAGACGGGCGCTACGACATTACATTACATTACATTACATTACATTACATTACATTGTTCGACATTAGTGCATTTTGTGTACCAAATTCAATGCATTCCTTCCGTGCAGACATTGGAAACTTGACTTGACAATTAAGCAACTTAATATACAATTATATCTCTTACATCAACATTGAGGTACACTATTTCTTTAGCATTTCATTAATTCGATATGATTCATTGTTTGGCAGAGAGAGCTAAGTTCCAATATGTGAAGTGCGAAGCAGCCTTCTGTTTCATGTAAAAATCAATGTGTTTCTTGACAACGGGTAATACTAAAACTGACCAGACATGAAAAACGGTACAGATTGAATTGAAACAGTCTAGATGATTGATGACATGTTTCAAGATAACGGGAAGGAATCAATAAGCAATACTGACAAGAATTATTGGAGGAATGTTGAGAAAAGATATGCTGGGGTATACCGTATGCCATCGCAGGGAATAAGATTAAGGACGGTGGTTTATTTTATTCTTTGCGACTGAGTGATGGAAGTTTGACTAACGGTTGCACAGACCTTTCAGAAATAATTTTAGAGATACTTTTAACAGACGCAGATACAGAGAAAAGATGTACTAAATGTGAAATGGAGGTTATAAAGGATGGTGACAATCCAACTATAAAGGAATCAGAGTAAATAGTACAAAAATGTCACTGCGGAAATATCCTGGGTTTGATGGGATTACTCATGGATGATAAGGAAGCTATTTAAATGGACGAAGGAAACGCAATGAAAAATTGAAAATGTTGCGGGTTATTGAGAACGATGGCAAACGAAATATGCACGATGTAACGTCGTACAGACCAATTATGCTACTACCAATTTTGCTGTTGGTCTTTCAATGGTTAAATGGCTGCATCGCCGTATCAGTGGGTGTATGTAAAAAAGCACGATAAATGAATATCACTACGGATTTAGGTCTGGTAAATCAAGCGTTCATCAAGGAAATAGAAGGGCGTACAACTAAATGTGCATTGGTGGTTTTCATAAATGTGATTTTGATAATGCCAGCAGAAGTTTAATAGCTGCGAACAGGAGGAAAAATGTGTGGATAAGCATCCCGTAAATTTAGTGAAATCACACTTCATATACATGCGTTATTTCGTATGGGAAATTGAGAAAAGATAAAGAGAATGCCCATTAGGGTCTAGTTGTGACCCTTTGTTTTGAAACATTCCAATAGATGGATTCCTACAGAAATTAGAACGACGAGGTACAATGGTCATGGCGTATGCAGATGATATAACGTTAGTAATTTACGGCAATGAGTCGACGTGAAATAGTAGATAACGGTGCAAAAGTCATGTGATGCTGTGAAAGTGAAATGCAAGCACTAAAAGTAAAAATGTCGGAGACAAAAACAGCTGGACTTTCCTTCAGAAATGAAAATGTGAGAAGAAGAGATTCAAGATCTAAAATGTATGGGAATAACATTAAAGTACATCGACAAGTTCAGTATATAGGGATAATGGATGAAAGACTAAATTTCATTTCACATGTAAAATGTATAATAGGTAAGGTCAAAAAGTTATATCATAGTTTCAACAAGTTAAATTTGCCGCATGAACATTTGCTACCTTTGTATACAGGACGGATACGATTTGTAATGTGGTAACAAATGGATGCACAGTTGTCTCTGTTGGAGGGTGACGGTGGCTTCCCACGTCAGGGGGGGGGGGGAACTTGTGTCGTCCGACTTGAAGGGCAGCTGGCTAGAAAGGGGTTGGAAGATGCCCTAATCTTAAAGAACTAGAGAAAAGGAATAAATACAGCCTCATTCTCAGTAGCGACAGGCATAGCTTTATTTACCCAACTCACCCAAAGTGTAACGAGCGGCGGCATGGAGCGTCCTGCGACGAGACAACACTACTCCCGGAGCGCATGGCGAGTCTTGTGCAGTTGTGACTTGGGCGACAGGCCGAGAAGGGAATGAGGGTAGAAGAATTCGGCAGAGACCGTTGAGTCAATTCTAAACCGACAGGACGGTATGGAGTCACATATCAAGAACCAACGACCAAGAGCAAAGAGACCAGAGTGAATCAAAAGACAAGAGAATGAGCACTGGTGTCTCGCGTATTTGTATTGTGCACCCGCTCACCGTCAGTAGTTCTGTCTCGCTTAGGTAGTAAGTGCTTCTGATGCGCGGGACATTTGAACCCGCTTCACGATATCTCATATACATATCCCACGAAAAATTCATAGTGTGCAGCGATTATGCTTTCTCCGTCAAAGTGGGTGTCATGCTAGTCTCAACATAAGCGGTAGATGTTTTACTGTGAACTATGCCATTATATATGCATATCCTGAAGCTCTAGTTCAGGTACTGGTTGAAGAAAACAGGGTAAGTGTATTATAACAAAATCTTAAAACGTTGCTCAATAATAACATTCAATTAAAACACACAAAGAAATAGATGTATTCCCCTCCGCCATAATCAAATTTTCAACAAATTTAAATATTAGTTCTTCTCCAACAAAATAAAATTGAACCAAATTCAAAGACTTATTCTTATTTCATAATAGGTACACAGAGTTTATGTTACTTTCTCACAGTTTTCACAAAAAATATCACAATAAATTAATTCACAAAAGTTTATCAAATGTATATTGATTTTATCTAAAATTTCAGTTCAATACTGCATATGAACGATTTCCAGTTCATTACATAATAATTCACTTTTTATTTCATTACAAGATTCTTTTACTCTTTCATAGCTTTTAAAAATCTCGCCAATTTTACTTCAGTTTACAATACCTTTTGATTTGATTTAATACGCAATGCTTGCTTCCTCTAGTCGATCCTAAAGTATGAATCTACTGCGCAAGGTCATATGTGTCGTCCAGAATCGACCGCTGCTACGGAGTATTGTATTACTAATTTCCAATTCGCCTGCTTCACCATGATGGATTCTTTATTACAGTGGCTGCAATATACACTCCTTGCGTACGGAATATCGCTTACTCTTTATGCCCCCATACGACGCGAGAAATGGTGTCGAAATGTCTCTCGTTCCCCAAATTATAACTCTTTGTCCGTCTCAATACTTTTTATTTTAACACCACGAAATTTCGCGTCCCCGTTTCAACTCACACAAAAATTTCCTAGCACGCTGTTCACTAACCCTTTGTTATTTCTTTCGTCATAATACAATACAACCGTTCCAATCCCCACGCAACATAGGACGCGTGTGTACACACAACAATTTCGCTCCTCCATAAGTGTTAGGAATTGCAGTTTAAAGGTTTGGATTCTGTTTGAAAAGCGTATCTATTTCAAGAGCTGACTTTTATGACTGCGTGAAAGAAAACCCGAAGAAATTCGGCCCAAAGGGACTTAATAATTAATACATAAGTGAACATGAATCCGCAAGTCCTTGGTTACAGAAGTTTGAAATATGGTAACGGGCATAAATGCATGTGTGAGTTAATTACAATTATAACCACCATAAAGGAGGATGCAAGGTGCATTGTAACAAATTATCAATGAATTATATGAAAGAGTGATGGAGTTATAAGCAAGAGCGTCAAATACGTGAGCATAAAACCAATGATGACGTGACGAAGAATGTAAATTTTAAGGTAATCTAATGACCAATTATGTTCAAGATTTAATACTAGGTAGCTAGATAGTTTTAGTGCTCGCTCTTTAAAAAACCAGCAAAAGAACAGTAGTGGCTTGATTTCGTGATAAACACATTTAAACTTGAAATCTAAACGGCCATATGAACTGTTTATATTTGGCCTGATTTCGTGAAATGACTCCTAATCACAGAAGTCTCGATTGGGTGTGGTATCACTTCGAAGCGGCCGAGGGTTCACAGCCCTCCCGCTTAAGAATAAAATAAGAAAAGTTACAGAGCGTTCCTTATGAGAATGGTTTTATCTTAATTACAAGAAAGGAAGGAACATTAGAATATATTTCGCCCTTCTATATACATAAAGCCTTGAAAGGTATATGTGGATCACTAAAAGGAATAAAAAGATTGAGGAATGGGTCCATGTTGTTGGAAACTAAGTCAAACAAACAGCCTTTGACCCTCTTAAAGTGTAAACAGTTGGGAGAGTTCCCTGTCAAGTGCGAACTCCGTGCTGCACTCAATCGCAGCAAAGGAGTAGTATCTTGCAGGGATATCATGGATATGTCAACAGAAAAACTTGTTGCAGAATGGGAGGCAGACCACGTAGTTGAGATCAGTCAAATCATGAGGAAGGTTATTTGTGTTCTGCAGAAGACCAGTTCCTTAATTGTGACATTTAAGTGACTGTCCTAAACTACTCAAAGATCTTAAAGTTGGTAGGCTTAAAATGCCGGTGTGACCCTTCATTCCAAATCCTCTGCGGTGTTTCAAATGCCAGAGATTTTGAAAATACAACGACATTCTGTAAGGGCCGTGATACATGCGGGAAGTGCGGGAAGGAGGCACACGAACCCGGCGTTTCATGCACGGGGCCTGTGAAGTGCGTTAATTGTACAGGCAGTTACCCGGTATGAAGCAGGAAGTGCGTCGCCCTTCTGCAAGAAAAAAGTGCAGAAAATCAAGACTACGGAGAAGATCCGTACGGTGAAGCACGTAAGAAATACAAGGCTTTACACCCTGAATTTTCTACCAGTTACTCCACCGCACCGAAGACACCTGTAAAAAAGAAAGAACGTTTCCGTTCAAGTCGGATTCATTAACGTGTCTACGACAACGTCGTCCAAATGCCAGTGAAAATGCAAGAACAAATATGTTCAAACCGTTCCTGTTAAGCCGAAAACTCCACCTATTTCGCAAAAGTAGTTAAGCAGTGTGAAACGAACCCCAGACACTACCATGCAACAGACAAAGACAAAGAAGGGCTCCAAGGCTAAACCCCTGTATCTTAAGGATTTTTTGAAAACGAACACTACAACGACCAAGAAGTTGTAGAGATGTAATAAGAACGTCTCTGTCCTTCCTTCTACCGAGTCGGATTGTGCATTGTTCGACGGTCACGCGGAAATGCACATTCAGGAACCTGACCCAGGAGGTTCCAAATAGTAATGGCTTCCATACTTCAGTGGAACCTTAGTGGCTAAAGAACTCAACGTGAAGAGTTACAGCACTTAATGCGTCGCAATTCGATCTGTATTTGTCTGCAAGATACACACCTATTACCAGAACACTCTCCCTCTCTGCGGCGATACATCAGTTTTAGATAAGACGGTACCACGGGAGATCGAGCAAGAGGAGTTGCCGTGTTTGTTAGAAAAACTATCCTCCCCTCAACTGTTCTCCTGAAAACTTAAATCCAGTCTATAGTAGTCAAAATTTACAGCATACCAGCTATCACCGTGTGTTCAATATATCTTCCTCCGACACGAGAATCCTCGGAGACTTTTCTAAGGGATTTAATTCACCAACTCTCTCGACCATTCTTCCTCCTTGGAGATTTCAACGCCCTCAATGTACTGTGAAGTTTATCGAGCGTTTGATCCAGGAGCAGACCACTGAATTATCTCTTGGAGCGTGAAGATTTATGTATAATGAACACCGGAGAAACGACCCATTTTGCGCATGCTACGGACTCATCGAATGCGATAGACCTATCAATATTTTCTCCTGAAGCTGCTGATATTTTCCAATGGAAGTTAGAAGACGATCCGCACGTTAGCGACCATGATCCTATCTGGTTGTCCTTGCAGGAACGTGCGACTGGCTGTCTTCAGAAAAACGGACAGTGTCCAAGAGAGGATCGACCATTTGACCCAGATGATTCATCACACTGCTGAAAAAACTTAAGAAACATCTGTGTTTCCGCGAAGAACTCATGTCCTCTGGTGGAACGACGCATGTCAGTCCACCATTCGGGCGAGGCGAAGAGCGTTGCGCAAAATTTAAGAGTAGTCCATCTCCGGAAACCCTCGTAGCATTTCGGATAGCTAGAGCAAAAGCGCGCAGAACCATTGAGGAACCCAGATACACCTCCTGGAAAGAATTACTAAATACCATTAAGAGAACAACATAGCTCACTAAAGTATGGGAGAATCCGAAAGATAACTGGGAGGTAATCTGGAGTCCCAATATCTGGACTGATGTATCAAGGTCAGGTTCTCACCAACAACAGAGAACATGCTCAGTAATGGCTAAATGCTTTGCTGACCTAACATCTACAGCAAACTGCGATCCCGATTTCGCGAGGAAAAAGAAAATTGCAGAAAGCACATCTTTTGACTCCCGTTGTATCAACTGGGAACTATACAACTCACCCATTTCTATATGGGGGTACTTCAGTCAGCACTAACGACAGCCCACGACCCTGGTTCCATTCATTATGTGATGCTCAGACTACTCAGTCTAGAATCAAAAGAATATCTTCTGGATATCTTTAATCTTTCATGGTCCGAGAGAGTGTTCCCTAATTCGTGGAAGGAAGCAACGCTCATCCCCCTTCTAAAACCCGGAAAGGACAAGCCAGCCATCAGTAGTTATCGAAGCATTGGTTTGACGAGTGGCGTTGGAAAAACTCTGGAGACAATTAATAACCGACGTCTCGTTTGGTATTTAACAAGACATAATCTGCTGAGTCGATCTCAGTGTGGTTTCAGGAAGTTACATTACACCCTGGACAATTTTTTTCTTCTGGAGACAGCAAATCAAGATAACTTCGTCTGAAGACAATATGTCGTCGGAATATTCTCTGACATCGAGAAGGTTTATGATACTACTTGCGTCATGGCATTTTAAAACAACTGTATGTTTGGGGTTTTAGAGGACATCTTCCTCTGATGTTACAGACCTTTCTTGAACAGCGTTCCTTCCGATACAGAATTGGAAGAGAATCCTCGGATCTCCGTCTTCAAAAGAACGGTGTCCCTCAGGGCTCAGTCCTGAGTGTGACCTTGTTTGCAGTGGCTATTAACAGAATTTGATGTAAAATATCCTGTCCAACACTCTGTTTTTGTCGATGACTTTGCCATCTTCTGCTCGTCGCAGTGTTACAAGTGCGGAGCGACAAATCCAACTCGGTCTCAATAGATTGCATCAGTTGTCAAAGACGACTGGCTTTCGTTTCTCTGCAGAGAAACACGCTGTGTTCCTTTCAGTAGGAGACCAAGCCTCTTGCCAGAACCTCACCTCGCCGTAGGGGACAACGTTCTTAAATTCTATCCATCAGTGAAAATTTTAATGAATCTTTTATCAGAGACTTAATTGGATTGATCATCTTACAGACCTAAGAGTGAGAACATTAAAGTCTCTGAATTTATTAAAGTGCCTGAGTAGCAGGTAATGGGGCGCTGATCGCTCCACCTTGCACCAGTTTTATCGAGCATTAATTATGGCTGCGTTGTATATAGCTCTGCTCGCGCAAGCTATTTAAAGAAGTTGAATAGTGTCCATCATGCAGGTATCCGACTAGTTACGGGAGCATACCGTACTAGTCCCATTCCAAGTTTGTATGCCGCGAGTGGCGAACCATCTCTCAACTTCCGGCGACAACACCTCATGTTACGACACTTTTGTCATTTTCTTACTTTACCCGACAGTCTGGTACAAAACGCAGTATTTCTTTCTAACTCTTTATCCATCCGATTCTGCAACAGACAGAGAGCAACCAAACAATTTGGATATCGCTCCAAACAACTTTTGGAAACCTTGATTATACGCACTTCTAATGTCTTAAATCAACGTTTCAGTAAGGCTCTTCCTTGGTCTTTGCACAAGCAGAAGATTAATTTTGATCTTCTGCATCATGACAAGAAAAACACTCCAGCCGCGATGTTGAGGGTACACTTCCACCTAATCCTTGACAAACACCGGATATGTACTCCTGTGTTTACAGACGGGTCGAAGCAGACCGATGGTGTCGGCTAGTCCGTGGTGTTCCCCCATAATACATGTGGCTACCGTCTTGGCGACCTGTGCAGCGTTTACACCGTTGAGTGCTACGGCATATTGAGAGCACTGCAATAAAAAAAGTGCTCCTGCGTATCAAATTTCCTGATTTGGTTTGATTATCTAAGTGCCCTTCAAGTAATTCAGACCATGAATCCATCTGATAAGCTGATTGAGAACATCCAGGATGTGCTTTTTCCCTCCAAAGTGACGGAAGGAACGTAATGTTTTGCTGGATTTCCGGACACGTATGAATCAAAGGAAATGAGGAAGCAGGCGTTTTCGCGAAGGCGGCATGCTTATAGAACCGCGTGGATTTCTTCACGATTCCAAAAGGGGATCTCCTGAATTCCATCAAGACAAGAATTCTGAGTGAATGGAACAATGAGTGGTCGGCTGTTGAAGGGAATAAGACCCGACTTATTAAGTCCTCTGTTAAGTCAAGGAGCAGTTCCTGTAGGTCAGTCAGGCGCGAGGAGGTCTTGCTGACCCGCCTGCGAATAGGACATTGTCCTCTCACTCATCGGTATGTCTTGTTACTCGATGATGAACCCGTTTGTGAGGAGTGTAGCTCTTCTCTGACAGTGCGTCACCTACTAACTGATTGCAGAAAACACACGAGAATACGGAGACAAATTGTTTGGCTGCAGATTTGCCAACAATTCTCGAAAATGAAACGGATGACAATAATAAACTATTGAATTTTATAAGAATCGGGACTCCTCCCACAATTTCTCGGGATGGTTAAAATTTTTATTCTTCTTTTCTTTTGTCCTTTTATTCTTCCTTTCCGTAGTTTGAAAAATTATAACTTTCAGAATTTATTTCATTTTTGACATAATGTGTTGGGTAACTGTTTCCTTTTCTCTCTTCTCATCTTTGTATTTGGATATTTGTTGAGTTCAGGAGGGTTTTTTAGTGGGTATTGTCGAGATATTCGGCGAGTCCTACACACGGGGAAGAGTCACTACTGCTCTTCCCTATGTTGCGAAACTGCATTTTTCCCCACCTGCAAAGGCTCTAATGACCTTGACGTTGACGAGTCCTAATGTCCCACAAAAAACAAAGAAACCACGCACTGGTCAGCATGGCTACCCAAAATCTCGTCAGAGTTGAAGCCAACACTTCCACGCAGACATCAAAATGCTCATATTAGCCGATTTGCACGGCCGCCACATGTACTCCGTTTTGCGTAGATTGCTCCCCAACCGGTGCTCAGTCTCAGGTGTCTTCAAGTCAAACACTCTTTTGGTTGTAGTTCTTCGACAATTGGTTACCTTCACAAAGACACTCGTCAAGCGCGACACAGTCATAATTATATGTGGGCAAAATGACAATCTTTGGAAGTCATTTCAACCTTTCTGATAATGCATAAAAAGTAAAAACGGACTTTCAGTACACAAACATAGTACTGTCTAGTCTACCTCCACTCTTCAATGTTCAAAACTCAAAAACCACACCACAAAATTCTTCGGTTCTCTCCTCACCTCACATCATCCACCTGCCTCTTCACCAACAGCTATCCCTCCACTTCCATCTTCCTCTGCTCGTACGTCATCGCCACATCTTCCTCCTCCTCCCATCACTTCTATCTCTACACCCACTTATTCGCCTGTCTTATCAAACTTCTCGGCTTGGTTGCATGCAAATCGTCTCATTGTAAACACTGACAAACATTTTCTGTCATATCACAATAGAACGAGTATTGCAAAATCTTTACCCCATGGTTTTTCTTACGTTAAACGGAATACTGTTAAAAACTGTTACTAATGTACAGTTCTTAGATCTCCATATTCAAGACAACCTCAAATGGAATAATCACGTCGACAATCTTAATTCCAAATTACGTAAATTGTGTTAGGCATTACGAATCTTAGTTTTGTTTGTCCATATTCCCAATGCGTACATTTTATAAACGTTTAGTCCCATTTACGATACGAAATTATCTTCTGAGGCAATGCCGGTCAGAGCATCCAAACTTTCAGAATTTAAAAAAGTGTGGGATGTGAGGGTAAATCATATTTCAACTCTGTTCAGAACAGAAACGCTCGTTTATTATTCAGAATGTATGTACAGGCGCGCGCGGCAGACTGTGAGATCTAACCAACTCGCGTCCTTTCACTTTTTGCAAGGCGGCTGGCTCTTCCCTCTCACCCACTCCACTCACTAAGAGGGGAGTGGGTATTCTCGAATTTAAGGACTCGGTCCTTTCTGGAGGTGCTATTCTCTGGGCGCCACAGGAATCCCTCTCCCAGGCAGAGCACGAGGCTAAGGTAGCCGGAAACGTACTCGGCGACCGAAGCGTGATGTGTATGCCCCATCGTGTGGTTCATCGGTTTCTGCGTCGGTGAGAGTGGCGATGAAAGGACAGAACGCCGCTGACGGGGTGTGACCTTTGGGGCGAGCGATGGGGGTACTGCCAGGGGCGGCAGTATTTCGCGCAGCTGCCGGACGCCTGCTGTCTTCTGGGTGCGGTGGGTAGGTTGCTGTCGAAGCGGTGTAGTCATCTGTCAGGATAAGGTCCGACGCATGTTGATAGATGAAACAATGCATTGTCAGGGTCCCTCCGTGGCCATGTTTCTCATTTTTGTCGCACGTTGAGCAGTGGGCCACGAAGGAAATACCACCGCACCCTCTGGCCGTCCTTCCGTCTCCCCTTTTCCTGGAAATCCAAGCACTGACGTCTCACGATACGACAGTCCTATTAAGTATTCATGGTCTCACTTGAAAATTTTGGTTGAACAAAATTACGAAAAATCGTAGATGTGTGTTTAACTACAAATGTTCAATTTTATTGTGACAAAATTAAAACAATTTAAAACATTCATTAAATATTACAAATACTTCTTCAATTATCCAAAAATTTAAATTACCCAGTGCCAGGAAACCCTAGGGACAACGTCTTCAACTACATTTTGATTAAGTTCTTCGTTAATTAATCATGATGAAATCGCGAGACAGTGCAATGTTCACAAACATTGGCAGTTATGAAAAATTAGCTCTGTACTTGAGGTTTGAAACATAAGATACCAATTACCGTTACAGCACTAAATAGTAATAAGGAAATTTCTTATTGTTACAGCAATTTTTATTTTGGTAGGTGTACTAAAATATTGGTTTGTGCGATAATTTCAGCATCAGTACGACGATTTATTTGTCTTCAAAGACTTTAAGAAGAATTAATTAATTTGACATACAGCGAAATCATTGTCAAATGTTATTTTTTTGGTCTTCTTTGTATTACTGTAAATGTACATTCTTTGATAGATGATCGTATGAAAAGTATCATATAGTTGTAGAATATATTTAAATATAAAAGATGGAAGAAAGATGCGTGATTAATATAATTCATCAATTGACGATTTATTTCCATTTTACGTCACTATGATTCTAGAAAAAAATACCGCATTAACTTCTACGTTGTATCATTTAATGTCCAAATAAAAATTAATAACTCGAAAAAACTGTTTTCCCTGAGAGACATTGTTTGCTTACTTTACAGATTCTATTCGCGTGGTACTCCGAAAACGTTACTGAAATTAACGAACTTTCAAATACACGAACTGGCTACAACTAAATATTCAGTTTTTTTAATAGTTCTTTAAGTTTTGTGTAAATATTGTGTGTAAAATTTAAACACTGTGGTATTTATGTTACGAGTATAAATAATACGTAAAGCTTATTATTTTGGGGTTACTTTGTACTTGAATCTTTAATTTAATTACGTCGTGTTTGGTATCACTTTTCTTTATTTTTCTTGTACATTTCAAAAATACCAGAACAGATGAGATATCTTAAAAATAATTAAAACAATTTTTCCTATTAGAGAGAAAATATCTCCTTCCCTACATCTGGCTCAACTGGGTGCAGTTCGTGTTTCGTAAAATATTGGATTCTGAATCGCCACATATTTTACGGTTAATTTTATAATTGATTTGATAATGTAATTATATCGTGTTTTGTATCATTTTTCTTCATTTTTACGTAGATTCTAAAAATACTGGAATATATGCAATATATTTAAAACTAAAGAAATTCATTATTTCTATTAGGAATTAAATTTGAGTCAAAGATCTGGCCGGCGCTGGCTTCCTTTCACCCGAGAAAGGTCGGTTCTCACAGGTAGCGAGGGACATCCGATGTAGCAACCCATGAGGAAGGAAAATCTGTGTTTCGTTCACAGATGCCGTGGTTGCAGTGCAACACTGTCGTGGCTAGATAACTGGAGGAAAACGAGGCGTGGTCGATTCTCATAAGAATCTTTGCTTTTTCAAGCACCCTAGTGGTGAAGCCACGAAACCTCTGCGCCATTATGCGGCGGGCCTAAACACAGATTTCACCCTATCGATACTTACACATTGTTCTCTGCCGCCTCTCACTATCGTGATGGTTTTCTCCTCCCGTCGGATGACGGGTGTAGGTTGGTGTAGGGAAGTTGGAGTGGCAGGCGAACAGTGTCGTTGCGTAAAAACACAAACCGTCACGTGCTGAGGTCGTGGTATACAAATGTGTGAGTGGAGGCGTGACGATTGGCGGGAACAGGGCGGAGTCGCGACATTTGTCGGCACAAGTGGGCTACGTATGATGAGTCATCATCCATGCGTGCAGTAGTTAGAGAGAGGAACTCACAGGGAAGGCCGTACACGATCTCTGCAGATGATGCCTTTGAATCCTTCTTCACGGCACTGCCTATGTCAAGAATTGCGAGTGGCAGCGCCTGGAGTCATGTCATCTCGAGGTGATACATGATGGCCGCTTTAAGCTGCCGGTAAAAGCGTTCCACCATTCCGTTGAATTGAAGATATCAACTACTCGTCCGCGCACGCTCACTGCCGTTATCATCCGAGTGCTCGGAAGAGAGATGACTCGAAATGGCGCCCTTGATCGGTGGTGATGCGAGCCAGAGAGACAAAGCGAGAGATCAAACATTGCATGAGCGCTTCGGCTACTTCTTCTACCGTGATGGTTTTGAGTATCCATGCTTCCGGCCATATCGTGTATCTGTCCACGACCGTCAGGCCATACCGAAACGAGTCGGCGTGTGAGAGAGGTTCTATTATATCAACATGAGTTTGTTGAAAAACAGAGGGAGGTGATGAGAAAGTGGCGCTTGCCAATGACGTGTGATTTGCATATGACACGTTGGCAATTTTGACACGCGCGTGCCTATGCACGACAGTCACGCTACGAAACGCGAAACGCTGATACGATCATACAAAACGCTGCGCCACGAACGCGGCGATAGCTTTGATGCCAGGATGACTAAGCCTTGCAGAGCGTCGAACTCATGACGGCGAAGGGGTTCGGTGACGTAGGGCCATGGGGGGGCGTGTCTGTTTCGCAGTACAGCGAGACGTCAGAGCCAGGCACGTTGACTCGCTGCAGCTTCAGACTTGTTTCGTGGGCCAGCAGAGTGTGTAGTGCAGGGTCGACGTCTTGAAGGCGGGCGAGTGCGTTGAAGTGCACGGCAGTCGTGCCGATTACGGCATCGACTCATGAAAATGTATCCGCTACAATTTTGTCTGCTCCCCCCACGTGTTGAATGTCTGTAGTGAATTGACTTACGAAATACAACTGGTTGATTTTCATTGAGGGAAGTTTGTTTTTCCGTTGGAGGAAAGCATGAGTCAATGGTTTTAGTAGGTGAACACGGTGCATTGCAGCTGCTCCAGGATGTAACGGAAGTGTTGTACCGCCGAGTACACGGCGTGATGCTCTCTGTAAAATGCTGGACAAGCCGATTGGCGTGGGGTTAGCTTTCGAGAGAAGAAAGCGAGCGACTGCCATGTCCCGCCGACGAGTTGTTGGAAGTTCGCGCCGACAGCGATCGTAGAGGTGTCAATCTTGGGGTGGGGAGGGGTGACCAAAGAGGGTGACTTGAGAGAGGTTTTCTTGCATGTCTCGAAAGCTTGTTCGAAAGGGGGGTCCATGACACGGGCTGTTTGCCGCGGAGACCGATTAGCGCAGGGTGGAGGGGACGTGGTAAACGGTGGCGGATGGGAGAAATCGGCGGTAAAAATTTATTATGTCGAGGAAACGGTGCATCCCTTGCGCAGTAGCGGGCCAAGAGAAATTCCGGAGAGAAGTTACTCTATTTCGAAGAGCTCTTGGTCCGTCCGCTGAGACCTTGTAACCCCAAAAGTAAAATAGGAAGATTCAAGGAATATGTGGAATGAATTTAAGAATGATATAATAATTTTGAAGCAAGATATGTTTCAATATATGTGAAATTCGAGAACTTGTGATACTCTATGCGATGCATGTTTCGAAAGATTTTACAAGGATTCCACAAGGTAGAAGTAAGTGAATGTTGGTGGATAGGTACATATATGTGTGTGGAATAACTTCGCTGCTTTACGGCTCGATATGTAAGAACAGTGACAACATATATGCTTTCAAGTGCACTTAGGGAGTTGTATTCGAATAAATTGAATATAGAACGAGGAGTAAAGTAAACACAATGGGAGGAGTAAGACTATGAGGCGTAGCAAAAGGATAATATTGGGTGAAATAGGACGAGAAGAGGACAAGAAAGGGGAAGATGAGTATTCTATGCAAATGCAGGGACAACATGATGGGAAGAGTGGATTCAGTGATGGAACATCAAATAAAGTTGACTTAGAAATAGAAGCGAAGGAAGAACGGAAGAGACGGATGAAAAGAAGGGGTTGTGCTGCAGAGTTTACACAATTTCAATTTCAAAAATCAGAAAAGATATATGAAAAAATGGTACAGATAATAAATAGCGTTAAATTTCAAAAGACAGCCGGGGAGGAGCACGTGATTTTGCGAGGTGGTATTATGCATATGTGGGTGGATATAGTAACGTTGTAAAAAGAAAATAGTATTCTGAAGCGTAACTCCAAGGAAGTGGAAGATATTAAGAGAGAAATATGTGAAATACGAGGAAGGATGGATCTTCTTGTACACCACAGGGAGGGAGGTCAGCAAGCTGCGAACATACTATTTTGAAACAAATCGACACGTATGGGGATAAAATGGAGAAATGACACGTGTCATGGGGGAAGTGTTAGAAGAAATAGGTTTCGTTCACCTTGCTACAGGAAGGAAGCTTCGCGAATCGGAGGGGACGATAGTAGGAACCTTACATTAGTCACGGGATGTCATAATTGGAAAAATTCAAGAAGAGGTTAAAGATATGAAAGAAACGATTATAAATAAGGTGATTACACGCATAAACAGAGGTATGTGGATATGGTTCTAAATGGGAGACGAGATAAAGGGAGTGAAAGTGGACGCGTCATAGTACAGCGGAAGAAACAGCGGGACGAAACTTATGCAGTGGGTTCAATACTAAAGGGGATACTAGACTAACGGAAATTGAAGATAAATGTTGATATGTAGAGGGAGGTAGGAGAAGACGAAATAATAGTTGCTGTAGAGGGTGACAGGGATATGGAAGCTATAAGAAACGTAGTGGAGGATTGTGAGACACTTCAAGAGAAGGTAGTAAAGAGAATAAAGCCAAAAATTATAATTTATTGTGTAGATAAAGGGGAACAAGAAGTAGTTTTACAAGAAATAATTCTACGAAACATTGAGGAAAGTAATAATGGATACTACAGAAACAGCAGTTATAAAACGAATCGGAAAAAAGGAATGGAAACAGAGGCATTGGGTTGTCGAAATGAGAGGTAAGATGAGTACATCGAGCCAATACTTTGCTACTGATGCCACCGATACGGCCATGTGGCCTAAGACTGCCAGAATAAGACCGCGTCGTGTGGGCACTGTACAGGCGCCCATGACTTTAAAAATTGTGCAATGAAGATGAAAATGAGAAGTGTATTAATTGTATGCATAAGAGAAAGAATGGAGATCACTCTGTGAGGAGAACGAGATGTGCGGAACATAAGCGTGTGTAAGAAATAATGAAATTAAGAATAAATTATGGGGATTAATGTAATACTCGTTACTTTACACGGAGGCTTTCAAAGCACAGCTGAATTAATAAAACATATGAAAGAAAACCGAACTGACATTGGATTAATACAGGAACTGTATTTATGTTATGACCGACTAACAAATTTACCTATGAGATATCGATTAGTGCATGTAAGTTGAGGGAAAGCTGCAATATTGGTAGCAACAAGAGAAGTAGGAATGATGCTTATGGAGGATGTGCAAACTGTTAATTATGGGGAAGGATGTGCAAACTGTTAATTATTAAAGGCAGAACAATTGTCTTACTGATAAACGAGTATGTGCTATATGTAAGTCGTGGAAGAAAGGTTTTCGATGAAGTTGAAAAAGTTATAAAAAATTTAAAGTACAAAGATATCATTATATGTAAAGATTTTAACGGGAGATCTACATTATGGGGTGATACAATGACTAACGAGAGGGGTAAAATATTGGAAAAATAATTTTGAAATACAATTTGCGAATTTGCGATATATTTGGAGAGGAACATTATAAATTCTAATAGGGCATGGAGCAATGAACACGTTTCTCCACAAGAGGGGAATTGAGAATTCTGATAGATGTATATGCGGAGACGCTATTGATAATGTGGAAAATGTATTGTTTGATTGCATGATAAATGAGAAACAAGGTAGATGGTTAATAAAAAAAACAAAAGAGAATGTTTAACCTCGAGAACTGGGATATATATATATATATATATATATATATATATATATATATATATATATATATATATATATATATATATA
>NNCF01127209.1:110475-156331 GCA_002313205.1 Laupala kohalensis
AGATATATATAGAATGAAGTTATATTTAGAGATTTCGAGGAATATGCGACCGAATCGATGCTGGATGGAAGTGCTGCGCGTGAAGTTACATGACAGTGAATGGGAGCTGGAAAAATTTCAGATGACTGCGGTAAAATTGAGGTATTGAAGAAAAGAAAACAAGAAAGAAAGATTTAATTTTTGAAGCCTGTAATGACTATAAGCTAAGGTACAGGGTTTTGAGACAATAAGAAAATAGACAATAAGAAAATAGACGATAAGATTTTTTTTCTTTTTTTGGTGTACGAGTGTGTGCGCAAATAAATAAATACATAAATAATCATACGTACTTCTGGAATAACTTTTTTGTTTTCTTAAATACAATTTTGTGGGCTATTAATATTATAGCTCGTGTCAAACTATTTTTATTGTTAGGAATGTGTTGTAATGTTAAATCCGCCTGTGCATTAGGGCACTCGATCAGAATTGATGGGATGGACTCATGCTTGCTTTCGGAGAGAAAATTAGTTTTTTGTCCTCCACATCGTCATACGCAGTTTGTAACTGCTTTTTGACAACAAAATTTCATTTTATTTAATTAATAAATGGAAATTATGAAATGATCATATTTGACTTGTAATTCTCTTGCCGACAAATAGATATCGCGCTAGAGCGCGGTGAATTTTGACCATAATTATGATATAGACCCCCAGTACCAGTTTTTCTTATGTTCTTTGCTTACTACTCGAAAATTACACACTTTTCAGGACACGGTCCAACACAGAAATAAACTACATTAAATTTACTTCAAATTATGTCTCTTGTTGAATATTTTTGGTCAGACGTATATTTTAGGTGCAAGTCAACATGTCAGAGCGCGCTCAAGTTGAGTGTACATCGGACGAAGCTGCTATGCTAAGAACACCTCAGCGTAAGTTAAACTTCAGAATATCCCATTTGAAATAATTCAACATGTAATTTACATGTGTAATTATGTGTAAATACACTAAATAATTACCAATAAATTAAATTAGTTGGTAAATTTTTAAGTAGATTTTATCTCTTCAAGTACTACTAATTTTTAGCTTTTTCTGGAAACTCATTCTGCTGGTACGAATAATGTGACTGGCAGTATTTCCATATTTTATTACATGCAACTATTTTATCATGGAACTAGACCGTAATCTAGATTGATGTTTTTCTTGAATAGTGCAGCTTGCCCAGATTTTTCGAGGTTGAAAACTTAGATTCTCACAAGTGATATCCGTCCTACGAATATATTAAAAAAATCAGAAATACACGATATTTTTGCAATTTTAATGTACTTATTGACTAGGCTATAGGGAAAGTTGTGCTGATGGGTATGCTAACCAGTTGATACTTCTTATTGGTGTCACCATTTTTTGCCTTTTCTTGCGTCACTTTTTAGAATACTGTAGCAATGCAATACTGCAAAGACTCGAATATTTTACCACATGTTAAGATTTTCACAAGATTTTCGATGTGTCATTAAATGTCACTGCAATGTTATTAACGGCGCGAATTGCATTCATAGAAAGAAATTCTTCTTTGTGCTACCATGGCAACTATTCATAACATTTTGTAATTCGCGCGCTTCGCTTAAGCTGCGTCCACTGCGTCGCTATTTTAATTCTATTTTTGTACACATTGACTGGACTATTATAGGTAACCCAATCAATAAAGGTAATCGAGGTGATTGAACGGAAACTGAGGAAATTACGAAGATCTCTAAAGTATATTACCCAGGGATCCTCGGAAGGAGATGAGAATCGGACTTGTCCAATGAAGTCTTATTTACCGAAAAAGCATGAGGGTTCTTGGTGTACAAGCATAAGCATCATGCACCCTAACTGTTTAGCCCATTCCCTAATGCAAGTGATGTATGAAAATGTGTATGATCTTCCTATATCCCTCTCAATAATTTAATCGTGGGCTTGATTATAAACTTGTATAAAATAGCCCGTATTTAAACGTATTTTCTTTCCAGGTTGGCCTATTTGTGAATTAGGAGGAACTTACAGTTTACCTCATCATACATATTGTGACAGATTCTTCATTTGCCAGGAAGGTCAACCATATTTAGAGCAATGCAATGATGGTTTGGGCTACGTTCCTCACAAGGGTTGTAAATTGTTACACTTAGTTCAATGTGCTGGACGAACGAAACTGCGTAAGTACAGATTTTCTTCGTTATTTAAAATCGAAATTCATTTTTGTCATATATTCTCTCCAATCAGTGTTAGTTGATCAGTTTGATCAAGTGTGAATGTAAATGTAAATAAAAATTCCATCGTCATTCATTTGACAATACCTTAGATTTGGACATGGCCAAGTGCCCAGGGCGACAAATGTTTGGGAGTGGCAAATTCCAAAGAATATAAATTAACGTGAAAAATTGAAAAACTGAAAAAAGTATTAATTTGAATGTAAAAGGAAATAGTAGACAATTTATTTTCACATCCTATACTGTAAAATGTATAAAATGCGCGTCAAAATTAGCGGCGCAGTAACTTTACCGCATCATAACATATATGATTCAAAATTCATCAGAGATAAACCTGGGTTGACAAAGCTCCATGTATTCTCAAGACACTCCCGCACTGGAAAATGTCTGTGGCACCCCTACTACGCCTCTAATTTAGACGCTCAGTGTATGTCTACGTAGCGTCCCTCAAAGGCGCGTTTACCCTATGTAGCAATCTGCTATGTAGCAAATCTGTTATATAAAATTTGCTACGCAATTTCGAGGGTGTGTTACATGTAGCACTTTGTTTTATGTAACATTTGCTTGATGTAGCATTTCCTCTAGAGAAACTGTTATGCAAAATGCTACATGTAGCTAAATTGTTTGTTATATAGCATGTTACTTGTTTCCCACTTGGAGTTGGAAAAGATCAAAGGGATTTGTGTAGCAAGTTTTGCCGTCGTCCCTGCAGCAGAACCTTGTGGATCTGATTAGAGAGGAAAAAGTATCGGCTAGTCATAGGTCAGCCAAAATAGACATACACACTGTCGTGGAATATTAATTACCCGGAGGACGCTATGTCGCCTCAAAACTTTAATTATTTAAATAATTCTACTACTGTTGAGAATTGTGCTACAATACTACCCGAACTGGGATCATTGCATCATAAACAATTAATTTTTTGCAATAATTTAATCATTCATAACATTTAAATGTTTATAGTAATTACAAAAGTTTAATTGTTTAAAACAATTAATTTTATAATAATAAATTGTTTACAAAAAGTAATTGATTTTCACTAATGTATAGTCACACATTTTAATGTTTTACAACATTTTCATTGAGTAACAATTATGTTGTACACATAAAATCACACACATACAATCGTTAACCATTTAATAGTTTAAACAATTTTAATTCTTTATAATAAGTTAATTTGTTTATAATTATTTTAATTCAAATTTTTTAAGCAATTTATTTTTCAGAGTTATTTCAATGATTTATAATAATTTGAATGATGTACAACTTTTTTTATTTTTAATATTCTATTTGTTCTGAGTTTAATAAAGATTTGTTTATAACAATTTTAATTGTTAATGGCGATTTTAATTCTTTATAAAATTAAGAACTTGTATAATTTATTTACAATGATAGTGAAAACATTAGAGCTTAATATAATTGATCGCGGTTTCCTAACAAACGTCACGTCATACGTTCCATACAGGTTTTGAGTATGTCTTTATTTGCATAATTATAAACGTAACTATAAATACAAAAATTTTTGAAATCGCGGCGTGGGTCTCCAAAGTAGTTGCATCAACAAGTTTAATCAAATACCTGAGAAAATAAACTCGGAATTTAACCTTTTCGACGATCCGGGCTTCGGGAACACAATAAAGCGAAAATATGCCATTATTATTCACATATGAACATTCTTACAGTACTAAGTGTACATGAGTTTCAATTATAAGAAATTTCACTATTCTACAATTAATGTTCATTGTACAACCAGGATAAATAATTAATTTAACACATACGATGGACAAATACCAGGTACCTGTCCTTTCCCGCAAATATTGGAAAATCCTCGGTTGTCGGATACTTTTGTTTCGACGAATGTCTAGTGCTCAATACCTCAGACTGGCAGAGATTCCCTCGCTATATGTCGTAGGAAGGTCATGAAGTTGAAAATCAGCAGCCCTCAAGAGCACAAAGGATGATGCAAAATCGTGGGTAAGATGTAGTCAACGGCTAGGTAGGGGGCTGGCCTTGAATTCAAAATCTAAGAGTAAACGAAACTGAATAGAAAAAAAGAATAAATATTATTCAGTAGACGATCTTAATGTAAATGCGTTTAGTGGTTTTTAGATTTAAAATTAACTGTACATTATGTGCAAGAAAACATTATAGCTTTCACAGGAAAATATATCATGTGGGGTAAACGTTACCCTTCTCACAGTCAGTTGCAAATTTTCATATGTTCATGAAGGAAAAAATGCGCATTATGCCAAGTGATCTTGCACGAGGAATATATTTTCTTGCTATTTCAAATACAATAATTAAGAAACACAATAAATCTAACTCGTGTTTTACAAACTATAGTATCCTTGACAATTTGACTGGTAAGTGCAAGTAAAATAAAAGCTTGTAAAATTATACTTCTCTACTGATCCGAACACAAAAACACTATAAAGCGCGTTTTTGCCATTTTCCCTTATGCCTCTAGAACGAAAATAACATTTCAATCGTACTAAATCAAAAATAAAAGGATGTGGCTTTGAGTACAAAATGTTTGATTCTTATTGAGAGGACAAAACTAGTTTTGTACTTTTCTCTTTTGACAGCAATAGTATTGAACATTTTGAAAACGCTCAAACCTAGCTCAGGCAAAAACGCATCTGCCAATACTAGTTTTGTTCGTTTTTTTCGTCCAATGGGCGAATTCTGGTTTTGTGCGTGACATATATACTTGAAGGTTGAAATATCATATCGCATGTTTATGTGTACTGTAGTTACAAATATAAGTGCCAAAATGTCCTCCTCTTTTTGAAGAGGATAAAAAATTTATTCTCTCTGCGATGTCCGAAGTTCGACTGAATAGCTTTGCTATATTGAACATTTAATCAGATATAGTTTCAGTGTTAGACTGCGTATAAAATTTATTAAATGTCTTTTCGTTATGTAAGAGACTTTACCAATTCTTCTCACTATAAACTTCTGTTGATTAAAGTATGGACAATACACTGGAACAAGGCAAAAGAAGGGCGTATAACATTCAGATTTATACGAGATGTTCAGTTTAGCTTTAAGAACAGCTTTAAAAAGAAGAAAAAAGAAACTCTTGTCCGCTTTAGAATAGTCATAATTCGTCCACGTTCCTCATTATTGAATTTGCAGACGTAAATAATTTGTTGGATAACTTCCTTTCCATTTCCACACAAGCAGACGTCATCTTCAGCCAGTCCCATCCTATGTAAATGTCGTGTGACCCGTATTTGGTTGGCTGAAACGAGTCACGGGTGTTGTCACGGCTTGAGGGGGAATAGAAGGATGGTTGGAGGAAGCTGTTAGATGGTTCCAGTGAAACCCAGTGTCGTGACAATTCATTTATTCATGCTTACGAAGGAACTAAAGCGCGCAGAGCGGTTTCCTAGGAGGAGTGGGCAGAGGTCATGACGTAGGGCTGTTCCCTAGCTCGTAATGACGTGAAGCGAAGAACAGCCGCTGGTTCACGCAGCTTCTGGCTCTTGGATTGTCGGTGGACAGAGGAGGTCGCTGGGGTGTCACATATATGCAAGTCCCAAGCAGATTTTTTTCATTCCGCCCGGAGGCGCAATTGCCTCCAGATTATATATGATTCTGACCCCTACGTCATTACCTACTTCCTATAGCTTTGCGACCTCAATACCGTCGTTGACTGGTGTCAACTATTATACGGTCCATGTCCCGTCATCATCTCCATCATGGTGGCATTATGTTGAAACCACCGTCTATGCTTAATCACAAATGTTACATCCGGTATAAACTTATACAAGGCTCTACCCACTGTTGCTTTATCCCAACGAATTTTCCAGCATAGCAACAACTTCTTGGTTATTTTACTTTTCCGTGTCTTATCTTTCATACTAATCTCTTCTCCATCAATTAACAAACTCTTCCCCTTACGCACAAGAAACCGTAACGCCCACTTTTGTATCGCTAAATCCACCGGCAATATTCCCAGTACCACTTCTAAAGCCTTGGTGGAGACTGTTCGATAACATTTACTCCAGGGGAGTATACACGAATGCTGAATGCTTCGGAGACGCCTATCAACATGTTGAAAATGTGCTTTGTCTTCCCACATACTTGAGCAATAAGTGAGCATAGGTAGTATTGCTCCTTCGTATTTACGACACACTTCCTTTATGCCAATGTTGTTATTAGTAATTCCAAATTTTTGTAGTCCATAGAGCATACGTTTCATTTTTGTCGATACATTATTTACATGTTCTTGAAATGTAACTTGCTATCAATTACTACTCCCATGTATTTCATTTGTTTAGTTAACTGTAAACGCCAATCAATTAACGGATTATCGAATCTCTTCCTGTATTCTTAAATACGAACACACCTTTTGTTTTCGTCTTTGACATAGATAACTTCGTCTCACTTATTGCTCCAAATTTCTTCAAAATTTTTTCTTCTTTTTCCTCCAAAGTATTACGGCTATTTTCTCCAATTAAAATCAAAACATCAGCGTACGCAGAAATTATAATATCCTCACCCTCCGTTTCTAACAAAACTTTATTTAAAACAATGTTTCAAAAGGTGGGAGCAGAGTGGCTTCCCTGAGGGCATCCCTTTCCAATACCGTAATAGATGCTTTTCCCCAATATCAACAATAAATATCTGTCCTTAAAGCAAGATATTATTAAGCTTTCCTTCTTCTGTCCCATATTCAATTCCTTTATGCAATCTTGCACAACCGTCCAATGTACACAGCCATAGGCGCCCTCATAGTCTATACTCACTGCTAACATATACTTTTCTGTTTGAGTTTTAACAGAGTTAATCACCTTACCTACAGCATCCTCCGTTCCACGACCTGCTATAAATCCATATTGGTTCTTACTGAAATTCTCAGGTGTCAATTTTTTGTTGAGCTCTTTAGATATGCACTTATTTAATATCTTCCCGATCATCGGAAGCACCTTAATTGGCCTGTAAGATTTACATAATCTTTTGTCTCTCATATTATCTTTCAAAAACAACTTAATCATCCTGATGTTCCATGCTTTTAGAAATTAACCTTAGTTATAGCATGCATTGATTATTTCTAAAAATTCATTCCAAAAAGTTCTGTATGCATGTTTGATCATCTCGATCAAATCCTGCGCTGATTTCTTACATAAAGTCTGAATAATCTCTTTTAACTTCTCTTTCGTTATCCATGTTGTATAGCCTGTCACGTCTCATTTTCCCGTACTATGTCTTCTACATTCTCTTCTCCCAATAATGTTTCTAAAAGGACCATTCTAGTGTCCAATCAAGTTACGGTAATCCGATCCTTCCCCTGTACATTATTCCATATTTGTGCTCCCTTCAATCTCCCCCCGCTGATCACATAAGGTACATCCCAAACATACGATCTTAAACTTTCTTCAATGATCATCTCCTAACACTCTCGTTTCTTTTCTCTTATCATATTTTTATAATCTTTCTGTGCCCGCAAATATCGTTTTTAAAGTTGTCTCCTATTTTCTTCATTCTTCACTTTCTTTTGATATTTCCTTCTTTCCTTTCTTCTTTTCCGTAATACTACTATCCCACCACCTCTTCCCCCTTACATATCAAACTATCTTTTTCGCAATATCTATACACCTCCTGTACCATAGCAATCTGAATATCGTCCATTCGTTCATCCTATGCAACCTCCTGCCTTGTGCTCGCATATAATTCTAGTTGTCTGTTCCTGATTATATAATTTCCAATTAATTCCCCCGAAATTGCATCCCATACCTCGCAGTTTTCCTTGTGGAGAGATCTGTTCAACAGTATATGGTAGTGTTTTACGATCACCGGTAATTTCCTTTCCTACACGCTATCTAGTTACTGCAAAATTCTTTTCTCTATTCTGAAGAGTAATGACTTTCCATTGTTTTTTTCAAAAGTGTTGATTCCAAATATATTATAAATAGCCAAGTCTTTTTGATATATCTCATTCTCCAACAGCGATTCCTGTCTCTTCCAATTACATAATATTTCTCTTAGTCATCCAACAAAAATTCCACATGTTGAAACAACTTCTTCCCTTTTCAATTCCACTTAACGGACACATTTATTGTCATAAATGTCTTAATTTTCTTCCTTAATAAGACTGCTTGCATATACTTATTGCAATACCAATCTATTCGTAAGACTTCTATTTTAGTATTTGTTATAAACGTTGCCGATTTCTCCCATCTTTTGAAGATCACCCTATAAAACAGAATTTCACCCAGTACACGAAGACCCCTGTGCTCGTATATGGTTCTTGCAAGAAACATACTTCCATCTGGTTTTGCCGTACATACTCAATAAACTCAATTGTCCCCACAATACCTCCTCGTAAATTTTATTTATTATCTGTAAAATGTATAAATCATAATCTCTTTGTTTTTTATCTCTTATTCGCAGATAATATGGATATATAATATCCCGCATTGAATAATTGGGATCTTCCCCTTTTCGCAACAAACACACCGCGGTAACTTCTTCTTCTCACATGCTTCATTGCAATGATTGCGATCTCGACAATGGCTGCATGTGTTTTCAGTGTCCCGGCAGGTTTTAGTAAGATGCCCAAATCGCTAACAGTGATAACATTGCATTGATTCGAGGTAATCAGCTATTACATGCGAGCGAAATCCAATAAATATCCGTCCTTTCTCTCCCAGCATCCTAGCCAATTTTCTACATACTTCCGATAGTAATTTTCATATTTTCCATCCTTCCTTGTATACCTTTTTACAATTTTGGTTTTCTCTTCAACTTAACCTAATGCCCCTTCTAACTTATTTTGTTGTAGACATTTCTCCTTTTCTTCAAATATCTTTCTTCCACTCCATAAACTACAATTTTCGGTGTCAGTCACTTGAAATGTTCTATTGCGATGTCCGCACTACCATCAATAATTTTCTTTATTATATTCTCTCCACGCTCATCCTGCAAATGTACAAGGAGGTCATTTCTACGCGTAACTCGGCTTCGTATTACATTTACATGCTCTTTCTTCTCCTGTAATAGTGAATCTAACGTCTTTGCTATATCGATATGCTTCTCCTTATTCCGTCTCTCCAGTAAAATTATCTAATTTTGAGCTATTTTCCCACCTACTACTGCTGCATATGTACGTGACTTATAGTCTGCATTGTTTGTCCGCTCCTCTTAGTCTCCGATCAACAACCTTCCCTAATGTTGCTATCAGGTTATCCCCTTTCCTCTACTCAATCTCCTTCTTACTCTCACTGAGCATATTCGTCCTATCATCAATGGCTGTAATCACATGATCCCGAATCTCCTCAACACGCTGCACAACCGCATCTTTATAGTTCTTTATCTGTTCCTTTATTCCAAGTCCGTCTCCATTTCCCTGTATACTTGTATATACCACTTGTTTTATTTTTCTACTGTATCTCTCAAATTTCCCTTCAACTTCTCTCGTTCTTTTAGTTAATCATTGCGCATTTTGAGTCGTAAAATTGTCCGTCGTAGATCCATCATCCCATCAATGATATTTTTCTGTAAATTACTGTGTAAACGCACGAATTTATCGCATGCAAAAATTTCATTTAGATGTGTAACTTCTCTACAAAGACATTCTACATCCAGTTTTGCAATCTCTTCGATGCGCTATGTATCAGTACCCCCTTTCTTCCGTTTCCTTGCTTGTGGTTCCGGTTATTCTCCCACCTGAGGCATAGCTTGGAACCTGAGAACCATCCGGGATACCATATCCCCAGACATTGTTTCTCCTACATCCACCTTGATCAGCACAGCCACAGGTTTTTTCTTCACTTTAATTTCCGTCATCGTTCCTCCCAAAAGCCCCTCTATGTCAGACGTTTTTTCAAACCGTTACCTTTCTTGACATTCTTATGTTATTACGTATACCTTTCTTATTACTTTATTGCAGAAAATTCAATTTCGGCAAGAAAGAACCCTCTTATTCCCCAGAAGAATTCAGTATTCTAATCACTTCTAATCAACGATCCATCTTTCTACAATATTCTATAACTTTTGTCCTAGAAACGTGTGCCAAAAATTTTGTTTCATATAAAAATTGATCACATAGATGTACTGAACAAAACATATTTTTCCCCACTATAATATGTCAAACCATTCTTAAGTTATAACCAATAAATAAAAAATGCACGTTTCTCTTTCACGTGTTCATCACGTGTCCCATCCAAACGGCACATCCGATTCGGGCCAAACTCACTATGGAGATATAGGTAATGTCATTACACACACCCTTCAATTTTCATAGCAACAACCGTTAGCAGTTAGGCTCTAGAGGCAATTTTGTATTTACGACGTATGTAGTACCTCACGTCTTTGAATGCAGTGCTGATTTCGGTCACCTATAGTAGACTACTTAACTTTATGAAACACTCTATACACTATATATAGCCCCTTTTACTTTCTACATACAGTAGGCGTCATATAACTACAAGGGGTATTCTGTGGAGCCTACTAAACAACACATAGAGCCATTCTTGGAAAAATAGATTTACGATGATTTTATTACTATTCACAAGCCACTGCATCTATTCTCATCGGAGGTTTTTTACGAAGCAGACTCTACATGTAATTAGCCAACTTTCATAAAATTTCAAAAGTTTTTCGTCAACGGGCTAACTTATTTTCAGCTTATTTTAATGACCTGTGTTTCATGGATGTTGTTTCGTACTTTAAAGGTTATGCATTATATCTTCCACAATATTATTCCAATCAACCTCAAAATTTCCAAAATAGTTCGAATATCCTCTTTTTGTCTTCTGATATAAATCTAATCTCTTATACCCCTTATAGATCCATGTTTCATGCACTTGGTTTGAGTAACCAATGCCCTCCATAATACTCATCATATAAAATGTTTAATTTTCGACCCCTACGGGTCGAAATAAGTCAAAATGATTCACACACACTCTAGTACAGAGATACTTGTAATCATATAGCTTTTTAACCCGTAAAACGCCCACACATACCTATTCTAATCACTCAACTTGGATCACTCTTCAGACTACTCAATGAGCTTAAGGATTGACAACAACGGATATCCTTATATTTTACACTTTTTTATTAATCTTTATTTATTATACAAGTACAAAAATGTACTTACTCTTGAACTAAATTTTTAAGAGGGGCACCATTTTTCGCCAATACCCAGAGGTGGCATACGCAATGAACCCAGCCTGCACGTATGAAACATACACGCTTCAATCTCATGTTTCTATGTACGTGTGACCAAGATTTAGAATTAACTTTTCTTGCTTCCTCATATTACTGAGAAGAAATTATTTAGGAATTTAATTATAGTTCATTAGTTTGTCTTCCTAGTTTGATTTAATGTAGGTTTCATGTCTTTTCATGTAGGAACCTGTAGAGTAGATCTCGTAATCTACTCGTTCAGCGCACTATTTGTAACACCGTTAAATCGAGGTTAGCTGCACTTAATATAATATATGCAGGCAACAGGTTTCCTCTACTGCTGAAAATTGTTGGCGATATTTATTATGCCCGTCTCTTTACGTAAGATTTTACACAGTGACACATTACATGGCCCGACAACTTGTTTTTACGTATCTGCCAGCGACGTCCATATCGGAATGCTTCCTTTATGATGTTCATGGATGAACCATGCAAGCCAATCATCTTCCCTGGCTTGTGAGAGTGCATCTAATCTTTGCGTCTGCGTTTCCACAGCGTCTCACCGCGCTCTTCATATGCGTACGTGGTATTCTCCACCACTCAATATCTCTTGCCTACTTTTTTTGCTATTTGTTTCCCCGCGAGATAATATTCTAAAGTTGTATGTGAACCATCAATCTGGTCTAGTAATTCCGTTTCCATTTTCTCATTCCAACTTTTTTTTTATTTAACTCTATACATATTAAGTCTATCATCATACGGACATTCAGTAATACGTGTGTCTGAAAGAACAAAACCAAGAAGAAAAAATATTCAATTCAAAAGGGCTTTATTAGACATTACTTTAATATTCACATACAAACAAACAATTGCAAAGAATATTGGCGGGGCTGAGGGCCCATGCGTCTATGTTTAAGCCCGAGGGTGCCGTGGGCTGTGCATACTGTACTCACTCTCAATGAATGTTTTTGTTACTTGTTGCTACGTATTCAAGTTGAACGAGGAAAAAATGGAAATAAAACTAGAATAAACAATTATGCGTAATAATACAACTAGAATATTTGTTGAGCTCCGTTGGGAACCACGTAAAACCAACGGTCTGGATAAGCAAGAAAAATACATATATTGCAAGTAAGCAAGTATGTTTAGGTAGTAGTAATAAAATTAACTAACAGTAATGGTTCAGAAAATAATAAGTAATAATAAAAATCATCATCATAATTAGTAAATAATAAGTTAAGAAGTATGTGAGTCATCTTCTTGTCTTTTCCTTCATTCTTCTTATTCTTGTAATATTTCCAAAATCATTGTCTCTCTTTCCCCCCTGACAATACTAAAGATTCTACTCAGGAATTGCACTACCGTTGATATGTTATCCATCATAATTTCTATTGGCAGATCAATATTTCTTCGCTAAAGTCCTCTTTGGAAAGCCATTCGCTTCGACTATGTTCGGTTTTGGTGCAAAACAATAAAATGTGTGTCTAATCTTCCTCTTTTGCGCAGAGCGAACTAGTATTATTTAACTCGCCTCGTAGTTTTCGGATTTTCCAACCACCCAATCTAAACCATGCATACCCTACTCTGCCTGATTTATTTAACCAATCAATAAATGGTTTTCGTCCCCATTCCCAGTGACCACTGTTTGTACTATAAGAGAACGCTTCTGTAGTCTGTACAGTACTGATTACATCTTATCTAGTTTCTCGAGTTTTATTTTGATGCTTTCTAAAATATTTGTATAATTGCATTCATTTACGTCATTGTGCCAAGAAGTCCCCAAGCACTAGGATATTTAAAATAAATTTAATTTGTGTGCACCATCCGACATCTCTATTGTTTTTGTAACATTCTAGTACAATTTCATTCTTCTTACTACTTTCGATGAGAAGCCAATATTTCAGTGATTTTAGTTTTAAGATATGGTTTCTGAATATTCTCCGAATTCCCACAGAATACCGCTATTAGTTGTGCATGTAGAAACTCCTAGAATGTGTTTGAGATAACCGGTCTGGTGGAAGGAAAAAAGAGAATTATCCCCGATTTCCCATAATTCTGCTCCGTATGATATAATGGTTACTAATACTGAATTAAACATTTTATCCGATAGCTTTGGGGCAATTTCAGGAACTCTAATTGAACATTATTTATTTCATTGAACGCATACATGCCATTTCTTTTAGCTCTTTCACCCATTTTCCTTCTTTGCTTAGTACTCAACCGTTTTTGAATATCGTTATTTTGGTCTTTTTAACATTTTATTTTATTTTTCTAACGTTGCCAAATTTACCTAGGGCATCTAACCGTGTTTGGAGTCCCACTAAGGATTTAGAGAAAATGCAAAGTCATCCGCATTTCCGTAAAGCACCCGTCGTCTGTTTCTTCGCTTCTGAACATTCCCGGGAAACCAAACGTTTTCTCTACTTTGTGTTTTCATACGTGAGAATACTTGCATGTCCCTGCTAGCGGCTGTTAAGCTATGTTCTGAACAAAGAGCCGCGTTGATTAAATCTCCCAAAAGTAATTTTTTCTGAACAACGGTGTGCAATTTTCCGAGATTTCTTTCACAGTTTTCCACAAATTTAATTTTCTTGTCTTCAGTCCATTTTATGAGAGGAAGTGCTGAACATATTTCTTTCCGCGACAGCCTTTTGATCTCTGCCTTCAATCGGATTTCAAGACATTATGCCATATGGTAGAGACTATCGAGGGTTCCACCCGAAAATCGTGTAACAAATGCAGAATATTTTTTAATGTTAGGGCATTGTCTATAAAACTTTCTCCGTTTTTATTGATAAATATTATATTACCTCCCCCATCCGATCCGGAAGTTTCATTTAATATTTCAAGATTATGTTTGCTACAGAAGCTTAATTATATTTTTTCTTCGGTGTTGCATATTTTATCTTTACTACCTCGAGATGGACTGTCCGAGATAAAAGTATTATCATCATTGTTTGATATGAAGATTGACTCTTCACCAATACGGGCATTGTAGTTTCGTATTATAATGAACCTTGCTGTCGGATATTTAGTTGAAAGATAAATTATTATTGAGTCTAATTCATCGAAAATATGTTCATTGTGGTATTTGGATTCCCGTGATTGAATATAGATAACTAACATTATGATATCTAAGATAGTTCAATTTGATATTTCTATTCTCGCCGCGATTACGCCCTCCAAGTCAATATTCAATAAGAAAAGAGATAGCAAGGTGGGAGGTATGTGCCCAGTGACACATCCAAGTAATACACTTTACATTGTTTCTAAAACTAAATATTGTCACATAGTGACATTTTTCATGTAATATTTTTTATTATTAATCTAAATTATTTACACTTTTCTTCATTCTAGAGTCACGTGGTTGATTTCATTATTCTAGTTTTTATGATTATTCTAAATTCCTTACAATATCAATCACTATTATACTCTACCTTATGAAGTAATTCCATCTCAAGAGAAGCATTCCCACGATCGCATCTCACGGCACCCTCGTCTCCGTCCACTCTCGACAGCTGTCATTGTGCTGTCTCGGCCACCAGCTGTCGCTGTACCAATTCCGGGCGGCCGCCCCCGAATACAGATTTTTATTCAGTTCATTGTTTCCTAACTTATCTGTAGGTTTGGAAGAACTTACAAGGCGCTCTTATGCTTCATTATGCTTCCTTCTGTGGACAGCCAGGAGCATTGAAAGGACGCGGTGAGCAACTGTGGTCGACCCTGCCTTTTGTCTCGCACAACTGCTTTGTAGTGTGAGTCTTCCCGAAGATTCTAGAAGGAATTTTCCGAGAGAACTATGGATGCGTTTCCCCCTCCGTGCAGGCGCCTCACCCAGTTCACGATACACGCGCTCAGAAGGGTTGGGTCTCATTAAGCATCCACAGCGTGTTGTAGTCGCCGCAAGGCCATGTTTTCTGGATGACAATTATCGTCCACATTTCGTTGAACGCAACCCACTGCTTGGACATCTGAGGGTCGATACCGCGACTAAACAACTTATGGATCTATTGGTATGGCCGAACACAATTAGACATGACAAGCTGTAGCGTCTCCGGGCGTCGAGCCCGCGCCCTTAAGGAAATCTTGTAAGCTATATCTAAGAATGTAACGCTCTTTCGAAGTATTTCTTATTTGTTTGCCAGTAGTCTCATGTCCTTTGTTGCGTCAATTGACGGGGCGTTTTCTTGAGTCTTGGTGACACGATGTTTTCAAGTAATTCATTTCTATTATATTAAATATTATTCCTTCTGTTAAGGTTCATGTGGTGTTTCACTGACTATTTAAAAGAACCTAATATCTATTCTGAGTAGGGAATATCCCGGTTAAGCTCTATCAATTATCTGTAGTACCCAGCACCTACCAAACTCTTCTGAGGGGCCGCTAGAGCCACCTCTTGGAAGGGCTTGCGACAATATTTAGAAGTCCCCAATGTATCTTGGGAACTGTCCTCTTCAATTTTCGTGTTTCACTCTTGACGAATATAAAGTCACTCGTTAAAGGATTTGGATGAGAAGCCAATCTGTCCCTGTATTGAATAGCATACCTAGCTATCTCCTCCCAAAAATTTGGGATCTTCAAGTTTCGGTGTAGTGTGTTGTTTGTAATGTACCAAGATGCGTCAACAATTATCCGAAGAATCTTGTCTGAAAGCGCAGGAGGATTTCCATATTGGAAGTTGATGCTGTACCCCAAAGCTAAATCCCATAAATCAACACCGGATTAAGAATGCCTTTTTAAATCAAAAATTTATTTTCGATTGACAACTGTGTTATTAACAGATTGACAACTGACCCATTAACCAGTACGTTCTCTGTAATTGCTAACACAGCTGTTTCGTTTCGAAAATATGTGCTTCCTCCAGTTGAGAGGCTTATTGAGATACATTCGGAGATACTTTACTTATTCTGCTAGGGGGATTAGTAAACTACACAGTGAGATTGGGGGACAATAACCTTTTCGATTTCTAAATGTCACATGAAATGACTTTGAACCATTTGTTTTGATGCGCCATTTGGAAAACCACTTCTGAACGGAGAGGATACTATTTTGTTATATATGAAATATTACAATTGGGTCAGAGTGTGAGGCAAGAATAGTCGTGTCATCTGCAAAAGTCATAAGGGTTATTTCCGGATTGGTTGGTAGGCCAGCAGTATACAAGATGTAGAGGATGGGTCCCAATACACTACCTTGAGGAATTCCCAAATTGATTGGGAAAAGTCTGGTTGTTTCAACACAGTGTTTAACCAGAAAGTATCAATCAGAAAGATATCAGTAAGGTAATTCAACGACAAGGTTTGTCTTATTTTGAACAGTAGGTCAATGAGTCAGACCTTGTAGAACGTCAGAGATATATCAAAAATGCTAACGTACAGTACTTTTTGTCTTCCATTTTTTGTGGATTTTGTTAACAATCCTATGCACTTGCTCTACAGTAGCACGTATCTGACGAAATCCAAACTGGAAGCTTGGAATAATTTTTCCTTCTTCAATTATTGGTGGATATAATTTTGATGGAATTGGTAGGAAGCTTATTGGTCTTTACGATTTTACATCCTCTAGAATTTTACCAGGTATTAGTATCGTGCTGTTCTGTGCTACTTCCAATTATGGCGGAAAGAAGTTGATCCTCAAGATTTCATTTAATAAACAAGTAAGGAATAGTTAACCCGAATAAGGTAACTCTTGAAGTATTTGGGTCGTTATGTCGTAGCCCGGAGTATTTTTAAATTTTAAACTTTTAATAGTAGTTCGTACATTCTTTGTTGTAAAGCGAGTGATAGAAGGTTCAAGTTGGTATATTTAATTGCAGACACTATGTATTTCTTCTTCATCTTCTGAGTTTGTTCTCTCTCGTTTGGGGTAAAAACTTCAGATAGATGGGAGGCAAATCAGCTTTCCGTCGTCTCCTAGCCCAACTTCCTTCTCACTCACGAATTGGTGGGAATGAATTTGTATTGAGCTTTCTAGTGGCTTTCCACAAGGAGTATTTATTTGCATTGGAAGGGCTAAGAGTTTTTAAGAACTGTTGTACCCCTAGGATTCGTTGTTCGTATTACTTATATTTGAGTTCTTTCACAGCCTCGTGCAATTTTGATTTTAAATTACGGTGATCTCTATGTCTACTATTGCTTTCAAAGAGACCGCTTTTCTGCTCTCTTATTGCAGAGTAGTTATAAGTTGTGTTGTCAATGTACTTTTCTTTGTAATGGAGTTGCATTCAACGCAACATGCTGTATAACACAAATTAAATGTTCAGCGTCTTCCACGTCCTCCTTCCATTCTGGTTTATTTTTCAGTTTTAAGAGTCTTGGTTGACCTCAGGACTTGAGCGGTTTCTGTTTTTTATGACAACGGTATCATTATCAGTTAGATTTTGTCTTTTAGCGATTAACTCGTATTGAGCAGCTGAGTAAGCTAGGGGGGATTCTTCCTCGGGAATTTTGAGTCCTTATTTACTTCTACCCTTGGTTTCACTCTGCGTGTCATCACATGCAGAAAAATACAGTATTTTTTGGACTTGCTCTTTTATAGAAGCATTGTTCTTCGTCGTCTCAAAAATTTCTGGTTGGGTACCTGTGTTATTATACAACAGTCTGAATACCTTCTTTCTGGTATTCTCCTCTCAATAATAGGATTTCTCTGGAATGGAATCTCTACATTTTCATAACTTGTAATAATATCTGCTCTGAAGGCCATGTGGTCCACTGCCAGGGTATTTCGGTCACTGGTTGACGACGGAAGGGGGCTTTATTGTTCACCCTTGTCTCCGACGGTACTGGGAATCCGAAACCCTGCACCGTAGTGAAAGTTTGGCAGCAACTTTCATGATTGATTTTACATTCTGGTTATCTTCTACTAGCATTTTAAGCCTACTTACAGGTACTGAGTGGAAGAAGAAGGATATAAAGACGAGATAAAGGTAAAAAATGAAAACACTGCCCAGACTTCGCAAACCTAATCACTTCGGGATCGAAACAAGAAAAGTTCGCCAAGAAAGACAGGAACAAAGAAGAAGCATGGCACAAGTGGAAGTAATGATATCCATAACTGAGACTACAGGTTTTGCCATGCCCGCCATGCAAACTGTGTGCCTCCGGAGAATCATTACAATTTAAGATTAGATGAATTACCTTTAGAAATTAACGATGTCGGCATTAGCAATTGCAAGGTTTTCCCCTTCATACATGCCAAGCTTGACCCAGCGTTTCGTTTGTGACTGGTAGACATTTTTCAACAGGATTCTCTGCCAAGAGAGTGACTTCGTCCTGTGCAAGCCGATCATCTAAGTCGAAATGTTTAACATAATACTTTTTGGTTCATATGCAACTTCATGTTCTCCAATTTTTTGAAACGTAATATTTGAAAACCAGTACATTATTAAACATTTAATACTCACAAGTAGCGATCATGTGTATCGATTTGGGTAAATTATTCAGATAATAATTTCTATTGAATTAGCATGTTATGCTTGTTTTAAGTAAATATGTGCATGCTTGTGCTACAGAAGTATTTAAATAGTGATGTATCATTTCAGAGCCTGCCAGAGGGAAAGACAATTGCCTTCGTCTTTACGGTCTCTACTCCCATCCACAGAGATGCAACAGTTATTTACAATGTGAAAACGGTACTGCTGCAACATACAACTGCTTTTACGGATTTGTGTTTGACACTGAAAGAAAAATATGTCGTGTTCCTACTGCACTCGAAAAAGAGAGCTGTTTTCGAGAGAAAACCAATGAAACTTCAGGTAAAATGTAATTCTTATATTTCAGTTAAGATAACTCTCAAGATTTTTTATAATCGAATAGGCCTGCTTCACTCAAACACTTCAAATTTGGTGCATAGTACAATGAACAGTATCTTGAGGCATTTAATTACTAACATAATAATAATTTATTGTAAAGAAAAGTTTAAAACTTCGTATGACCACGCAGATTACAATAAACTAAGTTACTGCTAGGAAGCAGGCAACGGACTATCAATTCCAATCAAAAGTCCCAGAAGCAATGGAATTTTTGTGCCCCAAGGCACAATTGCAAAAGTTAATAACGTATCTACATGAGATGATCAGCAAAACTCGCGAAATATATGACGACTATTTCTTATTGTAGTATTTGTAAATGGAAAATGTAGAGTGCTATTGAAGCTTATCTATATTGGTCGATAGGAGGTAAAAGATGGGTGATAGGGATATTGTTAGTAGGTAAACTGGTTAATGGGGTTTACCAACAAGTTGGCCCACAACTCCCACTGAATTGTTAATAATAGTAAGAGTTAGATTTTAGGAGTTGTAAGAGGTGGATTTTTTCATTTTGGTTTGTTTTCTTACCCAGTGTCTCGGCCGAATGACCATTACTTGGGGTTTTTTTCTTAAATCAGTATTTAATCTGTCAGTGTGAGATGAATTTTTTATATTTTTATCAATATTAACCCAGTTTCTCAACTGTCTGGCCACTACCTGGAGTTCATTTTATCGCTTATTTATTTCTCGGTTTCCGTATTTATTACTTTGTCTTGTATCCATGTTCACATTAGTTTCGTTCTTTCTTCACAAGTTATTTCATTATCTATATTGCTTTCTTATCAGGAATTGTCCACTACTGATTTTTTTTCCTCACGCTTAATGTTTGTGTCACATACTCGTCAAATACAATGTAGACTTCTCTTGTAGCAATGTAATCATTCCAATGTTTGCCAATAAATATACTCATTCGAGTAATTTCAATTACCCATCACCTTCTGTTTCCACACTTAGAACACATTCATGCTCTCCTGTCTCATCTTTGCCACTTATGTAATATTTGTGTTCCGGTAAATTCTTTTTTGTCAAATATGTGCTGAAGACACCATGCGCGGTCAATATCTTCATTATTTGTGGCGATGGTTTGAATAATTTCCTATTTTTTCAATTGTAGTTTACGTTTGTTATGAACCGATATATAAATCGTCCTTCCTGTACCATTTTCCAACTTAAGATTCAGCACTCTGCTAACTTCATACTATTTTCCCTTTCTATCCTTTGTTCTCTCGTCCAAATATCCGTGCTTTTTCCCCCTATCCTTGTACTCTATAACGATCGAGCTCAAAAAATATTTCTGAGGTACTCCTAATACCACTTTAATGAATTCGTCGACACATTTTCCCGATACATCCCTCTCAAATATATTGAACATAATCTTTAATAGCAGGCTAACTTCCGATCTTGTCTCAATTTGTTTTTATTATGTCAAGTTATGCTGAAATGTTATCTGGGGTACAAACATCTCTTTGTACAGCTGTATCAGTTGTATTCCTATATTATATTTGTTTATGCCAACTTTCAAGAGGTCGAGTAGCGCTTCCTTTATCTTTCTTCCCCCGTAGTCTATATGTTCGCAGAAGTTTAATTTTTCATCAAACAATACTCTCAGATACTTCATTGTTTTTCATATCCTTAGATACCAATTTGGGAATTTTATTATCGGATCTCGCCGACTCTTTACTCTTTTGTGCATTCCCTTTTGACATCGTTCGTGAAGTCGTCAGTTTAATTTCCGTTCATATTTCTTCAAACAATTGTAACTTCGCTGCACTTTCCATCTCCAATTTTCTTCTGTTCCCTTCTATTAGTATGGCGACATCATAAGCGTAGGCAATTATTTGTATCTCTAAAACTTATAATATCGTATTCAATACTACTGTCCAAAACTGACCAGGAATGATTCACTTGGGGGCACCCCTGCACTATTATTTCTTTTTCGGTCTCCATCACATTTCTATCTTCTAAGTATCATCTTACTAATCGTTGAATATCGTCTGGTACACCTTTTCAAGTCAATTCACTTACTATAATTTTCCATTGGACGCTGTCTAAAGCTCTCTCTAAATCAATACAGGCTACTAATAGATATTTCTTTGTCCTGCTTTTGGTCCCCTATTTATAAAGTTTCTATTGCATTTTCCGTGCTCCTACTCTTAGCGAAGCCATATTGATTGAAACTTATTTGTCCGTCCAATACCTTTTGTATTCTCTTCTCCATTATCCGATTGAAAATATTCCCTATAACAGTATAATTGGTCTCACTACTTTGCAATTCCCTATTGTCCACTGGATATATGAAGGAGTGTTAGTTTTTCAATTATCGCAGCTGTATGAACTGGGACATTGATTTGTAAAGCTACATTTTTTCTGGTCCCGCTGGGAATTGAACCCGGAGTGACTCAGTGGCAAGTAAGCATTCTATTCTAGAGGACGATTTTTTTCAAAATCTATAATATCGGTGTAGAGACACCTTACTTCACGGAAGTGCGGAAGATTGGAGGTATTAAAGTGTTTCTGAAGTGGGGAGACGGTGTTTACAAAGCTATCTTATATAGATATATTTCTCTCCTGCCTACTCTCTGCAAAAATATTTGACATATGGGTATGTTTCAAAATCAGTGAGTATGTGGAGACAAAGAAAAATTATACAAGCAACAAAATGGATTCAGAAAGTCCAGAGGTACGGAAGATGCCATTCTCGCATTCATTGACAATATTGAGAGGAGAACTGAGAAAGATACTTTGACTTTATTCAAGGGATTTTTGACAACAAAAACAGTTATTTTGAGTGATATGGAGCTAATGGGAGTACCTGGAGAATTAGAGGACTTCGTAGAATGATATTTAGAAAACAGATACATGCTAGAAATTGGGAGACAAAAACTGATCAAAAGATACACGTAGGGGTGACCTTAGGGTTCCATCACCTCATCATTGTTCTAGAAAATACTTATTAATCACGTCCTGATCAAATTAAATAATAGAAATATTATTACAATAACAAACGCTGATGATATATTTTTAACTTCTACTGGAACAAACAGACGAGAAATTGAGGAATGTGATTATAGTGCTTCAGAATTTTATTGGGAAGCTTGGGAAAACAGGGTTGAGAATAGGGTCTTGGAACAAAACAACGATGTTTTTTTGGGAATGCTAACCAAAAGAGAATTAATCCTACCATAAGTGCCAATGGAGAGTCTATCAAAATCATACGTGAAACGAATTACTCGTATGTTTGCCTAATAATTGCAGAAAACTAAAATTTACTTTGCAGGTAGGATACGTCACAATAAATGAGAGTCTCTTGTAGAAAGAAACCCTACCATTAAAAAACTGATAAAACTGTAAACGAAGGATTCAGCCCATTGAGAGTTATGGAGAACGAAGAATTAGTTTTGTTACAATAAATGATGAATATTCATGTTGAAAGAAAGTTTCACACATTTCAAAAAGTTGTATACTTCACCTTCGCGGATTCTATAGTATCGTCTCTACTGACACCGTTCAATTTGTTTTGGGAGTAATGCGAATAGATATACATATATACAAGGTAAATTTGAGGTATTGACTGAGGAGAAGTGAATCATTCTATGTGGATGACAGTCCCAACAATAGGTGTGAGAGGGGTAAAGAGCAAACTCACGCGTCTATTGACAAATTCCCGGCAAAAAGAGTGACAGAAATCAATAAAAGGAAGGAATCACCATCGTTTCTTAACACACGAATAATTTCAAGAAAAGAATAAGTCCTGGTTTATATCGTCAGATTATATTTTTGAAATTCTCACAGGACGCGGTAATTTTGCAGAACACTTAACAAGAAGAAGAAAATTGATAGTGACGAATGTATATATGGGAAAGGGGTAGAAAACTTATACTACGTGCTCTGGAATTGCGAGTATTACGATGCAGAATGGTGCAAATACAAATTATATTTCATTAAGAAGCGAGTTCGAAGAGTCGAGAGTTATGAAGATCTACTATCGACCAAAGATAAATTTGAGACTTTCAGTTATTATGTTTGAAAAATGTGTTCGCTAAGGAATGTACTAAAGGAGACTTATAAAGAACAAGATCAATAGATAAGCGCCAACATTTCCGCGATGGGACGGGCACACAATTATTTTTTCATTGTTCGGCGAAGAGGTGCCATCCTTGAAGAGAACTGAAACGAGAATGCTTCGATTATTGACCCAAATTGAAGTGCGGATTTCAAAAAATAAGTTTTGTTTCTTATTTTTTAATAGTTTAATTTATAATGCCGTATTCAGTCAACAGGCTAGACTCCACAGCTGACATAGCAACACCAGTCAGTGGAGTGATACGCGCAGCAAAAAGCGCGTGACTGGTATCCAATGCTGGTCGCTATTGAAAACAGTTTTATTTATCACTTACTGGAGGCTGTGTGAATGGTTTTAAAAGTTTTAATTTAATTGTAATGTGATCATGGCATTGTACTGAGTGCGACAATAAATTTTATTCCTTAATAATGTGTCTGGTCGTTTTTAGCAGTGTTTTTGAAAAAGTGATCATAACTCGTCATATTTTGCAAGTAGAATTAATGAAAGTTGTCACAAACACAACAGTGGTCATTCGCTGAATAATAAATATTTTTGTCACCCTTAGTTTCTCTTCTTACAAAAATAATAAAGTCGACGTATTGGAAAATACTGCATATCACGCTTCTTGAAACAGTTCAGGTTTAAAAAAATTAATATTCGTTCATAAAAGCAAAATTTTCCACTTGTGTATATGCACAGATTTTCAGATTTAAGAACATTCATTTAATTAACTAAACCCTATCGTCCACTTTACCTGCAATAAAGTCATTGCAAGGGTACTGCGTCTTTATTTTCTCTTTTTAATTTCTCATATACGTAGTATATAAAAAGTATTGTAATCGTGAAAAACTTCGAAAGCGAGATTTCGACAGATATCCGTTATGGCGATCCCTGATTCTTTCTTTGTTCTTTCTTTGTTTGTATCAACTCTTGCTTATCCTGATCTTCCAAATTCCATCCTTCTTTAATCACAATAGATACTCGTCCTTCTCTACCCCTTACTGTTCACAATTCCAAAGTACGTGATCCACTGTTTAATTCTCTTTTCCACACGTACAGAGACTATCATCGTTTATCCCAATACGTTGCAAAATTGCCATGTCCTTAATTATATAATAATAATAATAATAATAATAATAAATGTTTTATTTTGGTTGGCAGGGTTAAGGCCATTAGGCCCTCTCTTACACCCAACCAACAATCATATACATACATATAAATACAATGAAATAAGTCTAGACATGAAAATACAATAAAATGAGACAAGCTAATAGCGGCCATCTTGTAATTATAGTGAGTATGGTAACAGAAAAAACTTGGCATATTATGGTACAAGTTTGTTATTTGGTACAATTGGTCTTCGGACAAATTTAAGTGAAATGACATACAGGACATTCGTCATTTTGGATTTGTTCACCCCTTTAGCGTTGGTTTTCCAAAATTTCCCAAAATTTATATAAACTTTTTTTTTAGACACAGAGGAGATTGTAGTGTCATTCCCGCATGATTCTCATATGCTAAGAATAAATCAGAATTCAAAATTGCATTTTATCGTCAACTTGAACACTTTACAAAAATTGTTCTTTTTTTTCTAATTGTGAAAAGGGTCACTGATAATACTCTGGAGACATCGGAATATCTTAATGTCCCCGCGTATATGTGTGTGAGGAATGAACTGACTCCATTGAACATACTTTAACACTTTTGAACACAAATTCAGAGTGTCAAAACATGGCCGTATGAGGAATCGTTTCCGAACGATGTAAGGTCACTGAAATTAAATTTTAAGTAATCGTGTAATTTATGATATATTTAATGATATAACATTGCGAAAGTTTTTACGCTAAGAAGTGATAGTTTTTTCTGTCTCTTTTCCAAATTCTCAGCAGTTGCGATCATCGGAATTCATATCTGGATACTTGAAAGAATACGAAAACAGATAGCGAGATATGTCGTTGAGCATTAATTTTTATTGTTATAATTTTTGTCACAAACAGTATTTACCATTAACAGTTCTCTTGAATTTTTAACTGCGTATTTAAAAAACAATGGAAAGTTAAAGGTTTAATCTAATTCAAGTTCATTCTTTTTGTATGATGTATTATTTTTCAATTTCAATAGGGTGCTTTATTTACAAAAAATATTATTTATGTACAAATGTGTGGCAAGGTTTTTTGCCTGTACGCCTTTAAAATTCCCCTTAAGTAGAGCCGTGGGCTGTGCATACAATGCCGTGGTATTCACTCTCATTGAATGGATAGCTGCAGTTTTAATTTTGCCATTCTTTGTTTTTGAACTTAAAATTATTGTAATTTTATTTACTTATGATTTGTATCGTAATAGATTTTTTAGCATCCTTTAGTGCTTCTTTAATAATTTAGTCTTCTTTAATAATGTATTATAACTCGCAGCTAACTTTTTATCTTATCTATGAACTATTGCTGAAATTTTTGAATTCGCCTCTGCCTTAGGGCCCTTGATCGGAATTGATGGGATGGTCCCTTGCTTGCTTCCGGAGAGTAAATTAGTTTATTGTCCTCCACGTGGTCATACGCAGTCTGTACTGTTTTTTGACAATAAATTTATTATTATTACTGTTTAATTTCGTTGATTCAATGAGCACCGTTGGGAAACACGGGAAACCACCTGTCAGGATACGAATATATACAATTAATATAAACATATTTACAACCGATACTTAAATAACAGAAATAAATTATAATGTAATATATACAAGTTTTGCCATAGAAATAAAGATTAAAATAAAATTCAATTATTTACAATACTAAAAAAAACAACAACATATAATTGACGTAATGCCTTGGAATGTCTTCTCAACATGTCTCCGCCTGAAACAAAAGAAAAAGACGAAGTGGCAGAATCACGGTTCATTTGAATCACTAGTTTCAGCGCATATTATTCTTTCTCTTATCTCCCTCACATAGCTTAGGAACTGACCCAGGATGGTGTATTAGATTTACTTTGGTCTACGTAGATACTGTGCAACAAGAAAGTACATTTTTATATTTTTTGATGTGAAATGTGACGATTAATGAATTTCATGAACCAAATCACAATATTCTGCTCAACCTCTTGTGATGAGCCAGGATTAGAGAAGTTGGAGTAAATGCTGAAAAGGTGGAGGAAATTGCTTCTATGAATCCATGAAGGAAAGTTTTTATGTACGCTCAAGAAGTAACTAGTAATATTACAAGACTGTACACGGTTGTTGTCTGAGAACTGTGTTATTACAAGGCTGTTTCGTATTTAATTCCCTTCTTGTTTATTTTACCCCTTATAGCGTCTCTTAGCTACTGGATATACCAGTGTTCCCATTCCTGCCACGGGAAGCGGACGCTGAATCTAGTATTCGCTTTGTCTTGTCCTTCGTACTTTGTCATTTTACACTATGTCTGTCTCAAAATTCTGCTGTCTCACCATTCATTCCTCTTGAATCATATTCTTGTTACTTTTTTAATGCTCCTCTTATTTGTCCTAGCTGGGTGACGAAATCTCTATATGCGTTGTATGTCTCTTTTGTTGTAATTTTTTTAGTTGTATCCCTAAGTTCAAAATCTTAATTTGCTTCCAAAAATTGTATGTGTCTTGCTCGTTCCTCCCCGTTTAGTATAGAATCCCACATCTGATGTTCTCGTGTTTCACGTTCTTCTCCACACATACGTTTTGCATTATCTTTTTGTCCTTGTTTGTTCAAGAAATCTTGGAAGTTCCCATGACCCGACATAATTTCAATTACATATGGATTAAAATGAAACCGTTTACGCTCCTTGTATGCAAAGCCCAATTAACGTATATAATTGAATGTTATTCTCCCTTCTATACTGTTACTCCACCTGGTTTGCCAATCTTCTAGGACGTGCATTATTATTTTCTTTCTTGATTCTTTTTTTTATCCCGTGTATAATCTGTTCCACTGATTTCTACTTGCCCATAAATTTCTAGTAATCTTCTGAACTTCAATTTGGTGATATATAAATCTAATGTTAGAACTTCACGTATAATTTCCAAAGCTTCTGTAGATATAGTTTTATACTCTCCCCTCTCCAATTTTGAGAAAACGCGCCCGTTGTATTTGTTTCAGTTTTCGCACTACATATATGAATGCTACTCTGTCCCCCCCCCCATGCTATGCTCTCATATGTTAGAATTGGTCGTATCGCTCCTTTGTGTAATTGGACTTTATCCTTTTGGTCAATATTATGCTTTGTTAGACTTATGCATTATTGTCTACTCAATACGCGCTTCGCCTTTGCAACTACATATTCAATATGGTCTGTGAACAGTAATTTATCATCATGGAGTAACCATAGAAACTTGTGTTTTCGTACAAATTGTAACTTTTCGCAACATAATTTTGAACATGATTTCCTTCTATTTTCCTTACTATGCCCAAACCACATGACCGTAATTTTTGAGATTGATAGCCGTAATCCATATTTTTTGAATTTCTTCAATCATTACAGCATCTTCACATTATTCATGCAACTGTAATCGACAGGTACCTTCTATCAAGAAAGTCAAATCATCCGTATTTTTCCAATTTTTAAATTTAAACCATGTCTTTGTCGTGAGACATTACATGACACATATCTCATTATATTACACAATATTGTCTCATTACAATTCATTACTTTACTAACATTACATTATATATTACATTACGTGTCTAGTTTATATATCGTACTTTTATTTCCCATAGTCGCGTGACATAATTATTGAAAGTCTCATAATTCTCTTTATTTGCAATCATTCGGTGAGTTGTCTTCGTTATCTGTTCTTTAGATTTCATTTCAGTGAAATATTGACCTCTTCTAGCTCCATATAAACCGCAATCCCAAAATACATGTTCCACTGTTTCATCTCCTTGCAAACAATCACATGTACCATCATCTCTCTGATTGATCCTTTTTAAGTAACTATTGAAACGGTCATGACCTGTTTGTATTTCTGTCATTGCATTCCCTGGCTGGAACCATTTCCTATTTTTATGTGTGAATGTCACATTCGGTATAAATTTAAAAGTTAGTCTTCCTTTTTCACTCTTCTCCCATCGAATTTGCCACTAATTCTTCCACTAATATTTTTGATTTTTACTTCATCCGTCCCTTTTCTTTAATTCTAACAGTTTTGCCGTGTATTACAAGTGTCTTCTCTGTCCTCATTACAATTCCCAAAGCCCACTTTTGCATGGTCGAACCTATTGGCAAGACTCCCAGCAATACGTTTTGTGCGTCTGTAGATACCGTGTCATTATAACTCCACTGAGTCGCAACAAACATAACCGCTGTAATCTTATTTATCTATTTCTCATTGAGACATTTCTAAGCAGCTTTCACCAAACACTACAGCCATATAAAATCATTGGCTCCATCATTTCTTTATACAGTGCTAATAGGTTCTTTTTCTTGACATTGAATTTCGTTAAAACGATCCTTAATAGTTGGTAGTAATTTCATTTAATTCTGTCTTCCAAGTATGTAGTGTGCGAGTTGACATTTAATTTTGAGTTCACCATTATTCCCAAATAAATATATTTCTCTTTTATTATTATCCGTTTACCATTCAACTTCAAAACTGGTTGCTTTTTCACTCATTTTTCATTCGAAAATTCAACCCTACGGTCTTATCCGTCGCTATATTCAAATGATGTTCACACCATTTAGCGCATTTCTCTAGCAATCTGTTTCCTTACTCTTCCATATCTCGACGCGATGAACCCTCAACTAATACAGCAATATCATCCGCATACACAACAATGTGATATTTATCCTCCTTAATATGTTATATTAACCCATTAATTAGTAGGTTCCAGAACAGAGAACTTCAACGGGATCTCTGTGGACATCCTTTAAAATTTTTATGTATAATTTTTTATCTATTTTTGACTTTCCTCTATCTTCTACTAACGTATATGCTCCATATTCATTCCATATAATTAAACCAATGAGTAGTATTATATTTTCAATCATCGCTCCGTTCACATTTGTTAACCTGACCTCCACATTGATGATCTACCGTTGCCATCCACAAATATCAGTCTCTTGTCATGATTATTTCTGCACAGAAAATCATTCAACATTGCGATTTCTCCTTTGCATTTGCCTTTCCCTCTGAAATATCCACTAACTATTATGTAAGTTTCTTCTTTATTAGTAATTCTACATGTTACCATATATCTATAACAGAATTCTCGTATTACTAAGACCTCTAGTTTTGTGTTCACGATTACTACTCATGCCCAACTGTTTTTCTCTTCTATCACTCTACAATTAATATTATTTTGGTATGATTTGCCGAAACATATGTGTTATTCCTGAAAATATGCCATGTCTATTTCTTCTTTATCCAAGTAACCCACCTTTTCTCGCAACGCCATGATGCTCTTCTGTAAATTCTGTTCTAAAATTTTAATCCCCATAATTAATTCTCATTAGTTCTACTTTCTCAGATCTTTTATACTCTGGGCATGTATTTTCTACTACATTATGATTAGCATCTAATTCTCTCCTCTTTCAGTTTGCACATTAAGTGCTAGCACTTTTATTTGTACATGATTCATACCTGTGGTCATTCTCACCACAGTGACCGCAGGTATCGTCCATACCCTTACTTCGCCAGATGACCAAATCATGACAGGCGTCCTGCTCTCTGACACACGATAGCTCTATAATCCGAAATATATTATTTCATTATTTAGTATGTGTTTCCCAAATTTGTAATCCATAGCTATTAATCTTCCCACTGACAGTGTACCCTTTCTCAGCGTCACAATTACCTTTGTACTGTTCATGAAATCTTGTTTGTCTCCCAATTCCACCAGATTTCGTAAAAAAAAGACCCGTATAGTAGTATCTCATCAAAAATATCACTCCATATGCCACGCAACACGATATAGTGGTGCCTCCTCTTCGGCTGGTGTAAATTAATCTCTTCATTGTGCTGCAACATGGTCTTCATTTTTATTCTCACTCATATCCATTAAATTTTCTTGGCCTTTTTTCTTCGTTACTAAATTCACCACCCTATCCCTTATATATTTATTAGTTCCCACTTCGTTACCCTGAGTGGACACTATCAGTACATTTCTTTTAAGTTTTTCTTGATTTGTGTCTTTCAATACTTCGTAAAACAATTGTTTACCAGTTTGTCGAAGTTGTAACTTCTCTCCTGCGTCTGTTATATTTGTAACAAGTCTCTTTCTGCCATCCTCATAGTTTTCATTCCGCAAGTTTCCTTCGTCCACCCCATTGGCTTCTGTATCTCCTCAATATTTCATTCCTTCTCTTTCTCATCAATTGTTCACCCATTATATACCATCTCTCGTCCACAACATTTACTAATCTTTCTTCCAGTGTAGGAATAACTTCCCTGTCAAAACAATCTGCTGAAACCACGTCTAGATTTCTCCTCAGATTCTACATCTGACCATTCAAATCCACCATTCCCTCCGATGTTAATATCCTTTCTCTTAGTCTCGCAGTTTCCTTTTTTAACTCATTAGTAGTACATCATATATCCCGCGCGCCATCTTTTATCTGCTTGAATAACGTCTTGTATGAATAACTTGATTTTTTATTGTTTTGCAAAAAGTCGTTATTTCTAATCATCAACTTTCTTTAAATTATTATTAAATTACTTTGTAAAATATTCAATCAGTATATTTGAACATCTGATATGAATTATTTAATTTTTTATTGTTTTACAAAAAGTCATAATTTCTAGTCATCAATTTTCTTTGAAGTTTTATTATTCAGTTTTTCCATTTTTCTTTTCATCACATAAATATTCTCCATTAATACCAAACGATTCTTTATTTGTACGACTAAGATATCATCAACCGTTCTTGAGTTATCAGCAAAAGTTCGTAATTGAGTGTTTTTCTGGGAAGGGATTTGCCTATATCAATCAAATTTAAATGAAAATTACCACAATTACTAATCATTCATTTTCATATTAGACCTTTTACGTATACATGAACACCATACTAAGAATATTTATTTCCGTTCATGTCCTAATGATAAATGCATCTTCTACTATTGCACACTCCACTAGAACCTGTTAGCGCGCTACCGTGAAACCTGCTTTACCATAGAGTAGTTCTTTCACTTTAAAGAGAGTGCTAGCATTTGCGCACATTTCCAGTTGGCCTTTAAAATATACTCTCCATGATCTTGTGACGTTTGTAAATGACCATGCCATCAAATTACGTAAACAACACTTAAATTTAAATATATCAACCACTGTTCATATATTAGCGCTACTAAAAGCTGACAAATTATTAAAATGCTCTAACCAATCACTTATCTCAGTTTTCAAAGATGCTTCATGCTAAGGTACATTCCTCCCATATTTAATGTATATCTGGTCATATATCCACCGTATCTTATACGACATTCTCAGTTCTTCACAGTTACGTTTCCAGCAATTACAGCGTCAAACCGTATTCAAAATTATGTAGTTGACAAGCTATAAACCACTTGTTATCCGTCTTACGTAGTGATAAACTGTCTTAAAATATACAACGTCATGGCAGCAGTTTAAAAACTTGTCTCTCCGAAATTAACTGTCAAATCATCCGCATAGGTAACATGCGTAATATTTTCTATCAAGTCTTCAATAATATTATACAGTATAAGGTTCCAGTATAATGGACCTTGGGAACAGCCACAAGACGCTTCAAGATACTACTTGACTATCGTTGTAAATATACTGGTACTTTCTTCCGTTTCATTGTAGCCATTAATAAAGGCCAGTTTGCATTATCAAGTGCTCCTTTTACGTCGAAGAACATACAAATGCAATACTTCGCTTCCCTTTTAACTATATCATCTAACAATTTTCTATGAGTCCCATCTATTCCTCCGCCACTTTGCAAGCCATATTCTGCTTTGCTAATTTGCCCATTTCTTTCTGAATATGTCCGTATTTTTTGGAACATCTGTCTGTCCAATACTTTTCCAAATGATGGCATTAGCGATACAGGACGGTATTTTCCTTTTTTCGGCTCTTGTCCAGATTTCAGGAAAAAAATTTATTTCCGCTATTTTCCACTGTTTCGGAAACTAGCCTTGTGCAATGCAACTCTCCATGATGTTTAGTAATCGTTCTTATAATATCCCAAACACATTTTGTACAATATCATATCACGACTTATCATACTAAAACCCTGTTTTTCTGAGGTTTTACCTTTTACACTACCTGCTTCAGCTGACTCTTTGTTATTTGATTGTCCATATCCCAATTTAGTGACAAGTCGTGTTTTGTACGTACCGGGTATTTCATTTGGAATCTCATGTTCTATTTTTCTTCAAGATTACTTCATATACCCATCTACCTCTGTATTTAAAAAAGCGATAACACAATGGGTACCAAACCATTAAGCAAATTGAAGAAAATAAATGAGCTTACAGAAGTTGGCACGGAAACAACAACGGAAGAAAGATGAACGAGAGGAATGGAAAAAAATGCATACGCTAGAAGAACGTTCAAGACAGCAATTATTTAAGCGAAAAGAGCAGACTGGGCATTGTAAAACACTGAAGGGCACTGGGTGTTGACTGGGATTAGTAGAAACAGCAATGTAATGGTCTTTCTGGAATATGCCTTACAAGTTGGGAGCTTGGAAAATGAAATAGAAGACACAGTAGGAATTTTTTAAATTTATTTTGACCATTTGGTCACCTCGTGTCCGTTTCTTACGCTATACGAGAAACTCCTTATCTCCTTAGGATCTACTTTGCATTGTTAATTCTTGTGAAATCTTATATCTGCTTTTCTTTCTGATACCACATACATTGTTAACATATTCCTCGAAGAATTCATACTTCTGCTGCGTTTCAATCAATGTCCTGTCGTCCTTCAAATTTAGAAAACCAATTGTCCGAAACTTTCCTAAACACCATCCTCGCTCTTCTACATACCAGTCGCAGTCCCACAATTCATGTCCAGGTGTCTCTCTGTCCAGTCCGCAACCATATAAATCTGATATCTCTTTTCCTATACGTTGTAGGTAAGTCATGAAATCACCATGTCCAGTTATATTTTCTAGTAGTGCTTTTGATGGCACAAACCACTTCCTATTCTTCTTGGCATACAGTGTATCATTTATATAACTGTACGTAACCTGTCCTTGGTGCCATCCGGTTTGCCACCTTCTTAATAGTTCTTTTGTCAATATTTGTCTCGATTGATTGTCTGTGCTTAGAAGTTCCTGTCCGTTCACCACAATTTTTCCTTGTCTTTTTAATGTAAGTCGTAACTTGACTTTTTATACATTAAGATCAATTGACATCACTCCTGTTATAACATTTAATGCCTTCGCTGAAACTATTTTATAGTATCCCGTCGCTTTCAGAATGCAGTCTTTCAATCGAGCCTAGCTTTTGTTGAAATTGTAGTGTCACTATCCGTTCTACCTAATTGGACTGTCATACGTCAATACTTGTCTTAGAGCTCCAGTATACAAAAGTTTTAGGTCCTTTCGTCTAATATTATATTTAGTTATACCAATCCTCATCATATTCGATACCAAAGTTCTTATCCTTTTCGTCACATACTTTTGGTGCTCAGCAAAAAACAGTCGTCCTTCTAGCACAATCCACAAATACGTCCGTGCAATCTGCACCTTCTAGTCATTCAACAATACTTTAATATTCCTCCTCTTGTTCACTGCATGTCCAAACCACATTATAAATGTCTTACTCTGTTAAAGCTCTACGTAATCTTCGCTCCTCACATAACTTCTGACATGTGTTAAATGCTTCCTGCGTACTCTGCTCTAACTTAGCGCGGGATTCAGCATACACCACAAAAGCCACATCATCCGCATATGCTAGACATTCAATATTTTTGTCTCCCAGATCCCATAATATTCGATCCATCATTATGTTCCAAAATAAAGTACCACTGGCCGACTCCTGTGGGCACCCCTCCGTCATTTTCTTTATTATTTTCGAATCTTTCCAATTTCAAGATTAAATTTCTGTGTTTGAAATAACTCTTTACCATATTCAGTAGATATCCATTTTCTAGTGAGCCCGTATATAATTACTCTACAGCGAACATTATCAAACGTTCCTGTTATGCCCAGGAAAAAACAAGAACAGTATTTATTGACTCATCTTATTTTTGTCACCATGTACTCAATGGCATTATCCGTACATCTTCCTTTCGTAAAACCATACTGCCTGATATTCACGGTGGTCTTCATTTGTAATTCTCGCTCCATTTTCAGTAATTATTCTATCAAAAATCTTTCCGTAATTGGGATCAATAAAATCGGACGATAAGACAAGGGGTTTGATGCAGATCTATCTTTCCCTTTCAAAAGTAATTTTATCAAACTTATTTTCGAACATTGTGCGAATTGTCCTTCTTTCAAACACATATTATCTATCTCAACTAGCTCTCATAATAAATCTTTGTTTTCTGAGCCACCTCATACTATCACATTCAGATGTCATATTTCGTCGCAATCTCGCACTACCTACAAAACCTCCTCTGCTGCTACTTGTTGGATATTCTCATTAGCGATATCATCATACACCCAGTCAATTTCCTGTATATTTCCAATTTTCTGTATAATAGATGTAATTTAATAACTCTTCTCCTGTCTCCTTCCACCCTTTTGTAAATAAAACTTTTATTAACTGAGATGTCCATACTTCCCTTCCCTTAATCTTATTTGCAATTAGTACATCCCGTAAACCTCATATTGAGGCGGTCACGCAACTTTGCGAGGATGGAGCAAAGTTGATGGAATAAATGAGTATTCCTTGACGAGGGACAGAATAGGTTAAGTTAATAACGTTAATTATAGAATTAATTAAGGAAGATTAGTGAGCCAGAGACACTGGAAAGACCGGCGACTGTCATGTCGAGCAGGCGAGATGGTGCCTATCAAATGAAATCATTAAGAATTTCATGCTAGCAAAATGGAGTAATTAAAATAATAACAACAATAATAATTTAAATTTGAAAATAGTAGTTTAGAAAGGTTATTTAGCCAGGGGAAAGGATAGAAATTAGGATTTGCCATATACATAGAATAACATGAGTCACAAAAGTGTTGAATTAAATAAGTGAGATAAAATATAACTATTAGTTAAATTAAGCAATGTCTTTTAAAAATGTTGATTCATGAAATTGGTTAAAAAGAATATTAGTGGAATTTGATGTTTGAAATGACTTAAGCAATGAAGTGTTAGTAAATGTAGTGTTTTGTTATAGAATAAGTGGGATTAGTTCGTGAATGAATCTCACGTGAGCAGAAACCTTAATGTAAACAAAGTGCCGAAGACGGCATGAATGATTCCAAGGTCATGAATGAGTCGAAGAAGGGTGACAACCTAAAACTAAGCAGGAAGCTTAGGGTAGCCAAGGACAAACGTGGTAACAGTGGAATGTTCGAAACAGCAAAATGGAGGAGACGAAGGTCACAGGAAACCACGAGTGAGAAGGAAAAGTGTAAACAACTGAATACGTCACTGATAAGGACCTAAGCAAAATTTCTGGGGGGATTAAAGTTGTTAATTAAATAAACATTACATCAATTTATTATAATGAATCGGAAATTAAATGAAGAAAAATCGTGAATAACGTCGAATTAATTAATAATTAATTGTGACTATAATTAATTAATTAGCTTAATAATTAATTAAGAACTGTGAAATAGGAAATTGAAAACCGAGGGAACAAGATAAATGATTCAAAAGATAACTAAAAATTCATTAAAGTTAAAGTGAAAATTCAAAGAAAGGAAAATGGCATTAAGGAAAATGGTTCGTGGAAAAAAAAAAAATTAACGATCACTTGAGACTGATGAAAAACGTCCTAGTATGAAGTCCAAGCCAAGGAAGTGAAGGAAATAATTTAAATAATCAATGAAAATAAATCGAAGCTAAAACTAAAGTTGTAAAGGAAATAAAACAGGATCAAAACGGTAGTCTCACGAAGAAATTTGAAAGTGAAATAGTACGATAATCAAAGTAGTGATTGTATGTTGTACCGAGAGAAAGAAGGCTACGAGAAGGTTGAGTGATGACGGTAAGGATTAATTAATTAATTTGTTATAATCAACGCCCGTAGGTATGGGAAGTAGAGTCGTCGAAGGAAGTGAAGTCGTCGCTTTGTTTATTAAGTTGTCAGGTGCACCACGTATTCAGGAAGAAACGTTAGGATAGCAATCCACTACAGTTAGAGTCATTTTGCATAGTCTGAGAATACCCCACGTGAAGGAAACGTCTGGGTAATTGTCCACTACATTTAGAGTCAATTTGGAGTTGATGAATGACCAAGGTCGTTAAAGTCATTCAAAGGAATAGCAGTAAGAGGATTAGATTAAAGAATATCATGCGTACAATCATTAAGAGTAAGAGGCGAAAAGTCAGTAAAAAGTGTACTTAGAGAAATTACGTAAGTTGAGATAGCATAAGAGAAGAAGTTAAGTTTAAATAAAAGACAGGAGACTACAAAAGTTAAGAAGAGGAGATCCTTGCAGAGACTTCTTTCTTAAGATTCATCAGTTAAATTATTTTTCTAGAACTTTATTAGCGCATTTTTAGTAAGAACCAAAGGACTCAATAAATTTCTAAAGTTGGTGGGACCAATTGTAAGATTTGATTAATTTACAATAAATAATGAAAGTTAATAGAATATTTTCAGTACAAAATGTATTTCAAACGAACGGTGGCCGCAACCACAGGCAGCAAACGACAAAAGGAATAGGGTAAAAGGTTTTTGACCGTTTGGAATAAAATTACTCATTCAAATAAACAATCTAAGTAAGAGCCGAAGAAACAGATTTTCTGTTAAGGAAAATAACACGTAATTCGTAAGAAGGGAACAACCGAATTCGCGAGTCTTTAGAAGGACGAGAAGGTCGCAACCAGGGCGCGGCGAGGCATGCTCTAACCCAAAAGCACAATAGGTTTATATTTTTAAAGGAAGACAACGATCGTGGGAGTCTCTAGGGTGTGCGCCGCGACCAGTGTTTAGAGTGCGTAGCACCAGATGTTAAAAGGATGGATATTTTAAAGGGCCGGAAACGTAAACAAATATTACGTCTTTGAGGGCGAGTGCAGCCTAGTGAAAATCGCCGCGAAGATGACGGTTGCAAAAAGTTCGTTGAGAACCAGAAGCGTCGGAAACGCCGTTCATGGATTAGCCAGACGCGTCCAGAAACAAGTCAAATCTAGCCACTGACTAGAAACGTCGCGAAATGGGGATTTCGATTCGATTGGAAGAATCAGTCACATGACTTCAAAATTTTAGATCGTGGGTGGAAATGGTAGATGACGTAGTAATAGAAGATCCATTTAAGCGACTGCAACATCAAAATAGTTCTCAATCGACTCACTTAATCAGCTCAGCTCAACTCAGTCACTCACATCGTGGAACTTTGGTCAAATTATTTTAGAGCGTTTCAGCTCACATTTTTCGTTCGAGCTCAGACACCATCTTATATTGTACTTCGAAAAACTTCTCACATTTTCGTTCGAGCTCATATTCAGACAGCTCATATCTTAGAATGTTTTTCGTTCGTGATGCAGATCACATCTCAGAATATTTTCCGGTCGAGATTCACGTTCGGATTATAGAGAATTTTTGTTCGTGCTTTTAAATTATAAGCACTTCGCAATTTTTCGCTAAAATGTTCCAACGCTAAAACATTAAGTTGTAACAACAACGTTGTTGAACATTCCACCGAGTTGATCTCTTCATTCGGTCCGAAAACGCCGCGGTTGTACGGTCGGGGTTTTTCGCACGGGGCTGCCCAGAAGCTCTTGGAACTCCTGTTTCGCGGAACGAGCCGGTGGTTTTCTGAGAATGATGACACCTGCTGGATCGACTACACGCGCCAATGATGACCTGCTGAAATGCCGTCTGAAAGTCTGCTATCCATTTTTCACATCGACTGAATCAGCTGTCAACTTGTAAGGTAGAGTGTAAAAGTTGGTTGCATCCAACTATAGATAATAGGCGCAGTGGCGAGAAGAATAGTGACTTATTAACAAATGATGAAAGCCCAAGCAGTGAACTATTGAACTTGATTATTTATTGAGAACTATGGGCAGTGATATGAAAGGGTTAATAAATCCTCAATGTAATATAATGTAATTTTCACTAAAGATTTTTTTAAGTTTTGATGAGAGTAACTGTGTTAAATTCAGTGTACGATGTGTGTCTTTTTGGGGGATGTATAAGGGTAGTATTTTGGTTGTGTGTTAGCATTCAAATAACTGTGTTAATTTGTTTATAACGCGTTTTCCTAGTAGGAACCCCAGTATGTGTCCTTCCTTTGATTAAATACAGGCACTATCCCAGAGACGATATGTCTAGCCGGAGGTGAATGAGTGCGAGCCTTTACACCATAACTTTAACTCATGCTCATTTTTTGTTTTGGTTCCCTTCTAAATTTTACATTTCGTTTTGTTACAATACACACACTCCTATTCGTTCAGATACCTCTAAACGCTCTAGAGCCATACCACGTCACGTCTTACTTTTTCGTTCCTTCCTCAACGGTGTCTCATCCCCACCGGGTGCGGCGGTATCTCTGCAACTGCAGCCCAGTGGTGATGTGCTTGGTGTGTCCAAACGTGTCTGGATCACTGCACGGTGGTTTTTGCACTGATTCTTCTCCATTCCCAGACTTAAAATACTATTTAACCCTGTTACATTTACTTATGTCGTGTGCGTACTGTCGTGTATTTCGATTTTCTTGCCCTTTTATTCCACCCTATTCAAATTGGCATTCCAAACATTTTTCTTTTTCAAAATCCTGTAAAATTAATTATTATAAATTCATTAAAATTGGTTAATTTATTATTGAACCCTCTGTTTATTCTGTACTAATTGATTTTTACTATACGTCAATATTATTTACTGTTCTGAAGCTATGGGAGTTTCTTAAAAAAAGTCATGTGTTCCTCCCACGTCCATTCTGTCTATATTTGTATCCCTATTTACTTTAACTCGGCCAAATTACACCCACGTGCCTGTGTTGTTTTTATACTTGCATACCAACTTTCAAGACAATTCCCCCATCCACAGGAGTGCTAGATGCTAGAATATAATTTCACACGCAAATAGTTCATGAAGTCAAAAGTTTGCAGCGCTAATATCAATATCGACTCTGAACTTATATGGTATATTAAGTCCACCGCACATTACATATTGGAGGATCCTGAGTGCTATGCAGGAGAAAATAGCTGTGTGTCCAAGAGTATTCTGTGCACAAATGTGGGGCTGAAAAATTATTTACTTTAACTAGTTTTTCTTATAAGCCACAGCTTTTTAATAGCTCCACCAAAAACTTCAATTTTACTTAGTAAGCTCGCCCTTACCTTGCTTATAAAATTGATCATATTTTCTCCAGTACTTTTCTTTAATAAACTGAAACACCCAAAAGCACAATCCAATGTAGTTTTGCTTTTTTCTCCAATATTACCAAGACGTTCTTTTATCTTTAATATTATTATTATTTCAGAGTAGATTCTCAATAGAATCCTCTTAAAACGATGCTAGATCATAAAAAACTCAATTTGATACGTTATACACAACAACATCCATTTTGCCTCGTCTCTACCATACGTACCAATACCAAAGACGCTTATGCCACAAATCCATCATCGTCATATCAAAAATTTATCAGAACTCTTCTAAGAGCTGCTTTCTCAAATATTATTTACTAATCTCGAACATAAATAACTTTATCTTTTAGTACAATGCATTTTTAAACGCGCAACTATATGGATCAACATTCCCTCCGTGCCGCAGGTGGTAGCGTTCTGGCTCAATACCAAGTCCTACAGGGTTCAATTTCAGGTGGGGTCAGAAAAAACTTGTAACTTTTCACATTATGTGTCCCAGTTCATATGTGTGACTACTGAAAAGCGAACCCTCCTTCCTCTATCCACGTCCTCTTAGTATCAATATCTCTTTACAATTACTCCTATCGCTCGATGTAGATAAGCTTCAATACCACGCGACATTTCCCATTTACAAATATTCCAATAAGAAAAAGAACAACATGAACAAACAATATAAATACGAGGGTGGTCTGAAAAGTTTTCGGCCTCGCCCAGAGATCGTAGCACTACTCGCGTGATTCTTTCCCTTATGTTGGTACACGTGTTGGGAAAATTGCAAGTCAATCCAGGCAACAGTTGACTGTAGGCAATCGCTTGAAGCACTTGTTTTTTTTGTGGGGATTTAGGGCTCGTCAACATCGAGGTCATTAGAACCCTTAAAACAGGTAGGGAAAATGCAGTTACGCACTAGGGAGAGCCAACATGACTCTCCCCGCTTGTGGGACTCGCCGAATAACTCAGCTATACCCACTAAAACCCCTCCTGAATTACAACTCAAAATTCAAATCCCAACATATCTCAAGACTTTACTTAAAACATTAAAAGAAAAGAAGAAGAAGAAAGAGGAAAATGAAAGATACCCTAGCCCCAATGGCGTCGGGATCGAAAAGAACAAGAGGTGACCAAGGGACGTCAGGAAAGAGAAAGGAAGGAGCATGGCACAACTAAGTGGGAGCAATGCCAGACTCAGCTCGGGGCCCCGTATTCGCCAAACACGTACTTACTAGATGTAAGTCCCCTGGGTGAGGGAAAACTATTCTACTGATGAATCAGATGTGGATGTTAGTCAAATTAAAGTTTTAAAAAGTAGTGTCTGTATTTTAAAAACTAAATTTCTGGAGAAATGCAATGTAATTAGTGAAATGGAAGATCACCTGAAAGAGTGAAAGGGATATCTTGGTAGATAATGTCACAGTTGTCAAGATGAAGAAGGACTAATGACAGTAAGAATTTTTCTGGGTTCGGTGAGTATGTGTCTAACATGATTGAGAGAGCGCAGAGAATTATAAACATTTTTGCAAATGTATGTAATCTATCCATGATAGTGATCCGTCCATTATAATACCGAGATTTTTTACGTTTGGGGAAAAGGGAATTTTCACTTTACCAATACAAAGGTCTGAAAGAAGCATGGGTCTACACCGACAAAGTGAATTTTTATTCCCGAATATTATTGCCTGGAATTTTCTAGAGTTAATGATCAGATTATTGTTTAGTAACCACAGTCGGATTCTTTCATTATTAAGTAAATGTATATTGTTGCTTAGTTGATGTGGAGCGCTGGGAGAGTACAAATGTAAGTCGTCGGCATAGATGTGATAGCGTGATGAGAGTACGGAATTTGGAAGCTCGTTGATGAAGAAGGAAAAGATGAAAGAATACCACCTTGAAACACTTCGCTGGTCAGAGGCTACCAGGAAGAAAACTTTCCATTGTGAGTGATACATTGCGTGAGTCCTCGCAAGCAAGAGCTCAGTCATTTGATGCACGTTTTGGAAAATGAAAATAAGGCAGATAGTTTAGCTTTTAAAATATCAACATTCACTGTATTGAACGCTTTACTGAAATCAAGAAGAATGAGTGCAATCACATCTCTAGTATCTAAGGCCATCTTGGTGTCTTCAGAAATTTTAGTGAGAGTCGTTTGTGTGCTATGACCTTGATGAAATCCAGATTGAAACATGTCCAGTTTATCTGTTTTGTGAATATACTCAGAGATTTGACTGTGAACAATATATTCTAACGCTTTTGAAAACGCTGGTAAGATTCTGATGGGACGGAAATGATCTAAAGATGAGGAGGAAGCACATTTTAGTATGGGTATGATCAGGGATTTTTTCCAAGTCGACGGGAGAAAGCCAGAGATAAGTGACTCATTAAAGATGAACCAATTATCAGAATAATAAACGGTAGGATTTTATGAATCATGATGGGGGAGATGCCATCATTGCCAGTTGCTTTCGATTTGATTCTGATAATTGCTTCAGAGACATCATCAACATTGAACATAATATAAGGAATATTTCAACAAAATACTCGTTCACCAATACTGTACGATCCTCTTTGCTCTCGGAGTTGCATTAACACAAAGACCTCTGTACGAATGTTGATGGATGAATGAGTTATTCTTTCCTTTCTCATATCTTCTTCCTTTTTATTTCTTAGTTTCTTTTTTTATCGCATAGAATATGGTATGTCATGCATATTTATTTTACCATGTAAATGTTTTCACAAAGAGGTTAAGTGTAAGAGAAGGCATTTGCCTTAACAATACCTCCAAATAAAAATGTTTATTATTATTATTATTGTCGTTGTTGTTTGATGTATCCGATGATTGTAATTCCTCTGATGTCCCCAGAAGTTTTCCAAAATGAACTTCCTTCTTTGCGTAATGTCAACATCCACCTGTCACTGAAAATAACAATAGGAAATAGTGGGACAAAGAAAGTAGAATTGACGTAACCATACCAGCAAACCGCACTGACATCATGTTCCTGGACCAAAATAAGAAGAAAATTCATGTTATTGACTTTGCCATTCCACTGACTCACAATATTGACTGAACTTACAGTTTAAAAATTAGGAAATACAAGGACTTGGCAGATCAGCTTAAGAAACTTTGGAAAGTGGACAAAGTTATTTTTTGACCAATGGAAATTTCGGTCACAAGAATAATACCGAAACCCATAAAACACAATTTTGAAATAGTAGAAGAAGCCAAAACACTGACCAATATGCGGAAATCAGTAATCCTTGACACAAGCCACGTAGTGCGAAAATTTCTAAGAGAAGAGTTTAATTGAATTTGACAACGTACGTTCATCATGTGGAAAAGATCCGGAAGAAAACTGAGGAAGACATTCATTCATAATAATAATTAATGCCTGCATAAAATAAAAAAAACAAAAAACAAATTGTATTTGTCGTGAGGACGAGGAAACTCCGTGTTCTTTGGGAATGCTCTTTGTATGGTCCTGCGAGAAGAGAACTCCTGAATGAATTGCAATATTTTAAATTCGAGAAAGAAGAATACTATGAAAGGAAAAAGAAAGAAAAATTATATGTTTGAAGTGTTCTGCAATAAAATTTGCAACATAAGAAATAATTCAAAATTTAGACTAGACGCTACCACCTCATCTTGGAAGGATAGCGACAAAAATAACTTCTTTTGCAGTGAAACAGCCCGTTGCGGAAAGGGTCGGATCCAGCAGGTGATCTTGGGAGGGATGCAAAACTTTGTCAACTTTGCTTCTCTTCTCTCCCCGTCTCGATAGTTTCGTCGTCCGAGGAATCGCCCGTTTTATTAAGTGGGAAAAAAAAATATTTTTTACATTTTAGAATTTATTTCAGAGTTAGCCTAGTACAACAAAAAATTTACTAATTACAAAATAAAAATTAAACAAATATACAAAATAACTTAAATTTTAAACATTAAAAATGTTTAGTTTATTTTTTCACGCTCTACTAACATTACTTAACACGTTCCAGTCATATTAATATTAAACGAACCAAATATATTAAGTACCCCATCACTACAAGTGCAAATATATAGAACGTTCACTTTTATTTAAACCCAAATCTAATATTGACTTGAGAAAAATTATTAAATCATGTCAGAACGATTATTAAATTATAATAAATTTATTGTCAAAAAACAGTACAAACTGCGTATGACCACGTGGAGGAAAAAAACTAATTTACTCTCCGGAAGCAAGCAAGGGACCATCCCATCAATTCCGATCAAGAGCCCTAAGGCAGAGGCGGATTCAAAAAAAAATCAGCAAAAATTCCTAGATAAGATAAAAAGTTAGCTGCGAGTTATAATACTAATAGAATGTCAAAATGTTTGTAATTTTAAGCAAAAAAATACATGTAGGTTATTATCGAACTATAGATTATTCTGAGTATAGTGTTTAAAAATCATAAGAATTGAAATAACACTAAATTCACGATTTATTGTTACAATAGACACGCCCCTAGACAATGCCTAGAGAACCTGTATGATAAATCCGCCTCTATCAGAAGGAAAAACGGAGAAAAACCCGGGCCAGGATGGAGCTACAGAATTTATGTACACAACCGTGCCAATGTTGAGTACACATAAAACTAGATTAATATGAGCCATAAGACAACACAATCATGCAAGAAAACAGTTTTTGAAATTGTTATAAGTTGTTTAAAAAGTACTACAGCAATGGCGTGATAAAGTACAAGACGAATTTAACCTTTGTTGAAATCAATAAATTCATTTACATTGTAGAAGCACTGGTGCAGGAGGTAGTTTTTAACCGCTGATTTGAACAGATTCAATTTCATAATATCTTTCATATTCTGGGGCAGGGAATTATATAGAACGATTCCCGAATGATAAGGTCCTATTTGGCAAAGAGTGGTTGACACTCCAGGGCGATGAATATTACTACTATTGCGTCTATAGTGTTCGTGAACGAGACTGTTTCGTATGAAGCAAGGGTGGCACTTCAGTAATTCTGTCTTAACAAACACGACCGTTTCATAAATATAAATGCAGGGAAGTGTTAAGATATTTAATTCCTTGAATAAAGGTTTACAAGAGTTTCGGGGGTGAGATTTACAAATTATCCGAACTATCCTCTTCTGAATTCTGAAAGTTTGAATACTCTGACCCGAATTACCCCAGAAGGTAAGGCCGTAACATAAATGGGAGTAAACGTTTGCAAAATATACGCAACGGGAAATACGTGGACTAACTGCGTTAACTAAGATTCGGAATGCGTAACACAAATTGCTTAATTGGGAATTAAGATTGTCAATGTGACAATTCCATTTGAGGTTGTCTTGAATATGGAGACCTAAGAATTTTGTATTTGTAACAGTTTTTAATTGTGTTCCGTTTAAAGAAAGAGAAACCTGGGGTAAAGATTTTGTGATACTATTGTGAAATGACATAGACACTGTTTTGTCAGTGTTTACAATGAGACGATTTGCATGGAACCAAGTCGAAAGGTTAGACAAAACTTTTTGAGCATTGGCGTGTTTACATAGTAAATTAGTGTCATCAGCAAAAAGAACCATTTTGCAATCTGATGTGGATGATGACATGTCGTTCACATACAATAAAAAGAGTATAGGGCCGAGAATTGATCCTTGGGGTACTCCGCAAGTAAGTGGCTTTGTTTCTGAAAGACAACGCTCAAGTATTTTATTTTTAGTATAGGATATTTCTACTTGTTGATATCTATCTTTTAAATAAGAAGTTAGCCATTGATGTGGAAGTCCACGAATGCCTAAAGAATGCAATTTGGTAAGGAGAATTCCGTGATCGATGACATCGAATGCTTTGGATAAGTCAAGAAAAACACCCTGAGGATTTTCTCCACTGTCTAGAGATGTGGTAACATCGTTTAAGAAGGAAAATATGGCGCTTGTAGTGGAAAAGGATTTCCTAAAACCGTGTTGATCGTCAGAGAGAATGTTATATTTTGATAAAAAATCTAGAAGACGCTTATAGAACAATTTTTCTAGGATTTTTGAGAAAGTGGGTAGTAGAGATATTGGTCGGTAATTTCCAATATTAAGTTTGTTTCCTTTCTTGTGTAAAGGTTTCACTTTAGCTCTCTTAAATATGTTTGGAAACACCCCCTCCGATAAAGAACTATTAAAAATATTTACGAGTGGATTTAATATAGCGTGGGACAAAGATTTAACAATAAACTCAGGTATATCATCTATGCCTCGTGAAAATTTGTTTTTTA
>NNCF01127209.1:162686-194776 GCA_002313205.1 Laupala kohalensis
ATATATATATATATATATATATATATATATATATATATATATATATATATATATATATTATAATGCACCCCAAGGAATATTTAACATTTTAAAATAAATAAGAATAAGGATTCGGAACTCAAATGCAGATTAACACAATTTTATTTTGATTTCTCAAAATGGACATAATTACATACAATAGACATGCATAAATATTTTTCCTTACAGCACAATACAGGAAACATCACTCTGCGATTCTGGTGTTACACATGTTAAGCTCATTAAATATTTTCATGCATTTACATTTCACAATTTACAGAATCATTAATATACATTGCACGTTATGAGCTCTTTCATTAATTTAAACGCAGAGGAAACACAACAGTTCATATAAAATGATTCTTGAGGTTCTTCTTTCTATAAAAAATTACAAACATAGCAAATCCCTATCATTTGAAGCCACATCAATTAAGTTCTCGTCTCACAGATAGATACTCACAACCCATTGATCTCTGTCGAAATCGGGTGTAGAATTAGCTCGTTCACGTTACAGCTTCCTTCGAAATCGGCGACATCGTTGTCGATCGTAGCTGACCCCTCCGTACTGTGCGCCCCTGCAATAGCCGGGCGCGACCTTCACCACGCAGCTTGTCGGTGCTGTTTGCTGGCACGTCGGTCTACCGGAAGGCCCTTCGGTTCGCGGCTTCTAGTTTGCGGCAAATTCTCGGATTCAACAGCATACTTTCGTTTCTACTTCACGTCGCGAGTTAACTTAAGTGTTCTATAACCGGACATTTTGTGCTTCACTTGGAGCGCTTTATACGAGACTCAAAATACTACGAACTCGAAAATATATCTTTCCAACGTATTCTCGATCTGCTTCGGAGAATTTTACTTCGACTCTGAACAATTCCGTCTATCTCGAACGCTCCTGAATAGAATGATCAAGACAAAAAGAACCGTCTCCCTTGGACGGTTTTTTACTAGTGAAACCTGAAGACGAAGACGAACTGAAGACAAACCGTCTCTCCCGACGGTCTTTCCACAGTGAGACTTGAAGACGAACCGCCCCTCCCAACAGTTTTTCAACAGTGAGACCGATACTTGGGGAATATCCTCTTTCATTCCACGCATCTCCCCACTCCCAGTGCTATCTAAAATCACGCGTTATGACAATAGCCAATCAAGTGTTTACCAAAAGTTATGCGCGGCTAACTCTCAAAGGGTGAGTTCACATTTAAATCTAATCCCCCCTCATATATTTAGTGTGAGATAATTATAAGCCAAAAACAAACAAACATGGATTCGTACCCTATAATAGAGGTGATGACATACAGGGTTCCAGTTAGGACAACGTCATAGATTGAAATAATATTGGTTCAATTTTATTTCAAAAATATTGTAAATTTTACATAAAAATTGTCACAATAGCGTATGCACACTCCCTACCTCTGGAATCAAGACAATACACATTGTTTACCCTCTTTCTTTCTAAATAACATAACTAACCTTTCATTTACACCTTTGTTACCACAAACACTTGGATTTGATTTTACAATGATTTATTTTCTGCCTTTCTTCATTGCCCTTTTCTTTCAATTAATTCCACTTCAAAAGTTCTGGGTTAAGGCTTGTTGAACTGTAATATTACTGTACCTAATCTTCTTTCACAAAGTCATCAAGATACAAGTTGGTAGCCCCTACATCGTTACCTGGAGATGATGTGTTGACCGTCAAAAACTGAGTATGCAAGGTCGATGCCCCTCACCACGCATCCTGGATTCATTCATGCCAGTCTTGGTCCTTGACAGCTGCTCCCCCTCTTACAGCTCGTACTGTTAGCTTTCTCGTCTGGCGCCGTCCTCTCTGTCCTCTCCCAAGCTGATGTGAAGAAACCACTCGTTCTAAGTTCGTGTTTTTCCACACGGAATTGAGCTTTCCCGACTAACTACGAAACAAATAGTGGTCCTCAAAAATCATTATAATCTCGTAGTAATTTAATTGTTACACCACGGATTCAAAGTTTCTAAGTCGAGAATCTTCAACTTAAAATAATACTGTGCAATTACTATGACATCGCAATCAAAGTACAAATTCCGTCTAAATCACTGAAGGATCTCAAAATAAGTAATCACAATATTTCTACCAGAATCATCTAGCAAATGTTCACGAACTTTTCCGTCCGAGTGATCTCTAACATGTCATCACACAAAATTTCTATCAGAATACAGAATACCCAAAAATTCTCCGCGCTTGCTATCTTATTAACACAATTCCCCACTTTCTCTCCCGAAATAACATCACGTGTCCTTCTTCTTACAAGTCACATGACTTCTCTAATCCACTAAAATCTTTTTTCAACTCCTTGTAGGGATGTTCGGATTGGTAATCCTTCTGGTGACGTTCGTTGGTTTTGGACCAACCACCACACTCGTTCTTAGGACATTTTCAACTCTCCAAACTTCATTTTTTTCATACATTCTTTCAACGATGTTAAAAAGGCACAGCCTTTTGAAGTTATTAGTATAGCAACACTTAAGTTTTAGCATTTTTCGAATTCGTTGTATTTACTTCATATCTCTTTGCTCTTCCCCTTTGGTATTTTAATTTTCTCCAGAATTCATGGCTGCACACTCATTAATTTTGATCATTATTTGTAATACGAATATCCTTCATCGCTCGAGTGTTTATGCTAAAAATCTCCGTTCCTTCCTTAAGGTATTTCCACATTTCCTTCAACTGCGGATGCATACACGGAACCTCTTGTGTCACCCACTTATGGACCCATCTTTGTTTCCGAAAAAAACACGAACCTTTTCGTTCCATCTTTGTTTACATTTCGTTTACGCTGTTCAGCATTTTCTATCGGTTTTCACCTTTTTTTAACACCTCGCAGACGAAAGTGTGTGACGGGCGGCCCCCTTTCCACTTGCCAAAATTTATGAGATAGTTCAAAACAAGGACGCTCACACCGCTCTCTCGACCATGCATTTCGCTTCCCCTATCTAAACGACCCTTCTTGGTGGTCTCGGTACAATTCCACTAACCATATATCATATTCCACTTTTCATATTTTGTTTCTCAAGAAATATAATTAATTATGAAAATTATTATTACTTACAGTATATATATATATATACATTTACAGTTCATTAACAAAACTCATAAACAAAGAAGCACTATCTCTTTTTAAATACCGAACTAATTTAAGAAACTTTTGCTTCTGTTTGTTACAGAATTCAAGTGTCCAAAGGACGATGTTTTTGCCTTTGGTGATCATTCTCGACATCCTTTTCCCCACAGTTGTATGTACTTCATTATGTGTCTCCGTGATGGTACAATAAAAATTGGAGGTTGTGAAAAAGGAACAGCTTTCAGCAAAACAACAAATTCTTGTGAACCTGTTGTTGAAGTTGAAGGATGCAAACAGTAAGGAAAAACGATTAATAGAACAACACTGAAACTTTAAAATTAGAGTTTATAATTCAAGAATAATTTTTCAATTTTCACGAGGAATGTTGAGTTGTAGGGTAGAGAGGGAATGAATGACACCATGAATCACTAATGTTTCTTGTCTCCCAGAGTAAAACTCTAATGACCTCTATGTTGACGAGCCCTAAAGCCCCACAAAAAAGTAAAACTCTATGTATCACTGTGAATTGATGATGGTGTAACATAATCTTTCATTTTGGGGATCAGTATATGTAGCGGTGATTACTGAGTGTGGTTAATTCATTGTAGTGAATGCTCAGAAGTAAAATATTATGCTCGATTTTGAGATACATTATTAAGTTGAAAATGAAATAATTTATAATACTATAATAAATATTATAATAAACACGAACTAGTTTTGGAAACTGTTGCTTCCATCTTGAGCTACTGAAGATTGCTGATCAAACAGTCTTCTGATGGCAGGCAGGTGGCTGAAATTTGTAATCAAATAATAATCAAACGAAACATCGAAATTGAACAACATCTTCTTGAATGGCTGCTTGTACAGTCGTTCCCAAATCAGCAGTTCAAAATGCCCTCTAAAATTTTTAAACAATCTTACATTTTCATTAATTTCGCGTGTTTCGTCCCCAATATGTGCCGCTACTCCAGACTTTTCAATTTTTCCAAGTTTGATGTGTCAAAAATGTTCCTTTTTTCTAATTTCTAAATTGTTGTTTTTTCAATAGAAACTTTATCACAATCCATGCAATTCATTTTGTAAATTCCCGATCTATTAAGGAGGTACTTTAGTCTTTAGCTAAATTTATGGACTTAATGCTAAATTTATTTTGAAAAGACAAAGTGATATTTACTTCTTTGAAAATAGTTTGGAACTTCCTTTATTTTTGGGAACTTACAGCTCAAATTTGGAACTTCTGATGCAAGTCAGGATAATAAAAAAATTTTGGTAAACTGTTTCCTTTTTCGATTTTGTAAAAGTGGTTACATTTTGTACCCTTTTTTTCTCAAAGTTTTTAATTTTCTTATCTACCAAAGTTTTTGAAAATTCATTAGATTTGGCAGTTTGAACAATTAACTCATATTTAAAATTGAGTTCTTCATCATTCAATGGGGTATTTACCATTCTGTAGGCAATGTGTTTATTTATTATGGTATGTTTGGACTGCACCGGATTAAAAGCAAATCCGTTTATGTAATTATCAGTAGGATTCTTTTTTCTAAATATTCAAAATTCAAATCAAATTCAATTGGCTATAGCTGAGGATAGAAGCAACAAATTCCGAAATTAATTCGTGTTTAAAAAAGTAAGTGGAGTGTGAGGCTGACGAATTATTACAATATTGCAGTGACCCATGAAAATCCTAAGTAATGTACGTCATTGAAAATGAAAAAGTAATGCTCAACCCATGAAAAATGACAGGTTTTCTCTGCTGAGCAGTAGAAGGTGTTAGTAGAATAGTTCGTAACAAGTGCTAAAATAGATTTTGGTTTTGGTTTGTAAAAATCTGTAGGAAATTTACATTACAGTTGATGTTGAAAAAAAAAATTATTCCCTCATACTTTGAAATATGAACTCAAAAATTAGCTTCAAGAATGTGAGTTTTATTACAAAAAATTCTGAGACTTTGTAGGGGTTTCAGTTTATTAAGTGTATCATCTTTCAAGCATCTTAATGTTTCTGTTTTCTTCAACAACTTGAAGGATACCCCTTTGATGGATGTGCCAATAATGTGTTGTATGATGGTTGGATAAATAAATGGCAACAAAATTGAAGCACCTTGGTTCGAAGTGTCCCATCCTTCCTTGTGTTATGTTAAATCATCAACACTTTTCAAATTTATTTTTCTTCAGCTCTTTGTAAATTGTACTATAGTGCAGCTTTTAAGACTAATAAAGATCTAGTCATTCTAACACCATATCGGTCACATACAAATTTATGTTTTGATATACTGAATTTTAGTTGGTGTTAAAAGATTTTCTGGTTCATTGTGCCCCACCCGCCTTACCCCACGTACACCACTTCTTTTTTAACAAATAAATAAGTAAATGGTTATTATCAATTGACAAACTAATTAATTAATGCTATACCTAAAGATGCTGCTACCTACCCCCTCCGGACGTTTCGTCTTCCGTGGAATCACCCGTTTTATTAATAGTGGAAATGAAACACACTTATTTACTTCTTTTTTTCAGAATTTTTTTTCACGCATCGTACATAAAATAATTACCCAAATGCATTGGCTAGTGCACCCTAAATTTTAAATATTATAAAATACAAATTACACAAATATAGAAAATAAATTATATTTTAAACATTTTAACACTAAAAGAAATTTTTAATTTTTATGCGCTCTACGTATAGTACTAAACACGTTGCATTCAATAATTTTTGAATCAATATTTATATAAACGAACTTAGTTCTTTATAAATTGCTCCCTTAAGAGAACCTTAATCCTACGAAGAGACATGTCCTTATAGCCAAAAGTGTTAATTTGTATACATTTATGAGCGGAAGTCTCTCTCATATGGATTTCTTTTTTATATTACGTTGGATACTTTCGTATCGCTACTAGGCAACTATGCAGAATCTGGGCCAGCTGATATTTCAGCTGATGCAGAGGTAAGGGAGGATCTCTTTCACAAGTGGCGGCATTTCGCACATGTCTTCAAGTCAGCTCTCATTTACTATATCTACCATCCCATCAACTAGTAACTCCTTCAGCAACATTACTTTGTCTAACAACCAATGTTTCTATTTCACCAATGTTTCGGTTCTCTCCTAGCTTCACATCTGACCTCACATCATCCATCTCCTGCATTACCTCCTCCTGCACGTACCTCATCTCCTCCTCCACCTCCCTCTACTTCTACTTCATCTCCACCTCCCTCTGCTCCTACCTCATCAGCATTTCCTCTTCCTATCTCCACACCCATTTCTTCTCCTGTCCCCGTTCTTTCACCTACTGCTTCCTCATCTCCCACGTCAACATCTATTCCTCCTGTCGCCCCCATACACCGTTACAACTTGCGCTCAGGAGTACGATGTGGTACTCGAAGGTGACAATCGCGTTCAGGTGCTGTGTGCGGGCTTCATCCGGAACTAAGAGCTGTACCAATTTCAATTTCCTCTTCACAATCTAACGTCGATTCCATTTCTAGTGAGTCACAATCTCTTTGCGAAAATAAAATAATTATAATTCATCATAATGTCCAATCCCTTTCAAACAAATTGACAGACATTGACATTCTGGTACACGAAAGTCGATTTGATTTACTATGCCTCACAGAGCATTGGCTTTCGACTAACAACATCAACGATACTGCTATTTCTAATTATTATTTAGCAAGTTCTTACTGTCGGCAAAATTTTAAAGGCAAAAATCCCCACGGAGGTACGTGTATCTACGTTCGTAATGATATTTTATCTTCTCCACTGACAGGCTACGAGAACTTCTGCGTAGATAGTGTGTTCGAAATTTCTGCAGTTGAACTGACCGACACCGGTATTGTTGTTTTGTGTATTTATAGACCTCCTCAATCAGATCTTGACATATTTTTTCGGAACTTCGAAAATGTTTTAGAACATATCGCACATAAATCTACTAAATCTATCGTTATATGTGGTGATTTCAATATCGATTTCTTGAGTACATCCGACTCTGCACATTCACCAGTTAATCGATTCAAGAATCTTATCGACTCCTTCAACCTTATTACTACGATAAATGACCCCACTCGCCTCTCCGGCTCATCTCAAACATTGCTAGATCAAATTATAGTCAACAATGGAATCTCGTATCTCTCTGAAGTGTTTATCGCCGGATACAGTGATCACCTTGCTCAAGTATTGACTATTAATAATACACTAAAACCGCTTAAAATCCTTTACAAATTTACAAGAGAGTTTAATGACATAAATAAATCCATATTCGTAAATTATTTGCGTGAAGAAACATGGAAAGATGTTTACAATTGCCAAAACACCGACGACAAATTCAATGTATTTATCTCAACATTCCTAAAACATTACAACTCTAGTTTTCCCATAAAACGCAAGTTAATTAACACAAAAAAATACAAAAGATGGATCACACTAGGGATAAGAAATTCTTCAAAAAACAAACGCCGTTTATATTATCTTTCAAAACGCTATAACCAACCACCCGAATTCCATAATTATTTTCGTAAATATAAGACTATTCTCCGAAAAGTAGTCTATGCAGCTAAAGTTATGGAAAACGAAAGGCATATACTTAAATCGAACAACCGGATAAAAGCCATGTGGAATATTGTTAACAATTACACGTCAACTTCTGAAAATCGCGAAGAAAATGTTTCTTTACTAAACGATGGCAAGATCGTGTCAAATCCTCAGGACATCGCAAGTTTGTTTAATTCTCACTTCTCAGAAGTTGGTAAAATAACGAACTCAATATATCCAAATCAATGTCCTCCAATTATTACCACCCACATACCCAATTCTATGTTCACTTCCGAAACTAACGCCAGTGAAGTCATGGGAATCATCAGCTCCTTAAAAAACAAATTTTCACGAGGCATAGATGATATACCTGAGTTTATTGTTAAATCTTCGTCCCACGCTATATTAAATCCACTCGTAAATATTTTTAATAGTTCTTTATCGGAAGGGGTGTTTCCCAATATATTTAAGAGAGCTAAAGTGAAACCTTTACACAAGAAAGGAAACAAACTTAATATTGGAAATTACCGACCAATATCTCTACTACCCACTTACTCAATAATCCTAGAAAAATTATTCCATAAGCGTCTTCTAGATTTTTTATCAAAAAATAACATTCTCTCTGATGATCAACACGGTTTTAGGAAAACCTTTTCCACCGCCAACGCCATATTTTCCTTCTTAAACGAAGTTACCACATCTCTTGACCGTGGAGAAAATCCTCAGGGTGTTTTTCTTGACATATCCAAAGCTTTCGATGTCATCGATCACGGAATTCTCCTTTCAAAATTGCATTCTTTAGGCATTCGTGGACTTCCACATCAATGGCTAACTTCTTATTTAAAAGATAGATATCAACAGGTCGAAATATCCTATACTAAAAATANACCGAATCTTAGTTAACGCAGTTAGTCCAAGTATTTCCCGTTGCGATTATTTTGCAAACGTTTACTACAATTTACGTTAGGGCATTACCTTCTGGGGTAATTCCGGTCAGAGTATTCAAACTTTCAGAATACAGAAGAGGATAGTTCGGATAATTTGTAAATCTCACCCCCGAAACTCTTGTAAACCTTTATTCAAGGAATTAAATATCTTAACACTTCCCTGCATTTATATTTATGAAACAGTCGTGTTTGTTAAGACCGAATTACTGAAGTGCCACCCTTTCTTTATACGAAACAGTCTCGTTCACGAACACTATACACGCAATAGTAGTAATATTCATCGCCCTAGAGTGTCAACCACTCTTTGCCAAAAAGGACCTTATCATTCGGGAATCGTTCTATATAATTCCCTGCCCAAGAATATAAAAGACATTATGAAATTGAATCTGTTCAAATCAGCGGTTAAAAACTACCTCCTGCACAAGTGCTTCTACAATGTAAAAGAATTTATTGATTTTAATAAAAGTTAAATTCGTCTTGTACTTTATCACGCCATTGCTGTAGTACTTTTTAAACAACTTATAACAATTTCAAAAACTGTTTTCTTGCATGATTGTGTTGCCGTTTGGCTCATATTAATTTTGTTTTATGTGTACTCAACTTTGGCACGGTTGTGTACATAAATTCTGTAGCCCCATCCTGGCCCGGGTTTTTCTCCGTTTTTCCTCCTGGTAGAGGCGGATTTATCATACAGGTTTTCTAGGCTTCTCTAGGGGCGTGTGTATTGTAACAATAAATCGTGAATTTAGTGTTATTTCAATTCTTTTGATTTTTAAACACTATACTCAGAATAATCTATAGTTCGATAATAACTTGTACATGTAAATTTACAAACATATTTGCGTTAAATTACAAACATATTTACGTTAAATTACAAACATATTGACATAATATATGTATTATTACTCGCAGCGAACTTTTTATCTTATCTAGGAACTATTGCTGAAATTTTTGAATCCGCCTCTGCCTTAGGGCCCTTGATCGGAATTGATGGGATAGTCCCTTGCTTGCTTCCGGAGAGTAAATTAGTTTTTTCCCCTCCACGTGGTCATACGCAGTTTGTACTGTTTTTTGACAATAAATTTATTATTAAATTTATTATTATTTTGTTTTCAGTTTTGCATTTGCTTTTGCGTGGCTCTTACGAAATGTACTTTTGCTAAAATAACTGAGCGCTAAAGATAAAAATCCTTTACAATTTGGGAGGAAATGCAATAGAAAGGATAATTAGTGGCAAGTATTGTAAATCCCGGTTATGTTAACCAGGAATTTGTAAATCTAGAAATTTAATTAGAATTTGTAAAACAAATGATAAAAAATATTAACGTGTTAAAAACGCTTTTTGTATTTTCTAAAACTAAATTCCTGGGGGGAGGATTTTTGATTTGCAACCTCACTTGACTGCCAAGAACTTTACCCAGTACGGTTTACATCTGAGACCGTCTGGGATACATCACTTCCGTTCTCTCCTAGCTTCACATCTGACCTCACATAATTCACCTGCCCCTTTACCCACTCCTACACCTCCTGCTCCTACCTCGACTCCTCCTTCCCCTCCCTCTGCTCCTACCTCATAACCATCTCCTCTTCCTATCTCCAAACCCATTTCTTCTCCTGTCCCCGTTCTTTCACCTACTGCTTCCTCATCTCCCATGTCCACAGGTATTCCTCCATCCACATCTCCTGCAGACCCATACACAGTTACAACTTGCGCTCAGGAGTACGATGTGGTACTCGAAGGTGATAATCGCGTTCGCGTGCAGTGTGCGGGCTTGATACGGAACTAGAAGCTCTACCAAATTCAAATTCCTCTCCTCAATCTAACGTCGATTCCATTTCTCGTGAATCACAAACACTTTGCGAAAATAAAATAATTATATTTCATCATTATGTCCAATCCCTTTCAAACAAATTGACAGACATTGACATTCTGGTACACGAAAGTCGATTTGATTTGCTATGCCTCACAGAGCATTGGCTTTCGACTAACAACATCAACGATACTGCTATTTCTAATTATTATTTAGCAAGTTCTTACTGTCGACAAAATTTTAAAGGCAAAAATCCCCACGGAGGTACGTGTATCTACGTTTGTAATGATATTTTATCTTCTCCACTGCCAGGCTACGAAAACTTCTGCGTAAATAGTGTGTTCAAATTTTCTGCAGTTAATCTTACCGACACCGGTATTGTTGTTTTGTGTATTTATAGACCTCCTCAATCAGATCTTGACATATTTTTTCAAAACATCGAGATTGTTTTAAAGCATATCACACATAAATCTACTAAATCAATTCTTGTATGTGGTTATTTCAACATTGATTTCCTGAGTACACCCGACTCTGCACATTCACCAATTAATCGATTCAAGAATCTTATCGACTCCTTCAACATTATTACTACGATAAACGACCCCACTCGCCTCTCCAGCTCATCTCAAACATTGCTAGATCAAATTATAGTCAACAATGAAATCTCGTATCTCTCTGAAGTGTTTATCGCCGAATACAGTGATCACCTTGCTCAAGTATTGACTATTAATAATAAACTAAAACCACATAAAATCCTTTACAAATTTACAACAGAGTTTAATGACATAAATAAATCCATATTTATAAATTATTTGCGTGAAGAAACATGGAAAGATGTTTACAATAGCCAAAACACCAACGACTAATTCAATAAACTTATCTCAATATTCTTAAAACATTACAGTTCTAGCTTTCCCATAAAACGCAAGTTAATTAACACAAAGAAATACAATAGATGGATCACACAAGGGATAAGAATTTCATCAAAAAACAAACGCCGTTTATATTATCTTTCAAAAATATAACCAACAACCCGAATTCCATGATTATTTTCGTAAATATAAGTATATTCTTCGAAAAGTAATCTATGCAGCTAAAGTAATGGAAAACGACAGGCATATACTTAAATCGAACAACCGGATGAAAGTCATGTGGAATATTGTTAACAATTACACGTCAACTTCTGAAAATCGCGAAGAAAATGTTTCTTTACTAAACGATGGCAAAATCGTATCAAATCCTCAGGACATCGCAAGTTTGTTTAATTCTCACTTCTCACAAGTAGGTAATATAACGAACTCAATATATCCAAATCAATGTCCTCCGATTATATCCACCCACATACCCAATTCTATGGTCACTTCCGAAACTAACGCCAGTGAAGTCATTGGAATCATCAGCTCCTTAAAAAACAAATTTTCAACAGACATAGATGACGTACCCGAGTTTATTGTTAAATTTTCGTCCCACGCTATATTAAATCCACTTACAAATATTTTTAATAGTTCATTATCGGAAGGGGTGTTTCCAAACATATTTAAGAGAGCTAAAGTGAAACCTTTACACAAGAAAGGAAATAAACTAATTATTGGAAATTACCGACCAATATTTCTTCTACCCACTTTCTCAAAAATTCTAGAAAAATTGTCCATAAGCGTCTTCTAGATTTTTTATCAAAAAATAACATACTCTCTGACGATCAACACGGTTTTAGGAAATCCTTTTCCACTGCATGCTCAATATTTTCCTTCTTAAACAATGTTACCTCATCTTTTGACCGTGGAGAAAATCCTCAGGGTGTTTTTCTTGACTTATCCAAAGCATTCGATGTCATCGATCACGGAATTCTCCTTTCAAAATTGCATTATTTAGGCATTCGTGGACTTCCACATCAATGGCTAACTTTTTTTTAAAAGATAGATATCAACAGATAGAAATATACTATACTACAAATAAAATACTTCAGCGTTGTCTTTCAGAAACAAAGCCACTTACTTGCGGAGTACCCCAAAGATCAATTCTCGGCCCTATACTATTTTTATTGTATTTGAACGACATATCATTCACATCAGACTGCAAAATGGTTATTTTTGCTGATGACACTAATTTACTATGTAAACACGCCAATGCTCAAAACGTTTTGTCTATCCTTTCGACTTGGTTCCATGCAAATCGTCTCATTGTAAACACTGACAAAACAGTGTCTATGTCATTTCACAATAGTAATACAAAATCTTTACCCCAGGTTTCTCTTTCTTTAAACGGAACACAATTAAAAACTGTTACGAATACAAAATTCTTAGGTCTCCATATTCAAGACAACCTCAAATGGAATTGTCACATTGACAATCTTAATTCCCAATTAAGCAAATTGTGTTACGCATTCCGAATCTTAGTTAACGCAGTTAGTCCACGTATTTCCCGTTGCGTATATTTTGCAAACGTTTACTCCCATTTACGTTACGGCATTACCTTCTGGGGTAATTCCGGTCAGAGTATTCAAACTTTCAGAATTCAGAAGAGGATAGTTCGGATAATTTGTAAATCTCACCCCCGAAACTCTTGTAAACCTTTATTCAAGGAATTACATATCTTAACACTTCCTTGCATTTATATTTATGAAACGGTCGTGTTTGTTAAGACCGAATTACTGAAGTGCCACCCTTGCTTCATACGAAACTGTCTCGTTCACGAACACAATACTCGCAATAGGAATAATATTCATCGCCCTCGAGTCTCAACCACTCTTTGCCAGAAAGGACCATATAATTCGGGACTCGTTCTATATAATTCCCTGCCCAATAATATAAAAGATATTGTGAAATTGAATCTCTTTATATCCGCGGTTAAAATCTATCTACTGCACCAATGCTTCTACAATGTAAAAGAATTTATTGATTTTAATAAAAGTTAAATCCGTCTTGTACTTTATCACGCCATTGCTGTAGTACTTTTTAAATAACTTATAACAATTAAAAAAAACTATTTTCTTGCATGATTGTATTGTCTTTTGACTCATATTAATTTTGTTTTATGTGTACTCAACTTTTGCACGGTTGTGTACATAAATTCTGTAGCCCCATCCTAACCCAGGTTTTTGTCCGTTTTTCCTTCGGGTGGGGACGGATTTCTTATACGGGTTCTCTAGGCTTGTCTAGGGGCGTGGTTATTGTAACAATAAATATACGTGAATTTAGTGTTATTTCAATTCTTATGGTATTTAAACAATATACTCAGAATAATAGAGTTCGATAATAACTTGTACATGTATTTTTTTGCGTTAAATTACAAACATATTGACATTCTATTCGTATTATAACTCGTAGCTAACGTTTCATCTTATCAAGGAAATTTTGCTGAAATTTTTGAATCCGCCTCTGCCTTAGGGCCCTTGTTAGGAATTGGTGGGATAGTCCCTTGCTCTCTTCCGAAGAGTAAATTAGTTTATTGTCCTCCACGTGGTCATACGCAGTTTGTACTGTTTTATGACAATAAATTTATTATTATCCTAACTAACCCTATAAAAACAATGCATCTCAAAGCATCATTTCCTACAAGGCAGTTTGATGTTTGTCTCCTACTGCTACTCTTTGTTCTGCACTGCATAAATTTTCCTATGGCTCAGATTTAAATATCTCATCAATCATTATATCTTTCTCGTTAATATCAAGCATAATGTTATGAAAAAAAATCAAATAAGAAGAAAACAATTAATGTTATAAATGGTTCGGTGACTTAATGGCTATTGATGGCCCTCAATGTTCATTGGTAGGCCATAATGGCCAATGCTGGCCCTTAATAGCCGTTAATGGCCTTTGGAGACCTTTAATACACATTGGTGGCCCTTGATGGCCATCGGTGACCTTTAATGGACATTGGTAGCCATTACTGGCCTCTAATGGCCATTGGGAGCCATTACTGGCACCTAATGGACATTGGTGGCCCTTCATATTAATGGCCCTTAACGTCCATCGTTGGCTTTAAACGGCCATTTCTGGCCCTTAAAGGTAATTAGAAACCCTTAATGGCCATTGGTGGCACTTAATGGCTATTGATGGCCCTTAAAGGCGACTGGTGACCCGTGAGGCCATTAGAGGCTATAAGTGGCCATTGCCGGACCTTGGTGCTTATTCGTGGTTCTTAATGGCAATTGGTGGCTCTAATGGCCAGTGATAGCCCTAAGAGACTTTTGGTGCCCTTGGTGGCACTTGGTGAGAATTAGTGGACATTTGTGGCTTTCTGTAATCATTGTGTTCACTAATGGCCTTTGGTGGCACTTAATATCCATTCGTAGCACTTAGTGGCCATTGGTGTCTCTTATTGGCCATTGTAGGTACTTCGTGACCATCGAAGTTTCTTAGTGGCCATTTCTTGCCCTTATGACCATTGGTGGCTTTTATTTGGCATGGGTGACTCTTAATGGCCCTAAGTGGCTTCTGGTAGCCATTGGTAACACTTGGTGGCCTTTGGCAGACCTTAATGGCCATTGGAAGCCCTTAATGTCCAGTGGTGGCACGTAATGACCAATTGTGGCCTTCAACGGCCATAGGTGACCCTTAGTAGCAATTGACGGCTCCTGGTGGGCTTTGGTGGCTCTTAATGGTTATTAGTGGCCCGTAGATGACATTGGTGGCCCTTACTGACTATTGGTGGTCCTTAATGGCCATTGGTGGCTTTCAATGGACTTTGGTGACCCTTAAAATCCATTATTAATATTTAATGGCGATTATTGACCATTTTTGAACCCTTATTGGACATTGGCGGAAAGTAAAAGCCTATGGTAGCAGAAAATGACCTATGCTCGCCCTTAATGGTCATTGGTGGAACTCAATGGCCATTGCTGGCTCTTACTGGCCATTGGTGGCACTTAATGGCCATTGGTAGCCCTTCAGGACCGATGGACAATATAGGCCACCAACGGCCAATAAAGATTATTACTGGCTAATAATAGACACCAATGGCCATTAATGTCCATTAAAAGCCTTTAATGCCTACGAATGGTCACGAATGTCCATTAAGGGCAACCAATGGTCATTAAGGGACACCGATAACCATCAATGGTCATTACGGGCAACCAATGGTTATTAAGTGTCAGCAACGGTCATTAAGGGTCGCCAATGGCCTTAAGGAGCCATGAATAACCATGAAGGGTCACCTATGGCCATTAAGTGACACCAATGGCCATTTAGATCCACCAATGTTCACTTGGGGCCACCAAAGTCTAATAAAGACCTCCATTGCCATTTATGGCCACTAATATCCACCAGGGTCAAATGTACAAGAAGTGCCACGAATGGCCATTAAGAGTCAACAAGGGCCACCAAATGCCTCAAATATGCATCAGAGACATCAATGGCCATCAAGGGAAACTAATAGTCATTAATGAACATTAAGAGCCACCAATGTTCATTACGGGTCACCAATTTCCATCAAGGACCACCATTTCAATGTCCATTGAAAGGCACCAGTGGTAATTATGGGCCACACATAACCCTTAAGGGACACTAATGGACATTAATAGCCACCAATGGCAACCAAGGGCCGCCAATGGCCTCGATGGCTATAAAGAGACACCAATGGGCACTAAGGGCCGCCAATGGCCATTAAGTGTCAACATTTATTAGGGGAAACAATGGATATTGAAGGCCACCAATGGGCTCTCAGAGCAACCAAAGGCCACCAATGAACACGACCGGCCACTATTGGTCATTAGGAGCCACCAATTGCCATTAAAAGGCACCAAGATACATTTAGAGCCCCCAAAATCCATTAATGGCCACCAATAGCTATTGAGATCCGCCAATGGCCACTAATGGATATTAAGAGCAACCGATGGCCATTATCAACCACCAATGGCCAATAAGGGCCACCAATTGTCAATAAGGGTCACCAATTGCCATTAAGCGCCGCCAATGTCCACCAATGGACAATAAGAGCAACCAATGGCCATTAAGGGTTACTAATGGCTTTTAAGGTCCACTAATGGCTATTAACGGCCACATATGGACGTTAAGGGCCTTCGATGCACATTTAGATCCACGAATAGGCAATGAGGGCCACCAATGGCCACCAACGGACAATATGTGCCATCAAAGGCTATTAATATCCATTAAGATACTTCAATGTCCACCAATGGACATGAATGGCCATTAAAAACCACCAATGGACACGAAGGGCAACAATTGACTATTAGGAGCCATTAATGGCAATTAAGGACCTCCAAAGGCCACCAATGTCAAAAAAGGCCACCAATGGCCAATAATGCCACCATTGGACATTAATGGCCACTAATGTCCACCACGGCTTGCCAATGTCCACCAAAGACCTCCAATGGCCATTAAGGGCCACCAATGGATATTAAGGGCCAAGGTCGTTGCCCATTTAGAATAGCCACCAAAGGCGACCTACGTTCACAAATAACTATAAGGGCCATTAATGGGTATTAAAAGCCACCAACGGCCATTAAGTGTCACTAATGTCCATTAAGAGCCATCAATGGCTTTTAAAAGACACCAATTTCCATTAAGAGTAAGCAATGGAAATTGAGTAAGCAATGACCATAAGGGTAAGCAATGGTTATTGAAGGGAACCATTGGCCACAAAAAAACAATTATGGCCACATTGGGCAACCAATGGCCACCAAAAGCCCCTATTTTCAAATAAATGCCACCATTAGTCATTAAGCGCCACAGGTGGCCATTAAGGGACACCAATGGCCATTAAGAGCCACCAATAGACAGTCAAGCACACCAATGACCATTAAAAGCCACCAATGTGTATTAGAGGCTATCAATCGTCATTAAGAGCCACTAATGGTCATTATAGACCACCAATGGCCATTAAATGCCACCAATGACCATTAAGGGCCACAAACGGCCCCAAAAGGCATCCAATGACCACTAATAGACTCCAACGTCCACTAAGCGCTATCAATCGCCACTAAGGGTCATCAATGTCCGGTAAGGGCCACTATTTCATCTAACGTTCACTAATGGCCAGTAAGGGCTTCCAATGTCCACCAACGGCCATTAGGGTCACCAATGGCTATTATAGGTCACCAATGGCCATTAAAAGACACCAATGGCCATTAAGGGACAACAATGGCCGCAAAGAGCCACCAATGAACATTACGGGCCACCATCGGATATTAGGGCTGACCAATAGTTATTAAGAGCCAACAATGTCCAGTAAGGATCACCAATTGCCACCGATGCCCTCCAAAAACAAACCAATGGCCATTTAGCGGTATCAATGGCCATTTAGGGCAACCAGTGGCCATTAAGGGACATCAATGTCCACTATGGGACACTATTGGTCACTACGGGACGCCAATAGCCAATAAGGCCCACCGATGGTCCCAAAGTGCCACCTATACGCACATCGGGCCACCAATCGCCATGAAGGGTCACCAATGGTCATTCAGAGCCACAAATGGTCACCAATGGCTATTAAGGGCCTCTAATCGCTACTATGGGCCACGTTTGACAATTAAGAGGCACCAATAGCAACCAATAGCCACAAAGGGTCATTAGGGGCACCAATAGTAATTAGGGTCCACCAATGGCCAATAAGAGCCACATTGTCCAGTAAAGACCACCAATGACCACTACGGGTTACCAATGGCTATTAAGGGAACCCAATGGCCCCAAAAGACTCCTATGGACACTAAGAGAAACCAGTGGACACTAAGGGCAACCAATGGCAATGAAGGATCACCAGTAGCCATTAAGGGCCACAAATGGCCACTGAGGGCCACCAACGGCCAATAAGGGTCACCAATGGCCACAAAGTGCCACCAATGGTCACTTACGTCCACCTATGTCTACTAAGGCAACCAATAGCCCCAAAAGCCTCCAATGGACACCAAGTGCCTCGAATGGCCACTAATAGTTACCATCGACCATTAATGGCAACCAATGGCCAATAAAGGCCACCAATGACCTCAATAGCCATTTTCGGCCACCAATCGTCATTTAGGCCACCAATAGACACTAAGGACCACCAATGAAATCTATACGCCACTAATGGTCAGGAAGAGCTATCAATGGCGTCCAACGGCTACCAATGATCATTAAGGCACCCAGAACCATTAAGGCCACCAATAGCCATTAGGGGCCACCATTGGCCGTTAAGGGTCACTATAGGACACCAATGGCCAAAAATGGCCACCAATGGCCAATAAGGACTACCAATGGCCACTACGGGCCACCTATAGCCATTAGAGGCCACCAATGGCCATTATGGGGTACTAATGGCCATTACAGTCCACCATTGTCCATTAAGGGCCAGCAATGGCCATTAGGGCCACTAATTGCCACCAATGGTCATAAATTACTACCAATGGCTATTGAGGGCCAGCAATGGCCACCAATCGCCAGTAAGGCCGTTAATGGAGACACAGAGCCACAAGTGGCCAATAAGGGCTACCGATGGCAATTAGAGGTCACCAATGGCCATTAAGGGCCACTTATAGCCACTAGGGACCACCAATGGGCGTTAAGGCAATAGGGTCCATTAAAAGCCACCAATGGGCATTAAGGGCCACCGATGGCCCCAAAGGCACTCAACGGCCACTAAGGGCTACCAATGGTCACTAAGGGCGACCAATGGCAATTATCGGCCACCAATGCCACCAAGGGCCGCCAATAGTCATTAGGGGCCACCAGTGGCCATTAGGGCAACCAATGGCAATTAAGGGCTATCAAAGGCCATTAAGAGTCACCAGTGTTAACTAAGGGACACCAATGGCCAGTAAGGGTCCAAGGGCTACTATCTTGGCAACACTCGAGATCAGTCACTCAACTCATTCAAAGAGTGTATGCTCCAGAGATGATTCACTCCGCAAGACGGACTAACACGTCAAAAATACCAAACAATGTCTGAACAGAATTCCCAGGGCAACCATTTGGCATATTAGTACAAACGCAAATGTCAAAATTCTTTGATAGTTCACTCACTAGACACACGGTTAACAGTCTTGCATTGAATGAATAACTCTGTAATTAACCGTTGTTGATGAATGCACGTATTTCCAAGTAACAGCCCGTCCATTATGGGGTTATTGACTTTACTGTGACATTAAAGATATAAGATTCACATTCCATGCTAGAGTACACTTGAATAAACTTAGAGTTCTCCCAGCATTACATATAAACATAATATCTGATCGGTTGCTGATCTCTTGAGTACATACATTAGAGCACCTTGTTGATTTGAAAGACAAATATGAATAAATGAAAGACATAAAATTCTCATTTGCCATTAAAAGACAAATAAATATGAGTAATTGAATGACATACAAAAATTAGTTACAAAGAACAATATGAATGAGTAACACAGGATCAATATAAATAAGTAATAAAAATTACTGTTCAATGTTTACCATTTAATTACCTCTCAATTACTTGTCCAACCAGTAAATTGCCATTATGGACTTGATGCATGATTAACGATAGACAGATTTGAAAGGATTAATTGTCATGAACCATTGACATTGTAGGAGTTGAACATGCTACGTAGAATAGGATACTGAATGTGATACCCTAAATGCCTTATAAATTAGGGATTGCCTTATCAAGGACCTTTCCCGTTTACTAGTGATTTGATTAATATGAGGATTATATAAATTCTCATAACCCCCAATTGAATTATTTCATGTTGGTTATAGAGCTACACTACAACTCTCTGGAAGCTATGGAAAGTGGATCGGTTTCTTATTTTCAAATATTAATTCAGAAATAAAACACAGTACACACCGCAGGACCTCATGGACTACCGTGATTTTAATCTAAACATATACATACATATAATACCTTGAATAAAACACTTATAACCAACCTTTAATTCCCACCAAAAATTCCTTAATAGCTAACACACAAAAATACATAAATAAATTGTGAAATTAGATACTCTGCAAAAAAACCTTCCAAAATAATCCTTAATAATTGATCGCACCTGATTAGGTTGCAATTGAATATTTTGAAATACATTATATGATCCCCAAATAATTCTTAATATAAAAAGACAATTAGTTCTTAGTACTGAAGGATACCTTTTTATAACTGTTTTAGAAATGTCTTTTCGTTGCTTATTGGCCAAGTTGTTTAAATATTTACGTTCCGTTGATAATGTGATGTCCTGTTGAAGAACCATTGTTTAATCTTGGCACGCGCACGTCTAAGGCCTCGGATGCAATTTGAAGTGCTTAATTGTTCTGAATACATTCCTTCGCCATGACGTACATGAACACGCTGCCTAGTGTTCTCACCATTTTCAGAAGATGTTTGTCTCGAACTGTTTGTTCACTTAATATTCATAACGCGATCCATTTACTTGCAGAACTGTATAGCATAGTTTGAAACTGTTAACATAGTTTTTGGTTTGCACACGCCTTTAAAGAGTACATTTCGTGGGAGCATGCTCGCTCCTGTTGTCACGAAGTGCTCGTTGCAGACGCAGAGGTTGTTCTGCTTCACTGTGTCGACGCAGATGTTGCGTGTCAAGGAATAATCTTTGTTCCTATGCTTCACATAACCAGTCTGAGAGGTTTATTCATAAATGCCACCCTATCTTGACAATTAAACGAGATTTGTTTATGGGTTTTTAGCCCGTACCCCCGAGGGGTTCAAAGGGGTTTGAAAGATTGGTGTTTGATAAGATCCCATTACATTAGGATCGTAAAGGGTACTGCCCCTTCCAGAAGACTGCTTACTCTGATTCTGTGAGGCTTCTGAAAATTATCAGAAACAGCTGAAACAATGAATGAACAAAATATGAATAATAAATACAGAGGAATACACATCGCATTATCTCATCAATTATTGCCTACTGGCTTTCAATGCCACACGATTTGATTGTGATTGTGTTATCCTATGATAACGGGAGGAAGAAAATTGATTGTTTACCTCGAATGGGTTTATCGCGCCATAAATTATCATTATAAAGATAATAAATTGAATGTCCATAATGTAGTGATTATAACATGTTAGTGATAAGGATGAGAGAATTGTCTTGGCGACAATATTGAAAGAATTCTGTTATTATATGAAATAACATAGTGAAGAACATTAATTGTTCATGATGAATGGACTTATGTGTGGCCATTCGTATTGCCAAGTTGGACTTATAATAATCATAGTGGATGATAGAAAGTGGACTTGTTGTGCCATCTTACTATTGCCAATTGGACTTATATGATCATCCTGGGAGATGATCGAATTGAATTTCAAACTGATGTGTTTGAAATTACATAATGTACATCTAGTGGTATAGATGTAACTTGTTAATGAAGAGTAATGATATGGATGTAATGAAAGTAATTGATTAATATTTAATTTATTGACAAAATTAAATTGTCAACATAATTGTGACTTGTGTCAATAACAAAGTGATGAATGAACTTAATAGTAAAGTGATAAGAGAACTGAATGTCAAGAGATATGTCATGTAGTACTTTAGTGGCTAAGAAAGAATATGATTTGAACCCGAATAAAACATGGTCAAATTCATGTACTCTCAGCTGTTCACTGAGATGATATCTCCAGAGAATTCTTATTTACACTCTATCAGATGGACTGATTTGAATCCTACTAAACTTTGATTCAATATCAGCAGTCAAGTCAAACTCATTGAATCAAAAATTACCAGAAGTGTAGATAAATCTGGTTGAATAATAGGAGGACCCTTTGCTAGTATGATTCAAACTAAAACCTGTGGTGGAGTGCATTGAACCATATAATACTATTCCCAATTTGACAGGATAGTTATTTTTCATTGAATAATGAGGAATAAAAGAATTATGTCCCAAAGAAAACTTCAATGAGACCAATCTTATTCGATGAGTTTCAATACAAGTGGGTATAATTTCAGAACAAGATTTAAAATATCCAGGATCCTTCTGAAATTTCTTTAATAAAAATAGGAATTCATTTTTAATTGAGAAATAATTATCTTCTAATCTAGTTAAGTCATAATGGAAAGGCAATGAAACTTATAGTGTGTCAATAGACAGAGAGTTGTGACTTCCCAAGAAATGTTCCTTGATTTATGCTGACCTAACCGACTTATAGCAAGGAGAACTAGATTCAAAATCCCTAAGCTCCTTTGAAGACTCATGAGTAGTGAGATCACAGTATTTTGAGTTGAATAAAATATTCTTGTTTTATCACTCGTTATATATACCAGGACTGATTTTAATAAATTATACCAGAAGCAAGACTTAAGTTTATTCTCTGAACTATGTTAAAGAATAATTCAACTCCCAGGAGAGCATTGACCCTTGTGGGTGTATTAAAATATTCATCTGCAAAATTACATTGATATAGGATGTGATATTGGTGTGTGGCATAACGCACTTGAAAGTACGTAGTTGGAATAATGTCTGCAGCATGAAAGATTACTGAACTCTTCCTATTAGAGTCCCTAGGAAGAATTGTGGCTTCAGTTACATGATGACATGTTGAGGACATTGAAGTAATACACCAATATTTCGTGAAAATATTTTTAACATGTAATTTGAGTATTACATAACTCAGATGAAACTAAATTAATTGAGAACCACTATAAATGTGGGCAGTAGCATAATAATGAGTGCTACTTAAAAGTTTGTAACTACAAAAGATAGCTATAGATAAAACAGTAGTTTGATGTGAATTGTAATTGATCTGATGAGATTGTATAAATAGCCCTGTTGTAACACAATGGTCTGGAGAAGAAATTTGATATAAACCACTCCTACCTGTTGGTGAAGACTCATAGCTAACAACAAGCAAGGTAGAATGATGAGGTGATTTACTGTAAGAAACATTTCCACTTAGAACAGCTGTGTTGTGAAGAGAATCAGCTGGAAGCCAAATTTCACAAGTTGAGAAATTTCACTATTTCAAGCCTCAGAGTAGATGTTTTCTCCAAAGAACTGGAACATGGATACAATACACGTGATTCTTTACATAGAATACAAGACATCGAGTTAGGATTAGTAAAAATAGGTTTGAAATCCTATGATAAATGGTTAAGAATGTGAGGTTATGTGTTTGTTGACATAACTTGACTAAGGTTTGACATAACACCTCCCTTTAAGATTGCTTTCTGTAAAGCAAGATTTGATTTCTGTGAATCAGCTTCTAGGGTATAAATACCACAAGACTGTTGTGTTTTAATCTTATTAACTCCGTGAGGTTTGTAATCCCTTTGAGATTTAATAATTGTTCTTGTATGTTACAAGCAACAGCTAGGGTATTCAAAAATTTGAAAAATTGAAACTTTTTCCAACAGAAACTATACTACGATATATTAAATAATTTCCATTGAACTCTTTACTATTAAGGAAATCTCCTTGAGATTAAACACTTCATGGAACAGCTTACTATGGCTACATTTCAATTAAAGATAATATCCCACTAAAATGGTTCGATCAGTTGTGATAGCCTGTTCTGATGTAAGTCCATTTAATCTCTGACAAATAGTTTTTTCAGGCATAGAAAATTATCACACTTATTGATAATGTCTAATCATCTCAATGGCTCCTTTGAAACACATAAATTTAAATAATAAAATCTCTGTAAATCAGTTAAGAAGAGATTATCGATCACTAGTTTGACAAAGTTCCTTAAAATTTGGCACAGGAAACCTTGTTGATATACCTAGAAATTTAATAGCAAGTTTATTAGCATTTTAATAATACTGAGCTGGTACTAAGTAATTGAGGTGGCTAGTTAGAAAAAAGTTTACATTTCTACAACTTGAACAGGACCCATGTGGTCTATGGTACTATTGATAAATGTCTCTGTTCTGTATACACCTCTTAAGGTGTGAGACATTAAACTATTTAGAAACATATTATAAGAATCTTAATGATTTAAGAGAAATTTAATCATAAAGAGTTTAAATTGAATCGCACACACTTGTTGAATATGAACAGAATTTGAGTGTAAAACTTTACACATTAACTTTGATTAAAAGTAACACATTACTTCAAGACAATTGAAGATTAACCTAAATTGAAAGTTAAGTTGAATTGAACACACTTGTTTAGTTAACTCACTTAGAATATTAAATTTGACATATCAAACAGAATATCACTTTGATTAAAAAGAATAAAGTGCTTCAAGAAAATTTCATTGGCAAACTTGCTCGAATGATTTGTTAGTGATAAATCCGTAAATATATGGCCTTTATCTGGCTCGAAGTAGGACCAATTTGTGTAGACATTTGTGACTTTCCTGCACAAGAAATGATAGAAAAAGAAGAATAGGATATGAATAAAGGATAAGGCGAAAAATGAATGTTGATTACTAACAAGAACAGATGCTTTAATAACATGCCATGAAAGTAATGAAAAATAATGATAGAATACTGGTTTCCAAGAAAGCATGCTGATGAGATGAGACATGAAGAAACAGTCCTGGAAAAAACCTTAGTTGTTTGTAAAGTAGAGTAGAAGTGGACTGGCATCTTGTTACCAAAATCCAACCTTTGAAGACCAATGTCAGCATGGACATATTATCTTCTCTCGCGTTGTAGCGAGGTGATGTCGACTGACTTGCCGACCCATTATGGAGGCGATATGTGGTTCCACAGTGGAAGTGATGAGATGAGATGAGTAGTGGTGTGAAGTAATGTAGAAGCAATGAAGTAATGTAATAGCAGTGAAGTAATAATGAAGTACGCAAGGGTCATGTGCCTTTATATCTTTCAAGTTCGTGCATAGTTGCCAATTCATATACCAAATTATAAGATGTTGAATAATTTCCTCTCTCTCTCTCTCTCTCTCTCTCTATATATATATANATATCTGAACAGATTTGATTCATTTGCCTGACAGAATAACATGTCAAAAAATGTCCGAAAAGTGGCCACTGGTGGCCATCAATAACCATTGCTACCCCTAATGGCCATTGGTGGCACTTAATGGCCATTGGTGGCCCTTGGTGGCTTTTATTAACTATTAGTGGCAGTTTAGTGACCTTTAATGATCATTAGTGGTTCTTAATGGCGATTAGTGGCCCATAATATCCATTAGTGGTCCCTAGTAGCCATTGGTGGCTGTTAATGGCCATTAGTTGCCCTTAATGGCCATTGGTGGGTCTTAAAGGCCATTGGAGGCCCCTATTAGCCATAGGTGGCCCACAATGGCCACTGGTGGTCCTTAATATTATTAGTGGCTTTTAATGGCCTCTGGTTGCCAATGGTGGCCCCTAATGGCATTGGTGGATGTTAATGGCCATTAGTTGCCTTTAATGGCCATTGATGACCCTTAATGGCCATTGGTGTACATTGGTGGCCAATAATTGCTATTGTTAGTTCTTGACGGCCATTGGTAGCCACTTGTGGCTCTTAATGGCCATTTGTGGTTCTTAGTGGCCTATGGTCGCCGTTAATGGCTTTTGGTGACCCCTAATAGCCATTCATGCTCTTAATGCCCATTGGTGATTTGAAATTTTTTAGTGGTCCCAATCAAAAATATATTTACCTAAGTACCCCAAAATTTTTCAAAATTTTTTCAAAATATTTTGTCCAATATTGAAAATTTTTATGGTTCCAAATGCAATATATATAATAACGACCTCAAAAAGTTTTCAATTTTTAAAAAAACATTTTGGCCAAAATTTTTTTTAAATTTTTTAAAGTCCCAATCGATAAATATATATAAAACGAAGTACCTAAAAAGTTAAAAAAATGTTTCAAAAACTTTGTCCGAGAAAATTTTAGAATTTTTTATGGTCCCTATCGAAAAATATATGTACTTAAGTACCTCAGAAAATAAAAAAATCAATTTTTTACAGAATATATATACCTAAGTACAAAGAATTTTTAAAAAAATTCAAAAAATATTGTCCGAAAACTTTTTGAAAGTTTTTATGGCCCCAATCGAAAAATATCTATACCTAAGTACCCCAAAAATTATCATAAAATTTTCAAACAATTTTCCTGAAAAGTTTTTTTAAATTTTTGTGGTCTTAATCGAAAAATATATATACCTAAATACTCCAAAAACCTTTTTAAATTTTCAATGGTCCCAATCAAAATATATACATACCTTTGTACCCCAAAAATTTTTAAAATAGTTTTGCCCAAAAAGTTTTGAAACATTTTTATGGTCCCAAACAAAAAATATATACACTACTGGTAACAAGAAAGGGCCCATTTATTTTTCTAAGTCCCACGCTCTCACCAGTTTTGGATCTGTTAAGTTTGCAACGCGTCTCTCCTCCTGCTTCCCCTTCGACAGGGGAAGTTTCGTTCGACCAATCGTAGGTCTATTTGAAACGGCTCCCATATTTGGAAGACTAATAGTACCGCTGGTAAATCGTAACGAGATAAAAATGTTTCATTACACCGCTATTAAAGAAATATTTCGTATTTTTTTATTATACACATTTTGGACTTCTGTAACAAAAATATTCTGTATATTCTTGACTTCAATAAACTTTACCATTCTCTGTATTTAAACGACATCTCGAGATTCGTTGTCTCGCTAGGTCTTCATAGGCAATGTACAAGATATTAGAGTTTCTGTAAAAGACGTTTGCGTAATACTGTGATAAAATATAGTTTTTAACAGAATTTTAATATAATTACAAGATATCATATGGAATTGGTATAATTCGAATCACAAATTACTTATAAATATTCCTATAATTTCTTATATTTATACAGTGAAGTAAAGAAATCAAATTTCATTGCCTACAAGTGATGTGTATTGTCGAAAGTAATTTCACATAATTTGCGATTCTCTTAAGTTTTTCATATATGTGAAAAGGAATTAAATAAATATAGAAAACGTTTGTCTCAAATATGAACTAATAACACAAAAGTTTAATTCTCGAGTTATAAATAATATAAAACTACTCAAGGAACAAATAAATTACATGTTCTAATAATATAATGATCTACAATATAACACGTTGTAATCGTGCAGCATATAAAATCGTGATCCGAGATTAATGTTACAAAAAACGTGTTTTAGATTACAACAAATATAACTAAAACTGAAATCTCTTTCATTAATTTATTCAAATGAAATTGTGAAATACAACCACAGATTCTTGTAAAATAGTTGGAACAGTTTTTGAATATTTTTCAAAAGTATACTTTGATCTTCAAATGAAATAGCCTTTGCGTTCAAGTAAGGCGAAAGTGTAAATCACCTGCGCAAATTCTAGGTATTCCTGGTTGTAATTATTTCTTTCATCTACGACTATAAGAAGAAAGGTTTGAAATATTTTATCTGATCAGACGGCCTCGTGTTACTCTGTAGAGGGAGAATTTGAGTTTATGGAGCGTAGTAAAATTGGACGATGCGATTGCTATTTTATTGCTACGAAAACTGTTAGTTTAAATAAATAGAGCATATACCTTTTTCTTTAGTAAATATTGTTATCAGTAGTGTACACATCACTAGCACAAAAATTTGGCCGAAAAAATTTGAAATTTTTTATGGTGCCAAACAAAAAATATATGTACATAAGAACCCAAAATATTTTCGAAATTTTAAAAAAAAAATTTGTCCGAGTAAAAGTTGTAATTTTTATGGTCCTAATCGAAAAATATGTATACTTAAGAACCCAAAAATTTTCCAAATAAGTGAGTTCGAATTTTTTTTTAAATTTGTTATGGTACCAATCGAAAAACATTTCTAAGTTCCACGAAAATTTTCAATTTTTTATGGTTTAACTCAAAAATTATATATACCTAAGTACCCCAACATTTTGAAAAAATTTTGTCCTAATTTTTTTTAAAATTTCTTATGGTTTCACTTAAAAAGTATATTTACTTAAGTATCCCTAATATTTCAAAAAGTTATCAAAAAACTTTGTCCGAAAAATTTTTATAAACGTTTTATTGTCCTAATCGAAAAATGTATATACATATATACCTACAAAACTAAAAAAAATTGTCCGAAAAGATATTGAAATTACTTTTTGGTCTCTATTAAAAATATATATACCAAAGAAACACAAATTTTCAAAAATATTTTTAAAAATTCGGTCCGAAAAAATTGTGAAATTTTTTCTATGATTACATACGAAAATTTTTTTATGTAAGTAACCCAAAAAATTTCAAAAATGTACCTCAGTACCAAAATGTTTTGAAGACGTTTTATTGTCCTAATCGAAAAATATATATACCTAAAAACCCAAAAAATTATCAAAAAATTTAGTCCAAAACAAAATTGAAAATTTCTTTTGGTCCCTATTGAAAAATATATATCAAAGAACGTCAAAAAAAATTTAAAAAAATTTCTACGTAAGAAATTTGAAAAATTATTATTATCCCCCCAAAATATATACAGATATGCACCATAAATATTTTTAAAACTTTTTTAAAAAAATTTGTCCGAAAAAAATTAGAAATATTTTTTATGGTCCTAATCAAAAAATATATACCTAAGTACTTGAAAATTTTTTAAAATAATTTCAAAACTTTTGTCCGATAGAAAATTTTGAAAACGTTTTTTGTCCCAGTCGAATAAAATATACATCTAAGTACCCAAGAAATTATCAAAAAAATTTGTCTGAAAACATTTTGAAATTTTTTAATGTCCCATTAAAAAATATGTTTACCTTAATACCCACAAAAATTTTGAAAACTTTTCTCTGAAATTTTTTTAAATTTTTTATGGGCCCAAACAAAAAATATATATACCTTAGTATTACCTTAGTATATACCTTAGTATTTGGGGTATATATACCTATATATATATATATATATATATATATATATATATATATATATACATACATACCCCAAAAACTTTTGTCCTAAAGAATTTAAAAACGTTTTTATGATTTTCCTCAAACAATGTATATACCTAAGTAACCTAAATATATTCAAATAATTTTTACTGAAAAAAAATGAAATTTTTTATGGTCCCAATCGAAAAATATATATACCTAAGTACTTCAAACATTTTCAAAAATTTTTATGGTCCAAAACGAAAAATATATACAGCTATGTACCAAAAATATTTACAAAACTTTTAAAAGTTGTTTAAAAAATTGGAAATTCGAAAAAAATATACCTAAATACCTAAAAAATTCAAAAATTTTCAACAATTTTGTCCGAAAAATTTTAAAAACTTTTTATGGTCCTAATCGAAAAATATATATAACTACGTACCCACAAAATTATTAAAAAATTTGCCCGAAATAATAATGAAATTTTTTTGGTACCTATAGAAAAATATATACCAAAGAATCACAAATTTTCAAAAATATTTCCAAAAAAAATTCCCGAAAAAATTTTGAATTTTTTTATTCTGCCAATTGAAAAATGTATTTACTTAAGTACCCACAAAAATTTCGAAAACTTTCGTCCGAAAAAAATTTGAAATTTTTTTATGGTTCCAAACGAAAAATATATGTACCTTAGTACCTAAAATACTCCCAAAACTTCTTCAAAAAAATTTGTCCTAAAAATTTGAAAACTCTTTATGGTCCCAATCGAAAAACACCTCAGTACCAAAAAAATTTGAATAAAATTTTGTCCGAAAAAATTTTGAAATTTTTTATGGTTTCAAACTAAAAATATATGTACCTTAGCACCCCAAATACTTTTTAAAAAAATTCAAAAAATTTTGTCCTAAAAAATTTTGAAATTTTTTAATGCTCCAAGACGTGAGGCTGACGTCACTACCACTCGTGCACAGGAGTAGAAATAATAAAAGAAATAAGAATACGAAACAAAATTAATCATGGCCACCAAGTTTTATATGGGGCCGTAACAGTATAATGTGTATAAAATATTTTTCCATGTATATAAAACGATCGATTGATGGCAGAAGAGTACGTCTGGTAAAAATAACTGTACATTTCGGGATAAAAAAAAGCACATGAAGAATTGTGACAATACCACCATAAACCAATACAATAACTTAAGTAGATATTCGCTTTCTAAATATTGTTAAACGTTCTACTTTACGTAAAGTTTGTAAGAGAAGTCGTATATAACACTTACACAGCTAACGGTCATCCAGTACGTTTTCTTAATGCTAAAAACAAACTAATTTGTTAGTTTAAATATATCTCTTGAGTTTCTTCTGTTATCTGAATATAATTATTGTTTGAGTTTCTGTTGCATTTTCACTGATAAACAATTTTAATTGGTCATAAAATATCAAAAGCAACATATGGCAATAGATTTACTCGTTTAAACAGTAAATTTAAGGTATTTATACCTCCCCCGTGTGCAGAGTGACACCATTCCTTTCGAAAAATGATGGATATATTGTAAATTAAAAATAACACTAAACGGAGAGACTGTATAATGATAAACACTCCACCTATCGAAAAATGTGCAAATGTGTCTAAAAATGAAATATCATAAGCGAGTATTTTCTTTTGCAAAAAACATTGCGTGGTCTTTTTCGGAACATTGTCCGGATATGAATATATAACCTATAATCTATATAACCTAAGAAACTTCTTTGTAGGAAATCGAATGAGGGTTATTTTTTCATAGATATTTTTCTCAAAAACCTAACCGTTTTGCGACAAAATTGCATATACCGCGAACGGGCACCTTAGGGGTGGCTTTTTAAGGGTTAGTAATAATTTTGTCGCTGCCAGACGGTCAGTTTTGTACTACTCCCTGTCGTTGCTACTTATGCTGAAATTTTTAGGTGTAGGTTTTTTAGGTAGGGTGAGTTTTTTTGTTTTTTGTTTTGCATTGGGCTCCCGTACTAGGAATTGTACAGACAAAATTACACAATATTTTTAAACTTCTCATACTGTGACAAGTTCCTATTAGATTTTTAGGAAGTCGTGTTCAGGTCGTTACAAATAAACGGACAATTAAAAACACAACACAATGCAAATATAAAAAAAATACAATGCAAAGTGATACTTCATTGCAGTTATTCACACTAAATTTATTTATGATTTAATTTGAAAAAATATATATCAAAGTAATTCATTATTTTGATTATATGATTGTACCAATAAATTAAGTCAACATTCAATTAACCATTTATCATTATTTTCTGTAAATGAGGACGCGAAAAACTTTCTTATAGAAGTGAGGAAGCAGTAGAGCAAATACTCAGTGATATCATAACTCAGTGTTGCAATAATGAATATGAACATTGCTATAATTAATAATCAGTCCGTAGAAATTCAAGGAAAGCACCGTGAAAGAAATCACCCGCCGTCTTCCTCGCTTCTCTCAATATTCCCATCTATTGACACTTGTGACCACAGCAGGTGTCAAGGTCTCGCCGGAAGCAGCGGAGATCTTTGCTCCGCACCCGCTGTAAAAACGCGCGCTATCGTAAGATAACACGCGCTGTCTCCCCGGCGACCCGCAGAAAATAGCGGAGATCTTCACTGCAAGCTGCGGGCGAAAAATGGCTCCGCGTCCGCTCCGCTCCCGCTAAAAGTGTGTCTTTGCCCATAAGTAACACAAGTCGGCGGAAAAAATAGCTCCGCTCCGCGTCAAAAACGCAAGTGCGTCTTAAGCATGCTTATTCGGCGGTCTCAACATATCTCTGCAGTCATAACTTTATACGATTTATCAATGTGTTTCGAAAATGAATTGAAATTATTTATCATGTTAATGTCCGTAATGTTTAAAAATTAATACATTGTTAAGTTTTTTCTTTTAATATATGCTACTTTTAAAAAGTACTTTTATTATTTTACTAGCAAATATTCTTAACTCCCAAAATAAAACCTCCATTTTCAACCCCCCCCCCCCCC
>NNCF01127209.1:194877-233773 GCA_002313205.1 Laupala kohalensis
ATAAATAAACTTTATTGTCAAAAAGCAGTTGCAACCTGCGTATGACCACGTGGAGGACAATAAACTAATTTACTAATTGATAATACATCTATAAATATCAGAGAGACAACCTGCATTCACTGAGACAAAAACAAGAGAGCTTACTTATTGACTTATTTTCATTGGAAAACAAAGGAACCATATGGCATACTGTCGCCATCTAATGGCGAGAAAACAAAAATAATGTTAATAGTAAATGAAAAGTCATATTCTTTAACATGTACAGTTATACTGTACCGTTGTACGGTATCACTATTTTCTACTATAACTGGGTTATCTGAACCAATAGATCAATTTTAGTACTTTATTGCAGGAAGAATGATCGTTCACCAAAAGGAACCGATGAGAGTGAACAATTCTTTGAATGGACTTGTTATTTCGGATTCGTTCGTACACGAACGTCACATCTGGTCACATCTTTACTACTGATGGGGAGGGACCATGAGATCGTGGATCTCAGGTTGTGTAGTGTAGGGTATGCGTCTCTTGATGGTCATTGAAACAAAGAGAGTTATGAATGTCTCGAGACGTTGATTACATTTACTTTCATTGTAAATGCTAAACTCTCATATTTAACTTAGTATTTGTAAAGTTTGTTGATATGTTAAGAAGCTGCCTGCGATACGTGGCAAACTACATATTTAATTAGTAACTATTGTGCGAAATCATGTGTATTTCAAATTCAATTCATTACTCGTTAGTGTATGGATGGCAATATGTTTTTTACACTTAAGTTCATTTTTTTGTCGTAGCAAATATACTTAAATTATCTTTTCCAGTCGAGAGAAGTTTCATTGAAGTTTCGCACTGTGGTTGGAGGTTATGTCACCGTTCAAAAGTTGGTTAAATCTGCGTTCCAGCTTTCCGTTAATTACTCCAGAGGAGCCCTTTCGAATATGGCCCAAAAAATTGCGTGCAAGGTAAAAATGATTGACACATTTCCTTAAATTTTGAAGTGTGGCATTTGTTTACTAACTTCATGACTGCATATTTGAACATCTCAGATCATATGTGCAGGCCTACTACTATGTTTAATATGCTACATTTGAAGCAAAAAAAATCTGAAGAGTATTCAAGGAAGATTTTAAATGAAATTTATGAGTTTGTCATTGGTATGCTTGTTAGTTATTAAATTTTAGACATGGCGAAGTTCTACTACCTCTACAAGAAGGCTATTGTTCCCCATGTATTCTTCACTAAATAGAAATCTGAGTGTGCAAGATTTTCAGGAAAATTTAAGATTTTTTATTAGCAACATAACTGTTTTGGAAGGTATTTTATTCTACTTTGACTATTGACCTCATCTGTTATATGCATGTCCTAAGTGGCTCTCAAATATGCATGTTAAAATTTACCCAGTAAATAGAGCAGCAATGGATGTTTTGCTGTAATTTTGTGCTTTATTTTTTCTCTTATTGGCAGTAGAATATGGAATTTTGTCTCTTCTGTTTAACAATATGAATTCGGTTCAAAATCAAACAAGTCTGCATTCTGTAGTGTGTTCAGATTTGTAGTCATAAACTTATAGTAGACAACCATAAATAACATGGAAGTTCTTGTAATGTAAAATGGTTTTGTAATTGTTTATCAATATTGTATTATAATTAGTTGCACATTTTGGTTTAGTCTGTAAGTAATGTAGTTTTATGTATAAGACATTTGAAAAATAATATTTCTCCCTTTGGTTTTGTTTTATTTCCAACACATTGTTCCTTGTTATATTTGTTTTGTTTACCTGAGTGTATCAACTTATTATTCCAACATGAAAATACTAAATTATTGCAATGATGGTTTTCTGGTGGGACTGAGACAGTTCATGCATGAATTGTTTAACTATATTTGTCCATGTAAGCTGTTTCATCTCTTATCTTGTTTTAAATAAATACAACTGTAAATCTATAAAAAATTTATTTAAACTTTTTTTTAAGGGCACAACCTGAACTATATAATATAATATATATTATATTATATTATATTTTTTATATATTTTATTAATATGCAAAATGGTTGTTCAAAAGTATTATTGCACGTGTAGTATAGATTTTTAAATATTGTGGTAAGGTATTCTCATTGTGAAAAATGACCTTGAATTTTTCAAGAATTTCTTTGGAGTGATCATATGTGTGTGTGTATATATATTAGTGTTGTATGAAAAAAGTATTAATTTGTGTTTTCTGATCATTAGGAGTGTGGATGGGCTTGCCAGTCATGTGATTATCAAGGTTTGCTCCAGTTACATGTGGAAGTGGAGAACCTAAAGCAACAGCTCTTAGAAAGAGAAAATCATATCCGCAATATGGAAACAAGTTTTCTATCTGAAGCTGAAAAATTTCCTAATGGAGAAGCTGCTGCATTAACTGAAGAATTGTTGACATGGCAAGATAAATACTCTAGGTAATGATAAAAGATATGTAAGAGTTCACATCATCACAGTAGAACAAAGTGAAACATGTTGTTCTCACATACACCACTATCGTTGAAAATGTAATAACTTGGTATGATTTCTGAAGAATTATTTTTCAATTGACATTAATTAAAGGCGAGATGAAGTTGTATGGGCATTTGATGAAATCGAATAGGTATATTCTTGTCAAAGGTGCACTGTGCTGCTGATATTTTATATTATTTGATTTATAGAAAGTATTAAAGGATTTGCATGAAGCTATTTGATAAATATTAATGTGATGAAATCAGTTATTTCTCTTCTGTGCTATTTTCATGCAGTAGCCAAATGGCAATCAGTCAGCTTGATTGCAATGCACTTTAATTTGCAATGAAAGTATTTGTTGAGGAAAGAACATTTGCTAATGAATTTTTCATGAAATTATGATTTATAATATTGTGTTAATTATCACATTTTTTTATTTTAATTGTAAAGTGCTCATTCTATTAACCTCCATTATATAATCAAGACTAGTGGTGTGAAACCATTGCACATTCTTTCTCATATGTTTCTCCATCTGGATGACAAAAATAATCTTTAATTAAACTGTTATTTTTGGCGGCTTCCCTATAATTTTGGTCTTCATGTACTGTATTCTACTCGTATATTATACAAATATTTTAACTACCACTGACAAAGTCGTGTCCAATTTGCAAAATCTGTCCTGTTTGTGAGGAGAATAGCTAGGAAAGATTTATAATATATTTCAAATAATAAACAAATTATGAAGATATTATCCATACATGCTAAAATAACACACAATGAATTTCTGTTGAGTGAAAATGAATCGGATACATGATCATCTGTGTTAAGGAGATGACTGGTTAAATTTTATTTTTTAACGTTTATTTTGTTCTGCTTTGTACTTTTAACTTTTATTTTGTACATAATTCGATAGTTTTCTATACACATAAACCTTGGATTTAAGTTCGGTCTACGAGTTTAAAATATTTCATTGAAAGTTTTCTAAATGGTTGGAACCAGTTTCATAACAATGAAATATACATATTATGCTACATTATTTTCATTAAACATATCATCCAAGCCAAAAATATCCTATTACCTTCCATGTATTACATGAAACACCATTTTGTGTGAATACGAAAAACCATCAGCTCACATATCAAGTGGCAATAACCACTAAAGAAATATGACCCACAACATTCCCGCCTATTGTTCCCTCAACAATCAGCAAAAAAAAAAGTCAGTTGAGACATCTGATGTGTACCCTTCCACACCATCGAATATAATATATAAATGTTATCAAAACATTACATTATCAAATAAATCAAAGTGGAAATGTACATTTAAGTTCTCCATCTAAGATAAATATGTAAGACAAGACATATCTAGTTCACTATATTCTTTGGAAACACATGATTGGACACATTCAAACCACATGCCAAAAACATATATATGGTCAATTACATTACTTTCTATATGAGAAAGTAATAAACGTACATGAGAAAGTAATAAATAAATATATATAACGAATTTATCTATAAAAAGGTTGTAATTGTGATTTATTCATTTATTTTGCTTGGTGCCGAGTTTATTTAAGTATTTTAAATGAAATTTTGCCTAAAATATAAAGGGTAAGAGTGGTACATTAAGAATTTTTCTTCAGATTGAGAAATAGTGGTGTAACTACATTATGAATTGCAGATGAATTTTGCCTAACATCAAATTATGTGTTGCTAAAAAAGGTTCAGTTCTTAACATAATTTTTCAAGTTTGTAAAAGAGAAATCCAAAAACCCTTTATAACTGACTCAAAAAGGCTGTACGATTTTTAGTTATGAAGACACTCTAAATGGACAAGAGAACAGTAATGAATTTTGAGTAATCCCAACCGTAGGTACCTGCTACAAATGTGGAATGTTGGTGGATTTAGACTACTGCTCCCAAGTGGTGATTCTCTCACTCTCTCTCTCTCTCTCTCTCTCTCTCTCTCTCACACACTCTCATACTCTCTCTCTCATTGAGTAATACAATGAAAGGAATAGAAATCATCAATTGGCAACTAGGAATAGGTGTAATAAAGTACCTTAACACCAATGCCCCAATATCAATGACATCGAAACAATGAGTGGACATACAGAAAGTTACAAGAATATGAATTTAAGAAAATTTACAAAAGAAATGGGTAACTTAGGCATAGAGTATGACCGAATAAACGTTAATGAAGAGGGAATAGACACCATAGTAGATTTAGTTGAGATACTACTTCTCCAGTACTGTGCAAAAAAACATGTGCAGGAAAAACGAGAAGACATCAAAAAACAGGCAAAAGAAGTGGAGCCAAGAACTATCGAAGATCGAGAAGGAAGGAAGTTACGCACAAAGAGAGCTCCATAGGGTCAGAAAAAATTATTACAAAGTATTGGATTATGTGAAGAATTATAAGAAGTGTTGAAAAATGATAACAAGCCATATTGCCGGCTAAATCAGAAAGCTGGAGTGAATATGTCACAGTCATTGCAGAGAAGTAGTTGGGGAGTACCTTGTTTAAAAGGCATGGGAAAGATAAGACAAAAGAAATGACTCTCCTGCTTCTCAACTGGTAGAAATGTACAACAGACTGGACACATACAGGAAAACATTTCCTTGAAAATCTGATAAAGGAAACTGAACTGGAAAGAGTGGATTACGGAGTATGCAAAGGAAATTGGGGTGCAACTGATAGACAAGAGTTAATCGTAGAAAACAGTAAAGCAATCAGGAGCCTGTAATACCAGGTTTTGATGGCGCATATCGCATTTATATAATACATAAGATGGTCAAAGAAGGAGGTGGGAAACTGTGGACTATAATGTGCAAGTTACTACCCAAACTGTTGGAAAATATGAAAACTAAATTTGTTCCTAAATGCTGATGATAAAGATCCCTAAAATATCAAAGTGCATTAAAATAATTAGTTAGATGCAAAAAGGATTTAATGATGATGCTTTTTTCTGATTTTTCCAGAAACTAAAAGTAATGTGATAATATAAAATGTGTTCATATAAAAGAAATGAGTGATATTTTAGCTCCAAGTTACATCAAAATACACAATCCAAACCCAGGATTCAATTTTTAACCCAGTCAAGCAACTTAACAAAGATTTTCAATATAGACCAATTTTCTGGCTACCAACCAGGGGTAAAATATTTAATTAAATATGGAGTAAAAGGATTAGCAATTATACGAGACAAATTGGAAAACTCATTAATAAGCAATATGGTTTCTGTCAAAATAAAGACACACACACACAAAAAGCATTATTAGATGTAATAAATGAAAGAACCAGAAAACATAGCATATGTCTCTTCTTGGACATTGCAGCAGCTTATGACTATGTTGAGTGGAATTGAATAGTATGAGCTATGGAGGAGATGAATATGCCAGAATACTTGGTGAGAATTTACAGACAGTTCTTTGAAGAGAGGTATGTTGCACAAGTTTTGTGTTGTGGTCCAGTAACGTGGAATGTGGTGATTAACAGTTTACTAAAAACTTTGATAAAAGAAGGTGTAGACTTAGTAGCATACATTGACAATATAACTGGAATAGTGGATGGAGATAATCATATGTATATTGTGTGGTGGGCCAGTGAAGTATTAAAGTTATGCGCAGAAAAAATATGAGAAATTGCTTCTATGGATATCCATAGGTAAGACAAAAGCAATGTGGTACAGGGGATCAAAAGAAGTGAGAAGGAGGGAGCCTGTAATAAAATTAGGAATTGATAGGATACAAATAGAGTGCACTGTAAAATATCTCGGGTTGGATGACTAAATCCATTTAAAGAACACCTTATGTAGATTGGAGACAAGGTAAAGAAACTGTATTGTACCTTACAAAAGATAGGGTATGATAAATGTAACATAGAAGATAAGGACCTATTGACACTTTATGAAGGAGCAATAACACTAATAATAACGTTACGGTAGTACTATCTAGGGACATAGTGAAGCACAGAAATATTATGAGAAGATAACCAGCTTAGAAAGATTTTGTTTCTTGATAGTTAGTGAATGTTACAGAACAGTTTCAACAGATTTACAGGTCGTAACAGTGCCTATAGATCTGGATCTACAAAGAGTTAAGTTCTGGAAGCTCTAATAAAAAAGGAGAAATTAATGCTAACAGAAAGCAAGTTCAAAAATGAAAAGCTAGGAAAGAAAATAATAATTAGCCTTTTTGTAATGGCATGGCAAACAAGGTGGATGAAATTAGTATGTAAATAACTAAATTTTGAGTTATAGTAATGTAATGGAGATTGGAAGTATACTTTGACAATAGGAGTGGAATAGCGCTGAACAAAGGATATTGGTTGAAGACAGGTCAATGAGAATATCTGAGGAGAAATGGTATTAATGGAGAACCTCGTAACAACCGGGTGTTGTGGTTGAAGTTTTCCTTAAAATAAATAAATAGAATAGACTGGAAGGTGGGGTGGAGAAATTTATTTAGATTAGTGATTTTTCCGGACTATTGAGATTTCTTCTGAAAATGGGGTCTCACAATGAGTGAACAAGAGTTATATTAGTATTTATCAACATATTTGCATTACACTTGGTTATTCATTTACATTAAAAGGAAAAAAATTGGTCTTTTCCATCAAGTTAAAAGAAACCACGCCTTAAATTTTGGGGAGTAAGTCCACAAATTACAGCAAACATCAAGGACGTGTCATGAATATTAATTGAAAACTTCAAATGTTTTAATTAAGGGCTATTGCTGAAGATACTGTATTATATAATGCTTGGCTTGAGAGGTTTAGCTGTACATATATTGGTAAATAAAACTTATAAATAACAAATGACCTAAATTTCACAATTTGACCATTAAGAATTAATAGTAACAAGTAGTACAACAGCTGCAATTTTACTGTAATACGTGACCTTAATAATTTTTTATACATAACTTGTTAAAATACTGTACAATTTTTCAGTTTTCTTCTCTTTTGTTAGAATTCAGGATTGTGAGTTCATTTGGAAGACTGTTGAAAATTTCTAAATTGTTTAAATAAGTAACTTTTTTTATTTTAAGAAATAAGTTAATTACAACATACAATGTTTTTGGACGATCACAATGCATATTTATTGTTTTATTAAGGTTCAGTGTTCCGTTTAGTGTAAATCTGTCAATAGATTGCATCTCTTATGGGTCCATTACATTCATTGGTGCCATACCTTGATAATGGATACATATATTTTAATTTTGAAAATGGATTTGTTTTTATTAAATGTGCAGAATTTGAGACAATTAGTAATTTTTTTTTACAGCATGCCACGTTTAGTAACTGTATCTCTTGAAATTGAAAGTTGTTTTTTTAAATTCCGCTTATAGCACCGATATGGATATAAAATGAACACACAACTTATGTAGGAATATCCATTGGTCAAGTAGTAGCGTTGTAAAACGAAAATTGGAACACGGTGAAACTGGGTGCGGGCGCTGGGCAACGAGTCAGTACGCCACTCCCGTCTTCTGTTGTGATCGGACGGAATGGTGGTAATGATCGGGAGGAAGGGCGGGAAGGTGGTCGCCGAAAGACGAGCTTAAGACGAGCTTCTTCTATTTCTTATCCAGCCGTCTCCTTGCCGTATCAAGGATTTAATTTATATTTAATTTATATATAGAGACTTCTACTAGTGCGTTGTATCTACATAGGATAAAGAAAATTACAACAATATGTTTTAAGGAAAAGAAACTTCAGAACATGTTCTTTGAAAATAAACTATATATTTTTCCGAGAGACCCATGATTATAGTAGGCAGAAGAGTTCACTAATTAACAAAAGAATGATGTACAATTCATTTGTTATATTAAGTGATAAAATATAAAGTAAGAAATAAATTGAAACAAAATTTGAAGTAGATGACTACTACCTCGTGGTGAGATGGCCTCCTTGCAATTTCAGGGAGTGTAACCTCGTGTTTTGTTTGGTCAGAATTAATAATATTGTAAAATGCATAGCAAATATTAGGTTTCTTACAGTTTCTGAGGTAAAGTGAAGTTTAAAAGTTTGTTGTAAAGAATAGAATGATTTTTACTTTCTTATCATGTATGTTTAAACTTCACATTTCGTCAGAAAGTGTATACAAAAGAGAATATTCGTTGAGCATATTGCATAATTGTTAATTTATGACGAACAGTTTAGTTACTTCTATTGCATAAAACGTGGTGAAACAGGCAAAGATTCGAGTTCGTTTCAACGTAATGGGTTGAATCGTTCTCTAATATGTAAACAATAATAAGTAAAGAAGGGCGTGCTACAACTGAGCAGGACGAAGTGAGGGGATGGAAACGGAGAGGTACTTGGAGTTACAGAATAAAATTTATCTTGTGAAAGACTTCGCTGTGGTGTGGATTACCCCCCAAAGTGCCTAATATTTGACTACATGAATAAAGATATTTATTCATTTGCAGCCTTTCTTTATTTACATTTTTGACTTTTCATTTTATTTATTCTTGTGCAAGCTGATATTGTGTCTATGAACACCATCAGCCACTGATAACGCGGCGATGAGAACCCCATTATCTCCGCACTTCCCGATAAACGCGGAATTTCCTTACGTGGAGTGCCATCATTTTAATGTTACGTAATCAAACCACAAGCAACCTGCCCCGCTTTCGCAAGTGTTTTTATTATGTTATACTCTAACTCTTCTGCAAACTTTACGATAGTAAACTAGTGGTGGAAAACCATTGCACATACTTTCTCATATACGTTTCTCTGTCTGCAGCGTAGAGTGATAAAAAATTATATAGTGAAAAGGTCATTTTTGGCGTGGTCTATATTTTGGCCGTCTTCCAGTGCTTGATTCATGCTCAAAGTCGCTTGGTGAACTTATTACTGTCTTTTATTTGAAATTTGAAAGTGAAATAAATATTCAGAATATTATTTCGAAACATATAGCGACATATCAGTCTTATAAATAGCGTAAAAATGTTATGTAAATGTAATTTCGTTGTAGACAGAAATTGTTGTATTTTCGTATCTACAGTGCGTTTGCTGTCCTCCTATGTATTTTATCATATCTTTCATTTCAGCTTACAAAAGTGTATTGTACGTCTGCTTGATCCATGTACACAGTTAAATATTATTCAACCTTCTTGAATCAAACTAATGTGTAAGTGTAGCAGACAGAAATTATTTTACTGCGTCTATACCAAACTTTCAAGCAAAATACCGCTAATGTGGATGTAATGCATACTAATTGTACTTTACGTACATAAAATTTAAGAAGAATCGTTGGAGCCGTTTTATGGGAAACATTCAAAAGAGTACTTTGACCTTCATGTAAAGTAGCCTTAGTTTTAAAGTAAAAAAACAGAGCACGTGCATCGACAGCGTGAATTCTATCGTAAATACGAAATGCGAATTCAATTGATTCGTCCGTTTACTCAGACTAGCTGCACACTGACGGACAGACGGACGTTATGCCAAAAACCACTTTTTCAGAATCATGGATCGCCAAAACTGATATTTCCGTCGAAATCTCGCTTTCAATGTTTTTCACGATCTTTTGTAAAATATTCATATTTTGATGTGCCCCACCCCGGGCTATAATATTACAGTGAATTATTTTATTCTTTTATGAGAAAATAAAATTTTATTGAAGTCTTTCTGGTGCTTTTTATTAAAAGTGTACCTGTATTTCAAAATCAAATTATGTATATTTTGTATCTTATATTTTATAATCATTTTATATTGGCTATGCCATTGGTAACAAAGAATAAAGAAAAAAAATATTTTGAAGTAATTTATTACATAAATAGTGGTTGTGACTATATTTCTTATAAAATGGTTTACTCTTCTTTATTAATATTTGCAAATTTGGAATCCTATTTTCTGTCCATTATATTTAGACATTGTCATATTTAATACTCTTTTTTGAGTATACTTCATTGTCCAGAACAAATTGCCTCTCAACATACAGATTTAACTAGAATATATAACGACTTCAGCTACTGGAGTCTTGTGTTTACTCTTTTTCTGTTTCCTTTTTAATCTTTTTTTATTATATTTCAAGTATTATAACTTGAAATATGTTAAGAGTGTTGTTAACTTTATTTTCTTGTTTTAAAATTGTTATTTTATATTGTTTCATTTAGTTCTTTTTAATAATAAGGAACTTTATTGTCGAAAAAGTTTCTGAACTACTCACAAAAATGTACAGCTTTTGAATATGAATTTTTATAAAATTATTGTATGATTTTGAAGAATATTTCAAACCTTTTGTTTTGTAGATCAATGAAAGACAAGTTGACTGTTAATTTCTTTTAGTCTTGGCAACATTTATTATACTTTATGATTGAAGATATACGTGTTCTCTGTAACAAGTGATATTTCTCTACAGATTATATGAGTCTTACAAAAGGGTGCAGAAAGTTAATCAAAATCTTGAAGATAAATTATTGCGTATTGTTGACAAGTGTGAAACAGAGAAGAATGAATTATTAAAGGAAGTCTCGTCTCTAACCCAAAGATTAATTGATGCTCGTACAAAAGTAAACAGGTTGCAAGGAGAAAATGTAAGTATTTCTCTTGTATTTTAGATAAACAAATTCTGCTCAATGTCATGAGTTAAATGAACCTCTTATGTCTAGGAACGTTACAAGAGTGATGTTAATCTTGCTATACAGTTGTTGCAGTGCAAACCAACAAATTTTGTGCCTCAGAAGTATGATTCTGTGAGTTTATTTCTTCATTGATCGGTATGTGTGTTTTCAACTATAGATTTACTAACAGTTGTGGCCTTTTTAGCTTCCAGCAGATTTACAACAGAAGGTTCTTGCGTATGTTTGTGGTCGGCGAAGACCTTCAGATGTTGGGGCAGTTCCGATTCGTGTTGAAATGCGTACCATCAAAGTTCCTGTGTCCACCTCACCTCCGTCTTCCATGTTGTATCCTGTTGACGAGACACATGACCGAGGTTAGTTTACCTTCATGTAATTTAAGTAATTTTTTAATTCTAAAATGAAGAACCATTTTATTCTTTTTAATTTTGGGAAAATTAATTTACAGAACAAAATGATGAAGAAGGGGAAGATTTCATGAGACATGCTGACAGAAGGTGTTTTATCGAAGGCCATCCCCCTTTGGATAATGTTTCTGCAGCAATTATGGCAAAAGTGCTGGAAGAGAGGGAACGGGAACGTTTGCAGACTCGTCATTGTGAGAGTTGTTCTTGTTTCACTAGTGTTGCTCCCATCAATGTAGAGTCATCCACCCAAACTCTGGTCACAGATTTTGATTCTGCAACTTTTTGCCTGAATGGTTATGCTGCTACTACTCGTGGTAGTCAGGGCCATGTGAGGTTTGTTGATTCACTTTCACGTGGTAACAGTGTCTCTAGCCAAATTAACATACCTTCTCGTTTGGGTATAAAAATAAGTGACAGTAAGAATTCTAAGTGTGAGATACCTCTTATTACTTTTGATAGTTCCACTGAGGAAATTGTTGAGGAAAGTAGAGGGAAGACTTCAGATTGTGTTGACATGAAAAGTGAATTAAATACAAAGAAAAAAATTTTATGTGGTGATAGCTATTTAGATTTAGATGTATTAAAACCTGATATTTTTGTTTGTGATATCCAACCAACAGAACAAGACAAAATTAACACTGTCAGAAGAAATGTTAGTAGTTGTGTCAAAAACAATAGTGTTCAAGAAAATTTATCAACTGGAGATAGCATGGTCAAAATAAATTCTGCTCCTATTAATATTGATTCATCTGCCAAAACTTCTCAAGACTGTATTATTGATTTAGGAATTCCTAAATCTGAAGTCAATAGTCATCTTTCTAATTGTATATCAGGATATGATCCGAATATAGCTCGATACAGTAGAGATACCTCCAATAATGGTGGAGCAATTCAACAAATTGGTAATTCACAGACTTCAGTTTCGAAAGAATGCAACAGGGATGTTCAAAATTTAACTTGCAGTTCTTCAGGCAAAAATCCTAGTTCTTGGGTTCGCTTTTCGTGTGAAAGTAGTAAAAGGAGTACTTTGATTGTATCAAGTGATAAGACAGTATTGCCAACAATAAGTCCCTTGGAAGGAAATACCAGCAAGATAATTTTTCCCACTTCTTCTTTGAGAGGAGCTATGCGGGGTATTGAAAACAGTCCAGGTAGTGGACCTCGGTTTTGTTCTATGAGATTACAAGCTGGCACTAGCAACATACTTTTAGACAATGCCACTTCTTATGAACCTGTATTGTATACCAGCCGCCATACCCAGGATGGTGTTGAATCTTGGGGAATCAGTGCTAGTCGCTCAGGAGCAGCTGTTCTTGTACATGCACCTCGTTCTCGGGCACCTAGTTTGGATGAAGCTTCGCAACAGCAAAGCAAAGTGTCTCTATGGGTACATGCAAATCCTACAACATCGGGAACATGAAACAAACTGGTGCAGCTGAGTGAATCAAAGGAAGTTGTGTGCTATTGAGCATTAAAGGGGAGGTGCCTTCAAATATGACTATGAATTCTATTTTATTTCTTAAATGTTCTTACCAATATGGTGAATACCAAAGTGTGTTTGTAGGTATTGTTCTTCATGTTGATTGTAAAATATTGCTGTAAGTTATTATTTTCTCATGATATGCATTATTTGTTAGTTTTTATTGTGAGAGTTACCTTTAAAATTGATGATAGATTGTATTAAATAGTATCATCATAATTGAGTTCATGAGAACTTTGTTTGATTATTTGTTGTATTTGTATGTTGGATATTTAACTATATTTATTTAATGTTTAAGTTTTCCCTGTTTCTTACAAATCATGTAAATAGTTACTAATTTCATTCTGTGATAAGTCATATATTTTCTTAGGAATGTTTCTTTTTTATATTTGCAAGTTATATGTTTCATTATCTGTATTGTTTGAATTGAAAGTTCAAAAAATACATTAACTGATTTGTTTCTATCCATGAAGTTTTCTTGTGGTGGTCCTTTACAAGCTTTGGATGCAGTAAAGACTGAATTCCTCATCTAGATGAAAAGTGTACAATTTCTGAAGTTTTCTTATTTTATGTTTAGTGTTTTTCTCCTCTTTCTGAAAACTGAGTCTTTCATGTTAGCTCAGTGAGTGAAAGCTTTTTCTGTTGGAAAAATTAGGGACTTGTTGAATTTTGCTCAGTTGTTACAACTTGTTTAGAAACCTGTTTCCCTTCATACGTTCTATTTCTGCTAGCATCTTCTAATATTAGTTTGCAGGGTTGTAGATTAACACCCATCATTGTACTTATTTTTTTTGAACTAAAACATTTCTCTTCCTCAAATTCATACTTATGAAAAAAATACTACAGATTTAATATTTTTACCTAAATTTTGCACTTAAAATATAATTATTACTGGGTAATGGTGGTGTTATCAGTTTTAACTTCAAATAGAAAGAAGGTTATTGTCAACCAAAAAATATTTATTTTGCACAAGCAGCTTTTGATAACTTATGTTGTCATTTTCAGTGACCTACAATCAAGATACAGAAATATATGTAGCTTCAGGTAAAAATGATCTTAATAATAATAATTATTATTGTGCATATATATCTTCCATGTACCCTACACGTGGAGAAAAGTGATAACTTTTGGTCAGGTGAAAATGGCGACGAGCCGGGAATCAAACCCTTGCACGCATGGGAGTAGAACTGGGTTAGCAACACTGATCGGAGGCTATAGATTCTACATGGCGGCCGGTTGTGCCGCTAGTTCAAAGCACGCGGGAAAATAAATTCCTTCTCGAATCTCATGTAAAATGGAACTCTGGATGGAATTCCCTCTATCTATGGAAGACATTTTCCCATTGGAGATGTCATGGCGTAGAAGATAAGACGCGTGTAGACAGGCAGAGCAACATGAAATACTGGATGTTTCCCCTACCTAAAGGCCTTCCACCAGTGTGATGCCGTCAGACTCGGGGGAGGAGGAAATGTTTAAGACTAGGTTTAAAATGCAAGAATCGGATGAAAATGGTGGAACTACAAATGAAGCTAACTGATGACATTCTTCAGAATATACGGTGGTCAGTAGGAAAATGCTGGAAAACAACCCGGTAGTGTTGGAGTCTCTGGCCAAGGTTATTGAAGAAGTGGGCATTTTAAAAGATGACACGTTATTGATGAAGAAAGGAAGGAAATAGGAAGCTCGCTGTATATCCTAAAAACTAAGCTGGTGGTAGAGAAAGCGGCTGCTGAAAGCGCACCCTTTATTGGCACCCAAGCAAGAAGAGAAGCGTCTAGCGCCCCGACGAAAGAAGGGAGACACGACAAGAATGAGAAGACTCGGGAAGAGGAAGAACAAGGAAAGGCGGACGAATGGCAGAAACCCCCAGAACAGCGAAAGAGGGAGAAGAAACAAGGACCGATACAGCACCGGAGAAAGGGAAAATAATTCCCAATGACATCATCAAAGTGACGGCAAAGATAGGAGTGTCCCACGCAGACATCAAGAAGATGAAGGAAAGCGAGTACCCCAAGCATCACAACACCAACATCGTGTCGATTAAAAGGACAAAACAAGAAATTCTTGTCAAGAACTCCAGCACGTCCTCCCTAAACGAAGTCCTAAGTAAAGCCATTGATGACAAGGTGAAAGTCACAGTAAGAATAGAGGACTACCAGAGAGGAAGATAATGTACCTGGATTATTTCAGTATAAAAGAAGATATATGTGAAGTACCACAAGGTTCCAGGGTAGGACCGTTTTTTTTTTGGAACACAATATTCGATTTGCTGAAAATAGAACGGCCACAAGACACCAGTCTCGTTGGACATGCAGATGACACACAAGTCATTAGTCATAGTGACAGCGTAGACCTGCTGGAACTAAGACTAAACGAGACCCTCTTCAGAGTTAAAAGATGGCTGAACCAGAGACAATTACAGATGGCGGTGGAGAAAACAAGCAGAGCTCATCACTGACAAAAGAGAGTTCAGACTCGCGCACATCGAACTGGAAGGGAGTCAAATTGTATGGAACCGCCAAATCACCTACCTAGGTGTATAAATAGATCATAGGGTAAGCGTTGGGTCACGTATCATCTAGATGGCAGAGAAGGCATCCCGGATGGGATCCAATCTTGCCAGGCTCATGCCTAATATAGGAGACCCAAAAGAAGCTAAGAGACATGATTTCTTGTGTCCACCCAAGAATGCTCTAAGCGGCCCCTGTCTGGACTCGTCTTGAGAAGCAATCCATAAAAAGGTATAACCAGATACAAAGAATGGCTGACAGGATTATATCGGCATATCGCACCATATCCGACAGTGCGACGCTAGTATTGACTCGTGTTCCACCGATAGACCCACTAGCGAGGGAAGGGAAACAAGTTTACCATGCCCAAAAAGACCTGAAACAGCAAGGCCGATCTCTGCAATTAAGGAGGAATAATTTTAAAAAACTTATCTCACATCTCACATTAGTACATTCTAATAATGTACTTGCTATCTTTATCGCTGAAAACGATTTAATATTTTATGTTGAATTATTTGTTTTCAAAAAGATCGTCGCGCGAAATCTTCATAGAAGTAGATACCAATTAATTTCGTTGGACAGTGACAAGTTGGTAAGTAAGTACTTGCCGAAGTATGTTTTTTATTTACGATTCGCGCAACAAGCTTTTTGTAATCAAATTCTTAAAAATAAAATATTAAATCATTTTCAGCGATGAAGATAGTAAGTACGTTTATTTTTATTAGAACATGCTAACGTGAAATATATATGGAGGCATTAGCATTTTTGACATTGCATTACTTTAATGAAAAAATTAACTTATTTTATTTGCTTAAATAAAAGCTTGTTTTTAAAAAGGCTATTTATTTATTTTATTTTATACTTTTTAGTATTAGAATTTGTTTGTCAATAATCTTGCTTGTTCATTTGTAATACTCGAAATACCTTTTAAAAACAAAATTGTTTTAATATAAATAAATAGCATAAATGATATGGCATCCGTGAGGTACGCCATCCGATACCATAATCTTTTTTTGAGAAACGATCATAATGATAAGTAGTTAAAACGAAAACCGTAGGTTATACAATGCTTTATACTTCTCGTATGAGAGAGACGGATTGTATTTCAGGGGAAGCTTCCCAGAAACAATTCTCTGCGAGTTATCTCGGAATGAAATCGTTATTTAAAAAACTTTTAAAATCATAATATTACATTGTCAGAGGGTTTATATGTGTGCCAAATTTCAGTTCAATCGGTTGAGGGGAAGTGGTTTAAAATTCAGTTGCTAGATTTGGGTCGAACATATGAACTAACAAGTGAAGTTAAGTAGAAGCTTGTTAAACAGAAGCATGCTACTGAAAGAATGACATGAAAGATGGGACCAGGATACCAAAGGCAGATGGAGTCAGCAGATGATTCCTAGACTAGGTTGGGTGAAGAGAACGTGGAGAAGTCAACTACTACTTGTCACTGGCACTAACTGGACATGGTAGTATCAACAATGACTAAGATCGTAGTCAACCCGAATTTGTTTTCACACATTTGCACACATTATTTGTTTGATGCACACTGATGTTGTCCCCATGCACACATTATTTGTTGATGCACACTGATGTTGTCCCCATGCACACTGATGTTGTCCTTTAAAGAAAATTGGACGTTATTAGAAAAAATGGTTACTAATATTCTACAAAGGAAAGAACAGTGATCGAATGTAAGAGCTAAAGCTAAACGCCAGTCCCCTCTGCGAAGTAATGTCTAGCGACGGTTTCCACAGAGAACTGCAAGGTAATGATAAGGTAGAGGTTTAGGATTTGTCAGTAAACCATGTCTGGGAGTCCGACATAACCAGCTGCACTGGTATGAAGGATTTCCCTTCTATAAAAAATTATAATAATTAAAAGGACGATCTGTTTGCTGAGATAGAAGGGTTTCTTTCAAGATCAAGTTATCAACACTCTTAATTACAGGAGATATGTTCTGAAAGATCCCACTGTAAGCGAGAACAAATGCCGTCAATGCCATTTGATGGAGGAAACTATTCAAATCGTTAGTGCTCAGACTACGATCTTGCTCAGACGGATTACTTGTGTAGAAAGAAATGTGTCCTTCCTACAACAAATATACACATCTTCTTCACTCGACTTCTCCCCCAAGTAAATGCTCATGCCCCATCAACCAGCTCGCACGCACTAAAGTAGTTGATGATTCAGGAACACAGTTTCCTACGAATACAGCTTCCTACGCATCACAAATGCACGTCGCTATTCAACACAAATCAGAAGCTCTCGCCATGTTTGTTTATTTATCGAACTCTCACGGCATGGCCCCCCTGTACACAAGTATCTCAAGCCATGACATTTCCATGGCCGGAAAACCTCCAAAGCACCTCCATAGTGCCTGCCGCTCTAATCCACAATCAGTTCGATGGAAAACATTGCGGACGTAAACATACAGGAGCCGCCACGGTAAATAACTACCCTATAACGGCACCCGCAAAACTACTCCCTTTAGGGCGAATTAAGTTTAATATGACTCAGATGCTCAGATATCTTCGTCTCAAGAAGCTACTCTTGGCAACGAATAACATTCATTCCAGCTATCATTCCTGCACTAACCAGTCGTGTCAGACGTGCTACGTATATGTCAAATTTCTCATCTCGACGAGCAAAGACAATTCTCAGCTCCGAGATTATTCAAGCGTCAAGCTTTGCTACAATACGCATTTCCACGACTTGCAACACGTATACCAAATAATCCGGAAGAAACTATATCGGCATCCGGAGATATTACCTACGACGCATCTCCGAGTTCCGACCAGCAAGCAATCTCCAAGCCCCGACGCCAACTACCGAGGAACTTCACCCCCGGAACGGCGCGGCTACTGGATTCGAAGATATACTCGACGTCAAAGTTCTCCACGCCCAGTATCTGCGAGCAGAAGAACACTGGACCGTCGCTGTTGAACGCCACGTCTACACCAGCGTACGTGAGACCTACAGCTAACGGAGACCTCACGATTTACAGTCAGTCGTTTGGCGTCACATCTTTCACTTCAGGTTTACGTAAGAAATAAAGAAACTTATTCAAACTAACCTGCATTTCAAACCGTTATTTATGTTGTTGAGAGGTGGAAGATCTTATCCTTTGGAGTCGGTAAAACCATCCTCCACCTACCCAACACTTGCATAGGCACAACCTTGTGGCAAAGATTATTCATCAAAGAATTGCGGATAAACTCTCTCAAACTAAAACTCCATATTACTAGTGTCAACCAGAGACAGAGTTAGAGAACAAAGTCCGTAAATTATATTATGATCGAGCCACTCACAGACAAATCCATCCACCACAACCGTCCAAATGTAACGTTTATTGACCGAATTAGTGAGATATCACTCCTCTTAGACATTGCAGTGCCAAACACAAATAACCTACCGAAGACAATAGCTGAGGAAATTTTGTAATACACTCCTGTCTCTCAGGAAGTTCATAGAAATTGGAAGATGAAACAAGTCCATAAAGTCCCAATAGTAATCTCTGCAACAGGAGTAATTCCAAAAAAGGTACATTTCAGTGTAAAAACATGACATGAACCCAAGCACATTTACATATTTCTTCTGAAAGCCATCAATGCAACATCCCATATAGTTTTTTTCTCTAGAAAAAATGGACATTTGGCCATTTGACCCGTGTCATTTTATCAATCAGTGTTAGCTGAGAAAACTAAATTCAACTACAAAATAATCAGAAAATTTAATACTTCTTGGTTTCAGACATTTATATAAATTGTTGGAAGATAATTGTTAATTTGGAAAAATTATTACTTCAAAAAAATAGAAATTAGTGAACATATCACAATGAGAAAAGATTTGTAAGTCGATCGTCTTACATTCTCTGCCCTGGACGGGTGTGCGTGGAATGCGAGGATCTGGTTGCCTGTGTCTAAAGAAGGCAGGACACAACGGAATGAGTGCGTGGGCGGGAGGGTTTCTGTCGGAAGATGAATGCTAAATGGAGAGAGAAGTTTGTATTTAGTCAACCGCCTTTTTTGTGCCATTTTAATTATTTTTCTTTATTACATTTCGCACCGCACAAATCCTACCTCCACAATCTTCAAATGTTATCTAGCTTGTTTTCGTATTTATTAGTTTGGTGCCGTTTTCTTACTTCGGGACTCCTTATATCATGTGTTATTAACTCATTTCTTACATTCCATAATATACTGTCTCTTCCACTCCTTTCCTAAGGACGTATTTTTCTCATTCAGCTCTTCCTATCGCATTCAAATACTTTCCAAAATTTCCGTGATCTGTTATTATTAACATTACTTCTCTGTTCGGTTTGAACCATTTCTTGTTTTTCGCAGATATGTCACGTCCTGTATAAACTCAATAGAGCTCTTCCCTTCGTTCCTTTTGTCCACCGTATTTGTAATGCGTAGAGCCCTTGCTGATTTTCCTTTCGCTCCTTTTCCTTCTTGTATTGTCAATTGACACTGTACTTGTTCTACTCCGCCAGTGTCTCAGTCGTAATTTATGTAAGTGGGTATCTGCAGGTGGTAACCCTATCAGTCTGTTTTGCAACTGTCTTGTAGCATCCACTTAACCTATACTAATCCGTGGCGCCGAGTGTAGTTTCCGTTCTGTTAATATATTTTTTTTGACAGCCATACACTTGCTGCGTACTCAGTTATTGGAAGGAGACCTCCAGTCACAAGTTTTTGTATCGGCAAATTTGTTTTCTTGAATCATACGCGAAGCAGGCTGTACTGAATATTCTTTATTTTGTCAGTCATGTACTGCATGTGTTCCGTGAAGTTCAGTATGTCGGCCATTATCAGCCCTAAATATTTTAATTGTCGCAATTATTATCAAATTTTTTTCCTTTATTACAGGTTCTTCTTTTTCGCGGATGTGTTCCCAAAGAACAAACCGCTTGTCTTACCCGATGACAATTCAAGACCGTTTCTATTCAACTCTTCCGCACATACATTTGTCGCTTCCGTTCCCTTCTTTTCTATTTCTTTCTTGAGTTCTCAAACACAGTCATGCTGACATCATCAGCATACGCAATGGTATGCACTTAATTTCGGTAATATGCTGGCTATAAATACATTCCACAATGATGGTGAAGAGCTGAATTCCTGAGGACACCATTTTGTACTATTCGCTATTAATTGTTCGCTGCATATTTCAGAAATTGTATTTTTTTAAATATGACGCAAGAAAAGAGACGAATTGTCTTAGTACTCCCATCTCGTCCAAAACTCGCACTACGTCTATCCATTTACATAGTCAAAAGCTCCATTAATACCTATAAATATGGCCAAAGTGTATTTCACTGTCCGTCCATCTATTATGTCTATCAGATCGTACAGAGTGTTTTCAGTGTTTCTCTTTTCTAAAACCATTCTGCCTTTGTATTATTTTTTCCTTCTCTGAATACTTTGAAATTTCCTTCCCATCAATCCATTTGTCAAGAATTTTCCCGAACGCAGGCAGTAGTTATTGGTCTATATTATAACAATTAAAAGAAAACCAAAGGAGCAGGGGTTCGATCCATCTAATAGATCGTTAGCACTTACCTGGCTCATTGAAGTCAGCTTCCGCTGTTCGATAAGACAACTAGGGCATATAGGGTTAGGTCCATCTAATAGATCGTAAAATATACCTTGTCCTTCGAGAAGGAAACACAACACTGTGTAAAATTGATCTTAATTTTTTATTCATCCAAATTATACAATATTCTTACTTACTAATTTTCCACACGCATGCACTTTCCCCAACATATACCCTTTCAATCTTCCCCCAAAATCACAATGACCATGAATAATGAAAGAATACTCTCTTCAAACAATTATGATACTGGTTAGACAATTGTTCCAGTCAATAATCAATTACGCTTGGCAATTGAGAGTATGATTTTTTTAAACAATTAATGTTTATCTTTAATGTCCTTGTCCATTAATGTTCTTGAACCACATGTGTCTTTAAACAATAACCCAGAAATGAGAGTTCAATTTACTGGTTCTTCTCGCAGCAAATTATAAACGAAATACTGGATACCTTAATTATAAAACCTCCAAGGTAGACCATCAGTAGCCACATGAAGTGATGTCAGATCAGTACGCCATTCGTGATTATCGCCAGGCCTTCGGAATTCTCCCATTCATCAGAGTTAGAAGCAGGCGACCACCCGCTCAGCATACCTGAAGCCATGACCATCTCCTTCCGATCCCATTGAGGAAGACACCGCACTCGATGACATTTATTAAAGTTCTTAATCGATGAAGTGTCGCTTGTTCAAATTCAAAGATGCTCGTAGCACGCTGGCGACCGAAACTTATAACTGATCAACTGCGTAGGTTTAAAATTCCAAAGTTGTGATCAACTCAAGCCAAATGATCAACATGTGACATGCTCGTAATGACACATGGTATAGAACAACAAATCACCAAGATTGTGAGATGTTCATGTTCCAAAGAAAAAGTTCCTCGCTCACGAAACTGAAGTCTGATTTCAACAATCAGAGTATCTGACCTCGTCATTAGCAACGAGACCGAACTTTGATCGAACAACCATGTGAGCCGAAAATCTGAATAACAATACCAAGCAAGTAAGCAAATCTGAACCATAATCTTAAGAGCCTGTTCCTGTAGCGTTCGTTATTTTATACTAGTTCTCCCCGCCAGAGTCCCAAAAACTTAGAAATGAACTCCAACCTTTTTTCTGACGTCAGATTTCTGTCCTCCAATGGCAATCGAGTTCTATTACCCTTGAGGTATCTCTAATAGGTCAGTCACTAAGTGACGTAGAAAGGTTCTCGTCCAATAATAGTTAATATTCACGAGTTTCTTTCACGAGTTCCGAAAATCTGTTTATCCTCTAAATATTTCCTATTAGCTTTGACATTTCGTTTAACTTAGACCATAAAATTTTATGAGTGTCGTCGCAACGAAACCAATTTATTTAGAAAGATCTGGCAAATCTCATCAACACCCCTCTCCACTACAAGCCCCCAAAAATTCCTTCGAATGGTCATTTTCCCACACCACTACGTTTCCGAAAATCGCTCGCTGGCACGAAATTCCTATCTTGTCGTCCCTCCAAGAATTGTTTATAATTTTTCCACACACTTCAATTATTGAAGACAGCTAATTTCGCGTCTCTTTCACTTAATAAATTTCTATTCCAATTTCAAACAGACCTTCGCAATAACACTTAAATTTTATTTTGTTTTAAACCTCGACTGAAAATGCTTTTGTCGCGTCGTCTCTGAGGGCTCCTTCCCTTGACACATTCCTAAAACCAGCTGGCCACCCAGATCGCTTCTCACCGCCAGACAACATCCATTTCCGAATTCTCTAAACTTCCACCAACATGGCTTTCATAATTCTTCTGCGTGTTCCGAACAACGAAATATTTGTTATAATATGAACTGGTCTTCGTTGCGTCTGTCTTCCCCTTTTAAGTAAAGTCTCAGGAGTGCAATTTTCCAATTCGCCGGAAATGTGTCTTGCACTATGCATCTGTTATATAGTTCTTATAGGTACTCGTTATATATGCCCCCCAGGGGACTTACATCTAGTAAGAACGTGTTTGGCGAACACGGGGCCCCGAGCTGAGTCTGGCATTACTTCCACTTACTTGTGCCATGCTCCTTCCTTTCTCACCTCCCTTGGTCACCTCTTGTTCTTTTCGATCCCGACGCTATTAGGGCTAGGGTATCTTTCATTTTCCTCTTTCCTCTTCTTTTTTAAAAAAAAATGTTTTAGTAAAGTCGTGAGATGTGTGGATTTGAGTTGTAATTCAGGAGGGTTTTTAGTGGGTATGGCTGAGTCATTCGGCGAGTCCCACACGCGGGGAGAGTCATGTTGGCTCTCCCTAGTGCGTAACTGCATTTTCCCTTCCTGTACAAGTTTTAAGGGCTCTAATGACCTTTGATGTTGACGAGCCCTAAAGCCCCACAAAAAAAACAACAAAAAAAAACGTTATATATGTGAATTGTCGTGAGTCACTCTGTCGAAACTTGATGCTTTCTTTCTACCCATTCGTGATACTATTCCCTCTGTGGTGGATCCCATTGCTGATTGTACGTTTCTTGTAGTAGAATTTGTAACAAATAATTTATTAAAACTATTTCTTAATTTAACTATAGTTTCAGTTGAACAATTATTTGTTAATAACGTCACTTAGAAATATACTGCTTCGCGAAGGAGAGATGAGAAGGCGCATATTGAAATGAATAAAAAGAGAGAGTTGGGTGTCTTGTTAACATTAAATTCTATCAAAGGAGGGCAGAAGCCCCTAACCTTTTTGGGAACTAAGGAACGGGGAATAATATCTCACGACTCTGCGAAATGATTTTGACGCTGTCTGGTGTTCGTCTTGAGTCAAGCCTGTACTGGGAACGATGGAAAACAAAGTGTATTGGAGGGACTGTCTAGACAGTCCCGGAGGGGAAGGAGGAGTACAGTGCCTGTTGGAGATCGGTAGGTCCTTTGTTAATTAAACAGTCACAATCACGAGACAAAGCCAAGAGCTGGATGGGCCAGACATCACATGATCAGAGGGTGGACGACGATTGAGCAAAATAATGTGCAACTACAAGGCTATCAACCAATGGAAGGAGATCACGTGAGACCTAGTGAGGAATTATAGTGGATTATATTGAACAGAAAAATTGTTACGCATGTCGAAGGGCGGAGCCTTGTCGCCTCGTGTCGTAGAGGGGTGGGGCAAGATGTTACTTTAGAGAGAGTTTCGTGTAACATCAAAGGAATCTACGACAGATTATTAACGATTAACATTTGGGCGGTTGCTCTCGAACAATCATTACAGTTTCGATAGTCTATCATAATGACAATCACTATTCAACGTGCCATCATCAGTTGCATAAATGATCTATGACTGACTGTATCGTTCGATCATTAATTGCGGTGAATAATGTAATCAGTGCGGACCGTGATCGATAAAAGCCATATCTAAAACAATCGATTTATTGAACGTCGGGACCGTGATCGATATGCGGTGATTAATATCAGCACGCGATCGATACTTTCGGTGATGGACGGAGACTGGTGATTGGATGTCTGCAGGTACGAATCCCGATCGAATTCACCGTACTATGGTACAGCATCTTGATTGATGGACACCTTCGCAACTTCTAGAGGTCCAGTCATGGAGGGTTCCAGCACAGAGCTAGGAACGTTGTAATACGCCAATGACGGCTTTCAACAGCAAGTGTTTTTTTTCTTGTGTCAATTTGATTTTGATGCCATATCACAATCAGAGATCAACAAGTTAGCACATTGTACAGACCAATCAATTTTTTATCTGGTTTAAGAAAATTTTTAGACAAGATAATACCGGAAAGATTGGAAAAAGAAATAACAAGAAAGTTTGAATGCAAACCAATACGGCTTCACCGCTGGACTAGGAACAGAGGGTGTGGTTGGGCAGTTGTTAAGGAAGGTCAAAGAAAGAACATCGAGAGATGTACTCCTTGTATGCATCAACATTCAAGGAGCGTTTGACAGTGCCCAATGGTCCGCAAATAACAGAATTGGAAAAGAGAAGTATATCATTGTAACTAAAGAAGTTAATAAGGTCGTATCTGGAAGACAGGAATGTGATTTTAGAAATAGGTAATGAAAAAATAATCAGTACAATGCGGCAAGGCTGTCCACAGGGCAGCCATACCGGCCCAATTTTTTGGAAGGTGGTTATTAATGTTAAACTAGAAGCGATAAACCAAGAGAATGTTGAAATTATTACTTACGCAGACAACAGCCGTATTAGTAGAGGAAAATAGCCGGAAGGATTTGGAGATAAAAAGTACAATAATATTAGGGAAATTTGAGAAAAATGTGCAGAAATTAAATTAACAATTTCTAAAACAAAATCAGAGGGAATGGTATTCGGGTTAGAGCAGTGAGGGAAAAGCAGAAGAGATCCAATAATTAAATTTCCAGCATGACGGTTACAATTAAAGTAGGAAATATAGTATTTAGGCATAATGATTGATAATAAATTAACATGTACAAGTCACATAGAGCACATGAGTCAAAAGATAAAGAAAGTCATGTATGGATTACAAAGAGTTGGCATTAGGAAAACTACATTAGGACCAAGGCAATTGGTGGGATTATATCAAGGAGCACTCAGACCACATATAGTATAAGGAATTCAAGCATGGTATGAGAAATACAAGCATATGCACATTGAATGAAAATTGAATAGTATACAAAGATGTCTTCTGTCCTAAATGGTATGTACAAGAGTACATCAACCAAAGCATTGCAATTGTTATTGGGAGTAATGCCAATAGATTTAGAAATTGACATATATATATATATATATATATATATATATATATATATATATATATATATATATATATATGTGTGTGTGTGTGTGTGTGTGGTAAATATAAAANGAATAGTACAACTTGATAAGACCACAAAACAATGGAAGAGCATAATATGTAAAGAAGTAATAGATTGCTGCAATATAAGATGGGAAAATACTGAAGAAGAAAGAGTAACGCATAGACTCATAACAGAAGTGAAGTTTAGCTATAAAAATAGGAGGTGGTTTCAGCCAACACCGTCGGTATATGAGATTTTAACAAAACATGGAAATTTCAAGGGCTGGTTATATAAAAGATGCCTAACAACAAGCAAATTGTGTAGATGGGGTGAAGAGGATGATACAGTAAGTCAAGTATTACATAATTGTAAGATCGTGGAAGAAGAAAGAACACAATGGATGAAAGAGCTAACGAAACATGGAACATATGGTAATAATAATGGGACAATATATTACACAGGAGGAAATATTTAGGAAATTTGAAGAATTTGTCAATTCAATAATAGATATGAAGAAAGTGTACAACTTGATAGTAGGGGGTTCCCCACTTCCTCGCGGTGGAACTGAAGAGAGATATAGGAACACAGATTTAACATCTAGATACAAAAAGAGATATATAAATCCCAGGTAATGACCAAAAGGTCGATAAGCCGGGTTGTACAAAGCAATTAAAATGAAAAAACAATATGATGTCATATTAGAAAGACGTTTGGCTCAGATACAAGCACACTAATTTATCAGTAAACTCAATGTAATGAAAGACAGTGTGTAGAAGCACCTTTCTACATATACAACGAAACACGTACCTTAAATACGTATATGATGAACTCCCTCGTGTATCTAACGCATAGGAAGATACATGTTGTCACGCCAAACCAAATAGCGCCATATTGTTTGCGCCGTCGTCATGACAAAGTATCAGCTACTCAAGATCCATGACCGGCGAGATACACCACAGAGTCTCTACATACGACGAAAAGAGTCCCTATATTGTACACATTAGAAGACTCCATGAGGCATACGAGCCGTGTGCACTACCAAGTGTATATCGTCAATTTTGTTAAGAAAATTCAAGAACATCAGTAGACGAACCTCGATCTAGTGTTACGTCTCCAACGTCGTCAGTTGTCAAAGTTTAGCTTATGGCAACAGCACCACGCTAAGCTCAGTACGACGGAAAAACTGGTCTAGTGAACATCGAGACCGATATAACCTCAAACCAGTAACCCAGCTCTGCGAATAATTCTATGTCGAAACTTGGCGCTGTGAAATAATTCTATCTTCAAGAAACTGCCTTCGACTTGTGACTGAATTATTTCCATCACACAAACGTCGAAATAATTCTATCTTCAAGAAATTGCCTTCGACCTGTGACTGAATTATTCCCATCATCATCACGAGAGAAGCCGAAATAATTCTATGTCGAAGAAGCCTCGTCAGATCTGTGACTGAATTATTTTCCATCTACAAGAATCACAAGGCTCTACCTCGCGGCCTGCAGTAGAGTTAACTCGACCTTCAAAGTGACCACGGAGCGCCCTCGTTCGACCAGCGATGGAACTAACTCCATCGTCCAAGGACACGAGGTGCCGGCACGCGCCGAGAGACTGTACCACCACGCTAGCATCTAACCTTCAAGATTGATCACCAGGGACACCATCTCGTGACAAGAAGATAACTTCTTCAACGACAGCCTGCTTACCCAGAGCCGTGAGACGAGTGAGATAAAGGCATCATTTACAGAACCTTCAAACGCCTGTGGTTGTCAACCTGGTGTCGTTTATTGTTTAATCACTTGTTCATATCAATCCTGCATAATAAATCTTGTTCTGTTCAACCTGTGAGTATTTATTTTGAAGAGGAATAACCTTATTGCGAAGCAACCTCAGCATTGAGATTTGTGAAGCAATAAAAAATCTTCCCCGACAAAATNGTGCAATTATCAATCAATGAATCACGAGTATATTTTGATTAGCCTTCAACTAATTAAATTGTGTGTTTATTAAGCATATGAATGCCATTCATAAATTTAGGAGATGATTAACCTTGAAACCATTGATAGTCTGAAAGTAATATTCGTGTATTTTTGTTTAAATTGCATGCTGTCTTATTTTTGGGGGATTTGTTCTCAGGCAGTAAATTGTATTGGAAAAGGTAATATATTTTGTTAAAAGGGTAATACGAATTTTTCTGAAGAAGTGTGAGTTTTCTTTGCGAGGAATTAATGTGTGACACGATATAAAATGGCCGACTCCCACGACCTTGTCAGTAATATATCATCATATTAAGTAATTATATTTGTTAATTAGAGGTCCGTTATGAGCAATTATTGCACCGCTGGGTACGCAAGATAAGTGACAAATCATTTACCATTATGCGTCTGCCTCATTTCACTTCATTTCATTAAGTTGGTATTACAGGTTTGGAGATTATTAATTAGTTAAAAATTGATACCCCTTAGCTAGCCGCGCAAATTCAAAATTCCCTTAATTTAATCGTGTTGCAGTTGACACCTTGACGGGAGGCCATTTTGTTTTTAAATATTCTTTCATTTTTTAAAAATAAGTTGCATTTTCAGCCATTTTGTTTTTATATTCTTCGATTATTATGTTACAACACGATAGTCCACAATATACTATTCCTTGTATAAAATTCCTTTAGCAAACTTATATTTCATTTCAAGTATTCATACTTCATGTACCTTATCCCCCATTGTTCTTCTGAAAGCTATTCGTGTACTTTTCATAAAATCCACCTTAGCATCAAATTCTTTCATGTTCTGCGCATATAGTTCTTCTGATAAAATATTTTCTCTTTTATCTTTTGGTACACAAATTATTACCAGCCTTGGTAGTAGCTTTGTTTGGTGTCTTATCGTCTAATACCCCATCAGATATCATTTCACTTATCTTACTCTCATCCGCACAGTTCTCTGCTACTATTTTCAATTGCTTTTTCCTATTCCCCCTGATTGATTTGATACTTACTGTTTCATTTTTCTCGTGTAACCTTTTCCTCAACAACTCCTTAATATTCTGTTCTGTTCACCTGATCACCATTCCTGTGTCCGCATATTTTTATATTTCTATTGTTCACTTCTCATGACTCCTTATTCAATACCTCTACGTAACATTTTTCGTTCCCAATCTCCGCTCAATTGCTTTTAATTTATAAACACATTTTTCTGCAGGTACTCCATGATTATGATACATCTTCATCCCTGCCATATTTTTAGATTCAATTTGTTCTATTGCTACATATATTTTATCTTTTAAAATTGAAATATCTGAGGCTTTTGTCCTTTGAACTTCTTTGGTACTATCCTTGCGCAAACCCACAATCTGTTTGTTGATTTCACATAATCCACCATCAATATTCCGTCCTGTTATTTTTTCTGTTCGTGACCCTTTCCCAAAGTAATCGCGTATCGTCTAAACTGCCGTTAACTATATTTGCTTGCAGAAGGTTTTCTTAGTTTTCAAGTGCATATTTAGTTTACATTATTTCTTACCTTTATTAATTATCAACGTATTAATTCTTTCGTCTTTAATATTAAAAAAAGTTTCTTCAACGCCTCTTAATCTTTCGATATTCTCCCTTTCCGTTTCACCAACTTTATCAAAAATACTTTCACATATTCTCTTCCCTAGATACCTAATGCACTATTCTTTCATGTACTTCCCTAATGTATCTTCACATTCACCTTTTAAACTCTGTAGTTGTTCCCAAACTTTCTCTATTCCATCCTTTTTCTTTATCTGCAGAGAACTTGCCAGATTCCTAATTTTTTTATTATTTAATGTCTTATTTATATTGTCAGAAAACTGTTTTCCGCGTACAATGTCAAATTTCCTTCCCTTCATATATCTGCGTCGCAGATTTCTTACTTACTTTCTCATATTCCTTATTTTCCAGATTATTTTTCTCATCCACCAATGCGTGCGATTTACCCCTTTCCTTATGCTGAAATTACGTAGTTTTTTTTGTAAAAACAGTTCCCCAAACACACTTGACCTAAAGGCAATTGTTTTCCTCCTATAATACGGATTTTTAAGATTATTTCGAATTATTCACCGAATGTTATCACTTTTACATCTTTGTTGTCATTCACATACATGGCGTCTTTTATAATTACATAGCTCTCACTGATTGCGACGTTTTACCACTGCACTACTGTTGGACGCCCAGTATGTCGTCATGCATGTGTAACAAACCCCTATAAACACTTATATGCCTCCAAATATTTTAAAATCTAGGTTGAAATATTAAATTACAGGAAAGTAATGTTTACGAGCCTTCTGATTCGTTCTCGTCGTAAAAGTACTCATTGCAGCGTCCATATTGTTTTAAAAGATGTCCTGTTTTACTTAGGGACTCGTCCCATCATTCTGTAGTATGAAATACAATATAATAACTTCAATATAACACTTCAATAACTGATTTAATATACCCCTTTCAGAGTAAAATTACGGAGCCGATATTCACGCATGCGTCCACAATCGTTGCCAAGTAAAGAAGTCAGGAACGCAATTGTGAAGGTTGTGGACTGGCGGCTAACAATCGACAAGCAATAATTCAGTAATGTTCTTAAGGTGAAATACCTAGGTATTATACTTAATGAAAGGCTGACATTCACTTTCTTCCTATCAAACAAAGTGAAGAAAGTGTATTATAATCACCAACGAGTGGGATTAGACAATTGGGAAAAGAGAATTACGATATTGTACGGTCCTGTAAAGTTAAAAGGCCCCACAAAAATATTCTAAGTCCCGCGCTCTTAGCAGTTTGGATTTGTTAGGTTTGCAACGCCACTCTCTTCCGACGCGGGTAAAAGCTCCTCACCTTCATTCGACCAATCGTAGGCAAACTTGAAACTGCTTCCATATTTGGCAGACCAATAGAAGACTAGTACTGGTGAACATATCCCTATTAAGTCGTAAGGGGAGAAAATGTTTTATTACTCAGCTATTAAAGACACATTTCGTAATTTTTTATTATACACGTCTTGAACTTCCATTACAAAAAATTATTCTTTATTATCTTAACTCCAATAAACTTTATTATTATCTGTATTAAAATGACATCTCACGTTGTTGTCTCACAACGCCGTCCTAGGGAATAAAAACAAATTAAACTACTCCGTAAATAGATTTACTTCTTACTGTAAAAAACATTGTTTTTATCATAGAATTTGGATATCATCGCAAATTATCGAATGGATTTTTAAAAATTCGAATCAGGAATTACATATAAATATTCCTAAAATTTCTGAACTTTATACAGTGGCGTAAAGAACTCAAAGCTCATTGGCATGAAGTGAAGTGTATTGTCTATCGCAATTTCACATAATTTGCAATTCTTTTATGCTATTCTTATATGTCAATCGGAATTCAAGAATTATAAAAAGGTTTCATTCAAAAGCACACATGGCGACTAATACAAGTCTCTTTGGAAACAAAATTTCGTCAAACAATTTTGGTAAATTACTTAAATTTCCCATGTACGAAATGCGATGTTTTATTTTGCGTATAACTTAGTCAATCTGTATGAATAAAACACAATTTCATTTTAATATCTTAATAAAAGTAATTTTTTTAATTTATCGATATTTAAACAATTTTTTTTGTAATATTACTCTCTGAGCACGTTGTTTTATGTTGCACTATTACAGCCAAAGAGTTATATCTGAGATCAATGTATTTCTAATAGAAGTAATTTATTTATTCTTTATTAATTTCACTAGAATTAACCTTTAGTGATATTCAATCATATTTTATACAACTGTTTTTTATAACGCTCATCATTATGCAGGCCTAGGTAAAATTTATATAATAAAACAAATGTCCTGAGCGTAGGCCGTTTCATTCTTTTCTTCCGCAGCACTTTTGTTTTTAAGAGTTGACGCGGCCACTTGAAAATGTTCACTAGCTGGAAAGCCCCAGTTTAGGCAGATTACCTTCGTGGTGGGATGGTGAGATCATTCTAAAGGCACCTGGCAGATGAGACCCTCGTTGGAGGTCAGCGGGTTGAAGCGCCCCTGTTCAGCAGTAGTATCATCCTTCATCAGCGATCTGCGTCAATGGGCAATGACGTGCGGACACTGTCCTCGTTCTCCCCACGAATCAAAAATTGTTCTCCGACTGACTGAGCACTGTGCGACTATGGTGAATGACACTTTTCACCATAATGAACGAAATGTCGAATTTCCGCGAAACTCGATCTTAAGTTTTTCAGAATTCTCGAGCTAAATCTTTGAGTCTCCGAAAATAACATGGAGATTGCGGATTTCAAAATTCATCAGACTGATCTGAATAAACGTCGGATATTTAGAAATTCCGACGATGCTGTTGAATTTCTCAGCATAAGTCTGAAAATAACCACAAACTTGTAGTGCTCGAAAAAATCTCCGAATGGAAAATAAAATCTCCGAAATCACCAAAAAAACGCGTCTAAAGATCTCCGAAAACATTTCTGAAAAAACCGTATCAGAATCTCCGACAAAAAGAGTTCTAAAAAGTCTCAAAATCTCCGACAAAAAATACCAACAAGTAGTCTCAAATCTCCGACAAAAAGTACTAACCAGTCGTCTCGAGCCCCCGCGATTCTCTATTTTATCTCTTCGGTTCCCCCTCCGTACCCTCGAAAATTCTCTCACGTGATTTAAATTCAAAAACCATGTGACTGTTTCTAGCCAGTCCCCATGATTTTTCCTTTCCTTCGTCAATGTTATGACTGGCTGAACTCTCCACTACCGGTTCCTATTTTCAGCCAATCCACTTGCTCCGTTTCATAAAAATTTCCCCACTTCAATATTTTCTTTCGGAATCCATCGGCTTCTTCCTAATTTTGAATCCAACGTCTTTTCTAGAACAAAATATCAAGCTCTCGAAAGTTCCAGAACCTTTCGACCGTTGATCATTGTCTTCAACTCGTCTCTTCCTTCCCCATCTGCGCCACCCACAACGCCTGGTCGGTACGTTGTGCTTCGCCGCCGCCTCCTCATAAACAATCGTCCAGCCCCTTCTTCACAAGAGCGCCAAACGCATTCGCACCCACATCTGTCGTGGTATACCGCCGAACCATTCTTTTCCCTTTACACTTTTAAAAGGAGGCTTCCTTATTCCCCATCCCCCAAACATGTGCTCCTTTATTCAGGTCATTTAATTCCCACAGCTATGGTACTAGCATCTCACCATTTTCCGTAGACGTTTCTTACACGACGCCGACTCTCGCGTCTTACGAATTTCCCTCTCTCATCCCACTTTCAAATGAAACCCGTGCGTCACTTTTCGACCACCCACGTTCTCCGAACTCCCGTCTTTCGGACATATTTCATTCTTTCTAATTTTGTTTTAATGTTATTTTTAATCAAGAGTTATTAGATTCTTACAGTATGAGCATCATTCAGGATATACATGTATGCGCATGCAAGTCGCAAACGCGTAAGCGCATGCCCAGAACTATGGCTTCCTACGATTACCAGACTGGACTATAACGCTTGGCAACCCCGGTCTCGTAGACTGGTCAAAGGAGAAGTATCTTAGCAAACACGTTTATTCAATAATTATTAGTAATTCGATTATTTTTAATGAACGATACTTATCCCGGGAGGACGGGGATACAATGAAAGCACGTTGGAATGCATCTAAACTATATTTATTAATGTTACAAAAATTTCAGATACTTGTATTATGAGACAAGTGTCTGAAAATGTACAAACCAGAGCAAAAATACCTTAGGATAGTTTGTCAACAACTCGAAATAGAACTAGAATAGAACTAGACAGTGTTTTTTAAACCCACTCTGATTGAATCGATAATGGTCGAGACAGAAAAATCAACATACCTGACAAATAAATTCAACTGCGAAAATCTTTCCAATTTTTTCGCGGAAACATACAAGTCAATTGTGATGTAACTAACATTTGGTGTTTCATACACACTTCCACTAATATATTATTAATCTAGAGTTAATCTTTGGACTTTAAAACAAAAACAAACAATTTTTTCTTGAATACAAACTTTTCATTAAGCACTAACACCTTTCAATTTATCAATGCTTTTGGAAATTCTCCAAAAGAACTAATTTTATCCTGTTCCAGGCAAATATTTTATTGTTCCTCCAGTATCATAGGTTTCTCACTTCTGGATCTGTACGCACTGATGGAGGTTTCTTAAATCTTTCTGGTAGTCCCGGTAAGATTCTCGGTACAGCGTCAGCTTTCAGTGAGTACTGACTTTTAGAACTCATTTTGGCCTCTTTAGCAGTAGGAATATATGCACTAATCAAATTACTAGGTTCGAAATGTTGAATCAGACGATTGCGTACTAGGAGAGTGTGAGATCCTTTCTTGAGAGAGCTTTCAGCCATAATGATTACAGTTCTGGATTCCTTCGAAATGTAAAAACTGTATCGTAGCCAGTTTGTTTGATTGTGCTCTCATAGTTGGTGTAGCACCCTGGCACACAACATTTAGGAACTATCTATTCAACGGACATTTATTTGAAAATTAACTCACATCCCAATTATATAGAATAACACGTTTTCCGTTGAATAACTGAAATCTACATTTCTTCATTTTATTATTACCATGTCAACTCGGTATCTCGGCCATAAGACCATTGGGGCCATAAAAACTTGGGGTTGAGTCTCTGTTTTACGCCTCTCTTTCTTTTCTTGACGTTTGTCTCGCTGTTTTATTCTTGTCTATGTACAAGTATGTGTTGCCGCCTTATGGTTCATAACTTGTTATTCTGTTCTGTGCTCTTCATGCCACAACTTGTTTATTCCGTCTGATATTCTTTAATTCGTATATCTTTACCTCTTGGTACGGCTCACATTTGGTCATTGAAGCGACGTTTCCGCCTGTAACCTTTGGTAGTGGAACTAATGGTCGCTATACGCTTCTCGTATTGTCAGAAATTTGGTGCTCATATTCTTGGAATTCTTCATAGACTTCTTTGTGCTTGATGTATTCTTCCCAATGCGTTCTTTATATCCCTTGCTGCTTAAGTTTTGCATGCCATTCTGCTCGTTCTACATCAGTTATCATACAGTCATGGAGCACATGCTGAACATCTTCCACTCCCTGTCCGCATGTGCACGTTCCATCATCCCTCAAGTGCCTTTTCGACCAATAGCTGTTGAAATTTCCGTGACCAGTGAAGATTTCATATAACTCTTTTGTAGGTTCAAACCATTTTCTGTTTTTGATGCTGAAATTTACTGTTCTATTAAAATTTGGAGGTGAGGAGATGAAGAAAATGATCATAGGGTACCCGTAACGGTCATCAAGTGCCCCTATAATGTGGAATTTAATAATGGAAAACATTTTATGATCATTGGAAAAGGCAGGATTCAGCACGCTTGTGTATGCTGATGATTTAGTGTCAGTAGTACAAGCATCGTCGAGGGAAGAACTGCATCGTAAAACACAGGATGCAATCAATTATTGTGAAAAGGAATGTGAGAAATGGGGACAAAAATTATCGGAAAGTAAAAACAATCCTATGACTAGGAAATGTACAAAAGGAAAAGAGGGATTTCAAGGTGCTATTAAATAATAAAAAGATACAATTTGTACTGAAAATAAGGTATTTAGGATTGATTAGAGACAACAAATTAAATTTTGAAAATCATTTGGCGTATGTAAGGGAGAGAATAAAGAAATTATTCTATAGTATGATACGAATAGGGATTGTAGGGTACAGCATATTACGAAAGGATCAGACAATTTTGTATGTAGGAGCGATAAGGCCAGTAATAGCATATGGATGAGTAATATGGGTGGAGAAAGCATCAATGTAACGTATGAAAATAAATTACGATCAGCGGAATGAGAGTGTTTAATACACAATACAGGAGCACACCGAACAGTTTCAGCAGAGGCACTCAATGTTTTTGTATGACTTTTGCCGATAGATTTTTTTGCAGAAGATAAAATTTACATACATATTAAAAAATGGTGGTGAGATATATTTAAATGGGAGGAGAGTCAAAAAAGACAAGAGTTCAAAATTGGATTTGACAAGGGCATTAATAAATGGGTGTCAAGTGCGCTGGGAGAACAGAGAAAAAGGTCGTGTCAATTTCAATTATATACCAAAATGTAATATATGCCACAAAGAACAAAATATGATTTAATCCCACAAAGTTAATCCCACAAATTGGTGCAAATAATATTAGTGCACTGGAATGTAAGGAGTTATTTAAAGATATTCAAAAGGATTGAAACAGAAGTGTTACTGTGGAGAGGTTTAAGAAACAATAGAACGTATGTTATGGTAGTGTATTCGTTATGGGTCAAAAAGGGCAGAATATCTACGCCAATATTGCAGAGAAGACATCATAAACTTGAAAGAACATAGTGGGTTGATAGACACCGAAAAGAAATATCTCATGTTTGAAGATTTTGTTGGGAAAATACTAACTCTGAAAAGGTTGCTAGAGAAGTAATTGAGCACGCCTTCACGTGGCGGGGAAACACCACACCTCAAGATGCGCAGAGGGAGAAATGAATCAATAAGATTTGAAATATAATGTTCTGAGCCTTGTTTTGCAATGCAATACATACAAGGTTGCCATATGGAAGGAAATATATGAAATGAAAAAATGTAGGAATGAACTTGTATGTAATTCTTCTGTCATTAGCAGCTGCCCAGCGAGTATCCCAACATTTCATTAGTTCGTTACATATAGCTTTCTTCCATGCTTTTGTCTCTATCGATATGTTTGGTGTCTATCTGGACAGTTTCCCCTTGTCTCACCCTATAACTCGACATGTATTGATCCAGGTCTAAACCTATAGGCAGCATCCCAATAACGCCTCGAGTGTTTGTGTTAAGACACTCTTACATGCCTTAATCCAATTAACGAAACTGATTTGTTGGTAATGAGTGAGTTTCCGTGCATTTTGTATTTGTTCTATCGTGCCACACTACCCCGCAAAAACTCAGTATTGGAAACTGCCGTATATATTGCGCCGTACATAATTTTTTCCTACGTTATAATTTGTAAAATCTACTCGTTGAAGTGCATAAACGACTTTTATCACTTTCTGGCCTACATACGTTTTATATTTTGTAAACGTTAGGTTTTCATCGATAATCACACCCAGGTATTTGACTGCAGGTTTCAATGTTAATCGCCAGTCCTCTCCCTAATGATCGGATCTCTCTGACATTTTCCACGTTGTTTGTTGCCTACTGCCAGACCTTCCGATTTCGACTAAGATATTCTCAGCTGTACAGTTGTACATGCTCTCTGAAATGTGGTTAATACCTTGTGTCCTTCTATTTAGAGTTCTAGGCGATTATTTCTTTCAATGAAGAGGGTCACGTCATCCGCATAAGCAATAATGTTTATTCCATTTTCATCCATAGCGTCCAGTATTACATCTAGGACATTCCAGAAAATGGGTCCATTGTGACTATATTGAGGACAGCCCTACGTAACACAGCAAATGATCCTTTCCCCTCCTATCTCCAACATCACAAACCGGTCTGTGAGATAAGATTTGTTAATGTGGCACTGTGGTATCCTCTTACCTTCCAACTGGATAATAATCACTTGCCATAACACACAATCAAACGCTCCTTCTATATCTATAAGGATTATTGGTGCATACTTTTTCACTCTGGTCTTAACCCGCCGTGTGAGTACATTCACAGCCTGTTCTGTACACTGATCTTCCACAAAACAATGTTCATCTTGTTCAGCAATTCCTCTTTTAGTCTGTTTGTTATTATTTTATCTAACAACTTCCCCATCACTGGAAGGAGCGTGATTGCTCTATAGGATTTCTTCATCTGTTTATTTTTGTGATCGGGTTTAAGGAATAATCGGAGTAATCCTACGTTCCACCATCCCCATATTTATAACACTCATTCATTATGTCAATTATCTCTCCCTAATAACGACTTGCCATACGTTGTATCATGTCTGGCGTAATACAGCCGTATCCTGGACTTTTATGTGCTTTGACCGTCACCATTAGCGTAATAATTTCATCATCTGTCAATCCATCTCCACTCCAAAATAGTCCCTTTGATTCAGTTCTAGAATACCTTCCCTTATGTATGTCTTCTATCATTTTTTGTCCTGTATCATCCATCCTGTTGTATGTTTCATCTTTCTGAACTGTCCTCCATATTGTTTGATATTTTATTTTCCCACGTCCAATGACAAGGTATTCCTCACTGGTTACTCTCTAAACTTTCTTCCAGGAATTTTTCCCAATCCTCCCGTTTCTTTTTTCGGATTAATGCTTTGTATTCCTTCAAAAATTCTCGATGCCGTTTCTGTCCAATAAAATATTCTGTAGATCCTGTTGCTTCTCTTGTAGGTATGCCGTAATTTATTCCGCTGCCTCTTTTTTTGTATCAACTCCAAGTCCCACCATGCCCCCTTCGATATCCTCTTTTTGCCTTGGCGCACTGTAGCATAACTTGTTGTAGCATGGCTTCCTGTAGCATTCTAATCCATTCATCAACATCAAACAATTTTGTCTTACATTATTACGTGTCACCCTGTTTTGACTTCTTGTACCTATCCCAATCCATTTTTCTGTAATTTGTTTTTGTTTCTGTGTACGTCAGTGTCTCAATATTAAAATGTATTGTCTTGTGGTCACTTGTAAGGGTGTCTTATGTTCGCCAGATAGTTGCAGTGGACTTAATTGTTCTTGTCTGCATTGTCAATTCTATAATAGATGTCCCATTAACAGTTTCATAGGTGAGTGTTCCATATAAGTTACTGATAGTTAAAATCCTTGTCGAATATCAATCTTTCTAGAACTTTCCTCGTTTATTATCTAGAACGTCTCCCCATAGGTGGGACCGCGCGCTCCAATCTCCTTCAAGATATATTTCTTCACCTCTAAAGCACTCCAATATTCCTCCCACCTTACGAAAGATACGTGTTCGTTTTGTCCCAAATTGTACATATTCATTTATCAATATTACCGTAATATCCCCCTTTGCAATGCGTAATATTGGTAGGTTTTTGTTGCTTATTCTATGTACTCTAAAATATCATTTGCGTGTTACAGACCAGTAGTGCAGCCCGTCTTCCTATCTCAGGAATGATTTTTATATATA
>NNCF01127210.1:0-37480 GCA_002313205.1 Laupala kohalensis
ATATATTCCGATTGTCTATCACAAAATATATAACTTATTGTTTTGTTTTTTAATATGTCATATGACCTATGCATGTATTATATACAATATTTACTGTGTTCGTTATTAGATATCAACGTTTGATCCTTGTTTGGGAACTACGTCAGGTTTTACAAATGTTAAACATATCAATACGCTAATGTAACATAACATGATTGAATATGAAAACATCTTTTTTTTCGTGTTCTATATGATGATATGTTTCATATTTGTTACACCACACGTCTTTCAAGAGGGTTTAATTAAAAACTTTCACTATAAATAGTGTGTAGAGTCCATTTGAAAGTTGTACGATAGATTTTTGAATAATTATTTTAAGGAATGGATGCAAATGTTATTATAAACTATTCTCGCAGATTTGTAATAAAATTTTAAGTGAAGAGAAAAATAGTAATTCCTATGTCGAACAAATGTACAACTTCTTATGAATTAATGTTTTTACTTGACATTTGTGACAAGACATTTAATCTTTCCAGATCTGGACAGTCTGTTCTCCAATTTTCTCGATAATGCCGAGTATCTTATTGAACTGCTTTTATATTTAAAATTTTTATCTACTCAACCTTGACACTGTTGTGTACAATATTTCAGTAGGTCATCCTGGCGGGGGTATTTCTCTTATTTTCCTGTGGAAAGGGACTGATTTTTTGATACAGGCTCTCTAGACAAGTCATTCTTGCAAAGCCTTCAGAAACATTGTTGCAAAATACGAATTTTCTAATTTTAGGTAAGTTTATTTGAGAGTTGCAATCGATAACCGAGATTGCCACCTCGATATTAGATAATGAATATTTTTTGGTGCAGTATTGAAATATTTAGTCTGTTCGACTTTTAAAAGTAAATTCGTAATTTTTAAGTGATTAAAGAAAGTTTTTAATATGGGGATTTTAATGCATACCGAATAATAAAGGTTTTCCTTCTCTAATGATGTTGTAGTAATAACTATTATCATTCGCAGTCAAACACCTTACATAGTCAAACATTTCTAATAGCTTTGGTAAAACTTCGTTGATTCAATGGAAACCTATAGAAAACATTCAGTTATCAATAAATGTCATAAAAAGTGTTTAGTAAATAATTCCTCTTCTGATATTGCAAAAAAAAGTAAATCGATAAGATAAAGGGTTTTAAAAATGTTTCGAAATAAATGTTCTTTTCTTTATCTCTAATAAAGTTCAAAAATTCTACCAAAGCAGGGAAATCTTAATTCGTTGCCTTTCCTGAATAATGCGTCCTGCATCTCATTTTTAAATTTCTTTGGAAATGAATATATTTATGTGTATAGGGTTTGAATGAAAGCATTCTACGTTTTTTCTTCAGCACATGTTTCTAAAAAAAATTCTCCAACTAGCATGCTTACCCTGTAGAACATGCAAAAAATTAAAGTATGTCTTCCTGGACATAGCTTAATATATTTATATTCACAATAGTACTTTTAAATGTACAAACTACTTGATGACAGAAACTATTCGTCAAGGTCACGTGCTGCTCAAAATATTTATTCACTTGCTTAACAGTATTTTAGAATATCAAACAGATATCATTTAAGTACTTAATACACAGCCTTGTTTGGTTTTTGAAAAATCTCATCGCTTTGAGTTGAAACACGTACTTTCGTATTTCAGCAGAACATGATAACCTACACAAGAAGGAACGAAAACACAATTTCTAGTCGAAAAAGTCAAAGTAAGAATATAATTTGTGTGTGTAAATATGAAAAGATATTACATTTACTTGATTCCGCATTCATGAATATTGCTAAAGAAAATATATTTGTGTGAGTTATATCTCATCCGATAATCAGAAAAAAACGTATAATTCACGAACTGTACGCAAAAATCTGCTCAACGTATTTTTTGCACAGGAAGAGAACTCACAAGTCCGGAAACTCAAAGAGTTCGTTGTTCACGTCAGGTCTTTGTATAAAATGATTCATAGTAGCAAGGTCTTCTCATTTGAAGTCTACCATCACTTGAATTTAGATATCAAGTATTTCCCATTCCCTTCTAACAAACCATTCCTACAATACATTTCTCATTCCTTTCTAACAAACCACTCCTACAATACATTTAACATTACTTTCTAAACAAACCATTCCTACAATCCATTTCCAATTCCTTTCTAAACAAACCAATCCTACAATACATTTACCATTCCTTTCTAACAAACCATTCCTACAATCCATTTCCAATTCCTTTCTAACAAAACATTCCTACAATACATTTCCTATTCCTTTCTAACAAACCATTCCTACAATACTTATAACATTACTTTCTAAATAAACCATTCCTACAATACATTTCCCATTCCTTTCTAACAAACCATTTCTACAATACATTTCCCATTCCTTTCTAACAAACCATTCCTACAATACATTTCCCATTCCTTTCTAACAAACCATTCCTACAATACATTTCCCATTCCTTTCTAACAAACCATTCCTACAATACATTTCCCATTCCTTTCTAACAAACCATTCCTACAATACATTTCCCATTCCTTTCTAACAAACCATTCCTACAATACATTTCCCATTCCTTTCTAACAAACCATTCCTACAATACATTTCCCATTCCTTTCTAACAAACCATTCCTACAATACATTTCCCATTCCTTTCTAACAAACCATTCCTACAATACATTTCCCATTCCTTTCTAACAAACCATTCCTACAATACATTTCCCATTCCTTTCTAACAAACCATTCCTACAATACATTTCCCATTCCTTTCTAACAAACCATTCCTACAATACATTTCCCATTCCTTTCTAACAAACCATTCCTACAATACATTTCCCATTCCTTTCTAACAAACCATTCCTACAATACATTTCCCATTCCTTTCTAACAAACCATTCCTACAATACATTTCCCATTCCTTTCTAACAAACCATTCCTACAATACATTTCCCATTCCTTTCTAACAAAACATTCCTACAATACATTTCCTATTCCTTTCTAACAAACCATTCCTACAATCCATTTCCCATTCCTTTCTAAACAAACCATTCCTACAATACATTTCCCATTCCTTTCTAAAAAACCACTCCTACAATACATTTAACATTATTTTCTAAACAAACCATTCCTACAATACATTTCCCATTCCTTTCTAACAAACCATTCCTACAATACATTTCCCATTCCTTTCTAACAAACCATTCCTACAATACATTTCCCATTCCTTTCTAACAAACCACTCCTACAATACATTTACCATTACTTTCTTAACGAACCATTCCTACAATACATTTACCATTCCCTTCTAACAAACCATTCCTGCAATTAAGGTGATTTTTGCTACTGTGCTCATCGCCGGACTATGCGTTTTCACACATGCCTCCTCTGAAAAAAGTGATACTAACTTTGATTCATCTTCTTATTCCTCTTCCAATTCATTCCGTAGATCGTTGGAGAGAAGAAGAAATCGTGGACCTTGGAAACTATTCTGACAATGATTATAGTGGAGACAACGACAATTTCATCGTCATCGTGAAAGAAAATGTGGAAGACTAGTGATCATCAGACTCCAGCTCAAATTCAGAAGAAGAGAGCCATATTGAATTCAACGACTCCAGCAGCAGCTGCAGTTCCAGTTCCAGTTTGAAACAGATCCTCATCCAATTTTCCGACTCTAGCTCTTCCTGTTGCGTCTAAATATATCACTATGACTAAAAATCAAGACCACGGGAAATATGATGCAATATTGAATTTACCTTTCAATCTGTTTACTAAACTTCTAATTTAGTAGGTACAAGAATTAAAAATAAATTGGCATTACAAAAATTACTACTTTTCCTATTGTATTGCTTACAATTAATATTCTCCTTTTCGGATATTATACTGAAAAACTTAATTTACAATAATTTTTATAAAACCTTAATAGATAATATTTCTCCATAAATATGTTTTAGAGTCAATAATATTTTTAAAAGTACGAGAGCAACATATCCAAAGATGATAACATTTTCTATACATCTATTTCTCACGAATTTGCACTGTTCTCAACATTAATAAGAATTTCAGATAAATCTCTCCAGAATGTATTTCTTTTAAATTTCCAGCGAAATCAAATAATTAAGATACTAGCGAAGATCATATATTATTGTGTTCTGTACTTTGATTAGATTTGTCAAAATATTGAGAAAAAGAAGTTTCTTATTTTAAAATTCAATCTGTATTGATTACATTTTTAAAATATATTTCTGTATTCATTTCTAATTTCGTAGAAATTATGTTGAGATTTCTGATCAGGAACAAACATTATGCTATAGACAAAATATGAACAGGAGTAACAGAACATTTCAGCTTTCGAATTGTTATTCTAAAGGCGTACTAAAATTAAAACATTTATAAAAAATATCTGTAAAATTCATTCGATATTAATCGGCTACACTTTGTTGTCGGTCACCAAATTATGCCACCAAAGAAACTACTATTAAAATACGTAATAAATTATTCAGAAGAGAGTGACTCAGAATATACGCAATGGCCAATAATTCCACGTAAAAAATGATAACGATGATAAAATACATTAATAGTAATAAAATATCAGCAAGGTAAACATAAATTGTGTTAAAAAAACACAGAGTTATATCACAAGTACATATTATCAACGACAGATTGTTCGGAAAATATTACTTATAGAATTAAAATAATTACTCAAAATTCGAGATGAATTCTTCAATAGCTCTTAGGCAAAAGAGAAGAAAGCATGTATATAAACTCCGCCTCTACCTTAAGTAAAATGCATAATTTGCATTGCAACCCACTGCAGACTATATTCAAAATCTTACCAAGAACTACTGTACATTATTCGAAATAAATATCTCCTTCCTGACTACGACAATAAAAATTCGATTGAACTAATTGAAACAAATGGTAGGGAGAAATAGCCATATAGTTATAAATACTTAAATAAATTCTAAACTGGAAAACCTAAAATTTATGAAAGTACTGATTTATTTTACGAAAAATGCAATAACGGAAAAGTCAGCGGATTTTCATGAAAATAGAAGCATACGTGTATTTTGAAAATATAAACACGTGGAAGAAATGTCATAAGGAACTTTAAATCTAAACGACTACAAACAGAATTTTTCGAAAAAAAAATCAAAATTCCGCAGTGACGGAACTATAATGGTTCAATAATAATAATAATAATAAATTTATTGTCAAAAAATTGTACAGAATGCGTATGACCACGTGAAGGACAATAAACTAATTTACTCACCGATAACAAGCATGGGACAATCCCATCTATTCCGATCAAGGGCCCTAAGGCAGATGCGGATTCAAAAATTTAGATAAAAAGTTAGCTGCGAGTTATAATACAAATATAATGTCAATATGTTTGTAATTTAACGCAAATATGTTTGTAAATCTACTTGTACAAGTTATTATCGAACTATTCTGAGTATATTCTGAGATTATTCTGTGTATAGTGTTTAAAAATCATAAGAGTTGAAAAAACTATAAATTCACGATTTATTGTTACAATAAACACGCCCCTAGAAAGTCTAGAGAACCTGTATAAAAAATCAACCTCTACCCGAAGGAAAAACGGAGAAAAACCCGTGCCAGGATGGGGCTACATAATTTATGTACACAACCGTGAAAAAGTTGAGTAGACATAAAACTAAATTAATAAGAGCCATATGGCAACTCAACAATGCAAAAAAATAGTTTTTAAAATAATTTTAAAAATAGTTTTTAAAATTGTTATAAGTTATTTAAAAAGTACTACAGCAATGGCGTGATAAAGTAAAAAACGAATTTAACTTTTTTTTAAATCAATAAATTATTTTTACAGTGTAGAAGCACTGGCGCAGGAGGTAGTTTTTAACCGCGGATTTTAAGATATTCAATTCCATAATGTCTTTTATATTCTTGGGTATAGATTGATATAGAACGATTCCCGAATAATAAGGTCCGTTTTAGATAAAAGTGGTTGACACTCTAGGCCGATGAATATTATTCCTAAGACGAGTATTGTGTTCGCGAACGAGACTGTTTCGTATAAAGCAAGGGTGGTGCTTCAGTAATTCGGTCTTAACAAACACGACCGTTTCATAAATATAAATGCAGGGAAGTGTTAAGATATTTAATTCCTTGAATAAAGGTTTACCAGAATTTCGGGGGTTAGATTTACAAATTATCCGAACTATCCTATTCTGAATTCTGAAAGTTTGAATACGCTGACCGGAATTACCCCAGAAGGTAATGCCGTAACGTAAATGGGAGTACACGTTTGCAAAATATACGCAACGGGAAATACGTGGACTACCTGCGTTAACTAAGTTACGGAATGCGTAACGCAATTTGCTTAATTGCGAATGAAGATTGTCAACGTGACAATTCCATTTGAGGTTGTCTTTAATATGGACCCCTAAGAATTTTGTATTCGTAACAGTTTTTAATTGTGTTCCGTTTAAAGAAAGAGAAACCGGGGGTAAAGATTTTGTATTACTATTGTGAAATGACATAGATACTGTTTTGCCAGTATTTACAATAAGACGATTTGCATGGAACCAAGTCGAAAGATTAGACAAAACGTTTTGAGCATTGGCATGTTTACATAATAAATTAATGTCATCAGCAAAAAGAACCATTTTGCAATCTGATGTTAATGATGACATGTCGTTCACATACAATAAAAAGAGTATAGGGCCGAGAATTGATCCTTGGGGTACAAAGCGAGTAAATGGCTTTGTTTCTGAAAGACAACGCTGAAGTATTTTATTTTTAGTATAGGATAATTCGACCTGTTGATATTCATCTTTTAAATAAGAAGGTAGCCATGATGTGGAAGTCTACTAATGCCTAAAGAATGCAATTTGGAAAGGAGAATTCCGTGTCCAACGACATCGAATGCTTTGTATAAGTCAAGAAAAACACCCTGAGGATTTTCTCCACGGTCTAGAGATGTGGTAACATCGTCTAAGAAAGAAAATATGGCGCTTATAGTGGAAAAGGATTTCCTAAAACCGTGGTGATCGTCAGAGAGAATGTTATATTTTGATAAAAAATCTAGAAGACGCTTATAGAACAATTTTCCTAGGATTTTTGAGAAAGTGGGTAGAAGAGATATTGGTAGGTAATTTCCAATATTAAATTTGTTTCCTATCTTGTGTAAAGATTTCACTTTAGCCCTCTCAAATATCTTAGAAAACACGCCTTCCGATAAAGAACTATTAAGATTATTTATGAGTGGATTTAACATAGCGAGGGACAAAAACTTAACAATAAACTCGGGTATGTCATCTACGCCTGTTGAAAATTTGCTTTTTAAGAACTGATGAGTCTCATGACTTCACTGACGTTAGTCTCGAAAGTAAACATAGAATTGGGTACGTGCGTGGATATAATTGGAGGACATTGACTTGGATATATTGAGTTCATTATTTTACCTACTTCTGAGAAGTAAAAATTAAACAAATTTGCAATGTCCTGAGAATTTGTTACGATTTTGCCATCGTTTAGTAAAGAAACTTTTTCTTCGCGATTTTCAGAAGTTGACGTGTATATTTTAACAATATTCCACATGGCTTTTATCCCGTTGTTCGATTTTAGTATTTTAGATTTCTGTAATATATCAAGGGCATTGTTCCCTTGATATAGTACAGACCAACTAAAAGAAGAATATTACATTGTATGATTTATATTTGTTTAAATCAGAAATTAATTGTCAAATACATTATTATATAGTTTCAAATTGACTCGTGTTTAGTAGCCCCAAAGATTATCATGTATTTAGTCTCTGCAGGAGGAAGAGTTGGAGTCAGACTATTCGATTCAGACATGTTCAGATGATGAGCTGCAACGTCACCGATCCCTGCATCCGCAATGGTTCCTGCGTCGGCATCCGCAGCTGCTGCTGGAGTCATTGAATTCAATATGGATCTCTTCTCCGCTGGAACTGCAATTGCTGCTGGAGTCGTCGAATTCAATACGGATGTCTTCAGAAGAAGAGCTCCAACTGGAACTGGAGTCTGAAGATCTGTGGTCTGCCACATCGACTTGCACGTTTACGATCAGATTATCGTCGTCTCCACTGTCATCGCAATCAGAATCGGTTCCAATCTCCACGATGATTTCTTCGTCGGAAGAAGAGGACGAGAATGAGCAACAAGAAGAAGATGAGAATGAGCAACAAGAAAAGGATGAACCAAAGTCAATATGGATTTCTTCGGAGGAACTGCTGCAGCACGAGTGTCTTGGGAAAGCGTGGGTGAAAGTAAATACTCCTGCGAAGAGGACAATAGCAGAAATGACCTTCATTATTGCTATTCGACGATACGAAAGGTTAGTAATGTAACCCGAATATGCCCCTTACAGTGAGGTGAGAGGAAGTGTGAAGAATTACCCGTAGGAAACCTTTATACACGAAGTAAGAACGTGAGGTTCAGTCGTCAAGTACGTCCAGACACGTCGGAGCGTGTGATTTGTGTAAATGTTTTGTATACTAAAAATGTTTTTAACGCCTTTTTGGTTATTTATCAATAAAATGTCAACGTCTCAAGGGTCCTAATAAAAAATAAATTTTTGATTTTTTTTTCAAAATTCAGATGGTTGGAAATAAATACTTTTAATATTACACAGCACAGTGTATAAATTTCTATTGTTAACATATTTATCTCAATAATGTCAAATTGGACGTTTTCATAACAGTGAGGTGAGAAATACATGAAATAAACATGTTAATACCTTAGCATATTCTTTTGCACATTCTTTTAAAAAGTTAGGTACTCTAAAACACATAATTATTGAGAAAAGTTATCTAGAAAATAATTGTTTCAAAATTAATGTATGTAATATTTTACAATATAATAACTAAAAAGGAGAGGACTAACTGAGAGGGATGAAACAAGAACAGTAAATTTTCGTAATACCAATTTATTTTAAAGTATTTTACAGAATAAATTAGAAGTTAAATAGATTAAAAGGTAAATTTAATACAGCATCATATGTCTGGTGGTCCCGATTTTTATTCACGGTGAAGTCTTTAATAGCAGCAGGAAGAACTAGAGTCGGAAAATTGGATGCGGATCTGTTCCGAACTAGAACTGGAACTGAAACTGCTGCTGGAGTCGTTGAATTCAATATGAATCTCTTCGTCTGAAGATGAGCTGGAGCTGCAGTCTGATGAGCTGGAGTCTGATGATCTCAGGTCTTCCACATCTACTTTCACGATGACGATCAGATTATCGTCATCTCCACTATCATCGTTGTCAGAATCGTTTCCAATCTCCACGACGATTTCTTCGTCTGAGGATGATGAGGACCAACAAGAGGAAGAGGAATGATCCAACTCGATACGGATTTCTTCGGATGACGACGAAGAAGAGGACGAAGAAGAAGAAGAAGAGGATGAACCAAAGTCAATACGGATTTCTTCCGAGGAACTGCTGTAGCAAGAGTGTCGTGGGAAAGCGTGGGTGAAAACGAATAGTCCGGCGAAGAGGACGATAGCAGAAATGACCTTCATTTTATGAATGGTTGGTTTAGAAAGGAATGGGAAATTCTACTGAAGCACACGGTATCTGTATCGTAGAGACGGTTGACTTCGAATGTGAAGACGTTGCTCCGGCGTGTCATTTTATACAAAGACTCGACGTGAGTGTCGGTCACTTTGAGTTTCCGGACGCGTGAGTTCGCCTCTTGAGGTGTAAATATGCGTGGAGCAGTAGTTGATTGATATCTGTTTGGTATTCTAAAAAAATTTAAGCAACTGGATAAATATCTTGGGCTTCTCGTGACTTTAAAGAATATTTTCTGTCATCATCAAACTAGTCTGTAACTTTTAAACTAGTGTTTTATGATTGATAATATTACATTTAGTTATGGAAGATTTATTGAGATTTTTCCCATACTCTACAGGGAAAGGTTGCTTGTTCTTTAAACATATTTATAAAACATTTACTGAACACAGGCATTTTTGTATGAAAAGAATTGATAACTTAAAGTTTTCTATAGATTTCTATTCAACTATTGAAATCAGTTGAAAGCTATTCGGAAAGTATAGTGTTTGACAACGAATGATGAAAATAACTATTAGAAAATATTCCAGTAGAAATTTGTTTATTGTTCGGTACACATTAGAATACGAATATTAATGAAGTTAAGTATTTCAATCAATCTAAATTTATTAAAAACAACGAATTCGCTATTAAGAGTCGAACAGGCTCGTGCAAAGAAATATTTTTATCTATTTCGGAGATTGTAATCTTCGTTTTGATTGCAACTCTAAAATAACAGTACAAAATGGTAGTTAAATCCCTTAGGCCTTATTAAAGTATCAAAAATTCAAGTGAATTGATTGTATTATTCCTACCAAATAAAATTATCTTACAAAATTACTACTTTTTATACAAGAATAATTTTAGAAACATTTATTGGATATTATCGTTATTGTTATTATCTTCTTTTTTAAATTCATAATAAAATTCAGTTATTCACACTAGGACATTAGTTATTTTGTTAAATCATTCATCCCAGTTCGCACTTGTAGTGATTGTGCTACCAATACAATAAATAATTTACCTTCGTCTATTTCCTTGACTTTTGGTAGTTTACTTAAAGTAATTAATACAAGTAGGTCTCCCCTACGCACAATCCACAAGCAAAATTCCGGATTTGTACGACTGATGTAAAATTGAACAATGAGACTTAGTGAGAGCTATTAAATATAATAATTTTAGTTAGTAGTAGGATCGTTGTACTGAGCAAAGAGAGACGAATGCGTTTGTAATACAAGTTGAAGGATTCTCTGGAGGAATAATAAGTGTATACAAGCTCAAAATGAATTTTTTTATTCAGAATAAAAAACATGCTTTGAATTTGAACTTTGACAGATGAGTAATGGTCAAGATTTTGGTGTTTTATTTACGATTTCTAAACAGTTCTAACTCTTTACTAAGTCTTTATCATATATACACATTACCAAAACATAATTTCATGACAGTTCTAAAGAAGCAAATAATGTTGCAGTATATATCAAACTTTTTAACCATGCTAATCCGAAGTATAACTTTTACGTTTACGTTTACTTAAAATATCCAAACTGTCGTTTATCTTCTGTGAGTTTATGCACATATGGATTAAACAGGTTCTGAAAATAACTGATCCCATTAACAGTTTTGGAACATTTATCATTCCGCAATACCCCACGGAGATATTTACACTTCATGGGTATCAGTGAGGAGCCAATGTGCAGGACATGCGGCATGGAGGAGATCTCTGCGCATGTGTTATGATTGTGCAGAAGGTTTTCTCAAATTAGATTCGGTTACCTAGGTTCATTTTTCCTAGGGAATAGAAGAAATGCTAAGATTCAGCTTGTAGCGAGCCAACTTTAGGAGTTGCTTTTAGCAAGACCCTAGGGGTGGAAGAATCCTTCCTGTAGTAATGGGTATAGAGGACTTTCCTAGGTCAACGTGCGGGGACCACATAATTTCTAATCTATAAATTAATAAATGTGTTGTCAATAAAGGAGTTAAAACTGTGTATGACCACGTGGAGGACAATAAACTAATTTACTCTCCGGAAGCAAGCAAGGGACTATCCCATCAATTCCGGTTAAGTTCCCTAAGGCAGAGGCGGATTGAAAAGATCCAGCAAAAATGCCTAGATAAGATAAAAATTACCTACGATTTATAATACTAATAGAATAACAATATGTTAGTAATTGATCGAAAAAATTTTATTTTACTTGTATAAGTTATTATGTAACTATTGATTATTCTGCGTATAGTGTTTAAAAAAATGAGAATTGAAATAACACTAAATTTACGAATTATTGTTACAATAAACACGCCCCTAGACTAAACGTAGAGTACCTGTATAAGAAATTCGCCTCTACACGAAGGAAAACCGCAGAAAAACCCTGGCCAAGATGGGGCAACAGAATTATCGAACACAACCGTGCCAAAGTTGAGTACACATAAAAGTAAATTAATATGAATCATAAAACACAATTATGCAAGAAAATAATTTATGAAATTGTCATACTTATTCAAAAAGTACTACAGCAATGGCGTGATAAAGTGCAAGACGGATTTAACTTTAATTAAAATCAATAATTTCTTTTAACTTGTTGAAGCACTGGTGCAGTAGTTTTTAGACCCGCATTACAATGAGACGATTTGCATGGACCCATGTCGTAAGGTTAGACAAGACTGTCTGTGCGTTGGCGTGTTTACATAGTAAATTAGTATCATCAGTAAGAAGAACCATTTTGAAATCTGATGTGGATGATTACTTGTCGTTCTCATACAATAAAGAGAGTATAGGACCGAGAATTGAACCTTGGAGTACTCCGCAAGTAAGTGGCTTTGTTTCTAAAATACAACGCTGAACTATTTTTTTTAGTACAGGATATTTCGACCTGTCGATATTTTCCCTTTAAATATGATGGTAGCCATTGATGTGGAAGTCTACGAATGCCTAAAGAATGCAATTTGGAAAGGAGAAATCCGTGACTGATGACATCGAATGCTTTGGATAAATCTAGAAAAACACCCTGAGGATTTTCTCCACGGTCAAGAGATTTGATAACATCGTTTAAGAAAGAAAATATGGCGCTTATAGGGGAAAAGGTTTCCTAAAACCGTGTTGATCGTCAGAGAGTATGTTATTTTTTGATAAAAAATCTAGAAGATGCTTATAGAACAATTTTTCTAGAATTTGTGGGAAAGTGCGTAAAAGAGATATTGGTAGGTAATTTCCAATATTAAATTTGTTTCCTTTCTTGTGTAAAGTTTTCACTTTAGCTCTCTTAAATATCTTAGGGAACACACCTTCCGATAGAGAACTATTAAAAATATTTATGAGTGGATTTAATATAGCGTGGGACGAAAATTTAACAATAAACTCGGGTATGTCATCTATGCCTGTTAAAAAATTAGTATTTTAAGAACTGATGAGTCTCATGACTTCACTGACGTTAGTCTCGAAAGTAAACATAGAATTGGGTACGTGGGTGGATATAATTGGAGGACATTGACTTGGATATATTGAATTCGTTATTTTACCTATTTCTGAGAAGTAAGTATTAAACAAATTTGCGATGTCCTGAGGATTTGGCACGATTTTCCCATCGTTTTGTAGAGCTGTATTTTCTTCGCGATTTACAGAAATTGACGTGTAATTTTTAACCATATTCCACATGGTTTTGGTTCGGTTGNCGATTTACAGAAATTGACGTGTAATTTTTAACCATATTCCACATGGTTTTGGTTCGGTTGTTCGATTTTAGTACCTGCCTGTAGTTTTCAATTACTTTAGCTGCTTAGACTACTTTTCGAAGAATAGTCGTATATTTACGAAAATAATTATGGAGTTCTGGTGGATGGTTATAGAGTTTTGAATGATAATATAAATGGCGTTGGTTTTTTTAAGAAATTCTTATCCTTTGTGTGATCCATGTATTGTATTTCTTTGTGTTAATTATCTTGCGTATTATGGGAATGCTAGAGTTGTAATGTTTTAGGAATATTGAGATAAATACATTGAATTGGTCGTCGGTGTTTTGGGAATTGTAAACATCTTTCCATGTTTCTTCACGCAAATAATTTATAAATACGAATAGACTCGTGTCATTAAACTCGCTTGAAAACTTGTAAAGGATTTTAAGTGGATTTAGTTTATTATTAATAGTCCATCCTTAGCAAAGTGATCGTTTTATCCGGTGATAAACACTTCAGAGAGATCCGAGATTCCATTGTTGACGATAATTTGATCTAGCAATGTTTGAGATGAGCCGGAGATGCGAGAGGGGTCGTTTATCGTAGTAATAAAGTTGTTGAATCGATAAGATTCTGGAATTGATTAATTCGTGAATGTGCAGAGTCGGATGTACTAAGAAAATCGATGATGATATCGCCACATATAACGATAGATTAAGTACTTTTATATGTGATATGTTTTAAAACAATTTCGAAGTTTGTCAAGATCTGGTTGAGGTGGTCTATAAATACACAAAACAACAAAACCGGTGTCGGTCAGATTAATTGCAGAAAATTCGAACACACTATCTCGTAGCCTGTCAGTGGAGAAGATAAAATATCATTACGAACATAGATACACGTACGTGCGTGGGGATGTTTTCCTTTTAAATTTTTCCGACAGTAAGAACTTGCAAAATAATAATTAGTAATAGCAGTGTCGTTGATGATGTTAGTTGAAATCCAATGTTCTGTAAGGCATAGTAAATCGAATGGTTTTACGTGTACCAGAATCTCCATGTCTCTCATTTTGTTTGAAAGGGATTGGACATTATGATAAAAATATAATTACTTTATTTTCGCAAAGAGTTTGTGATGAATGAGAAATGGCATCGACGTAAGATTGTGGAGAGGAATTTGGTTCAGCTTCTTGTTCCGGGTAAAGCCCGAACACTGCACCCGAACGTGATTGTCACTTTCGAGCACCACATCGTACTCCTGAGCGCAAGTTGTCACTGTGAATGGGGGCGGCAGGAGTTGTGGATGGAGGAATAGATGAGGACGTGGGAGATGAGGAAGCAGTAGGTGAAAGAACGGGGACAGGAGAGGAAATGGGTGTGGAGATACAAAGAGGATATGGTGATGAGGTAGGACCAAAGGACGACAAAAGCAAATGAGAATACACGAAAACTGACAACCAACACTGAATGAAGAATATTAGCATAATAATTGATTTATTACTACGGAATTTACAAATGAGATATTAAATAAAATAAATTTACAAACAAACCGACGACATAAATTATTGAAATAATTATTTAGGGTTACCACTGGAGATTAATTAATTCGACAATAACTACTATAATTATGTTAAAATATAAATAAAAACCAATGAACCAAGAAAATCTAATTGTGATATGATGTAATAATTCTATGAAATTATGACGACGAAAATTTGGGTGCAACAATGGGGCAGGTTTTTAATAAGTAAATAAACCGACAACTAAAATGTAAGAAATAATAATTTAGGACGACAACTGCGGATAAATTAATTCGAGAAAAACTAAGGCAATATTATGTTTGAGTGTAATGAATGACTACAAAAATAATCACGAAAATCTTTTTTGTGTTACACATGCATACGCAACATATATAAAGAAATATTCCACGTATGTATGTACCAAATGCATTTACACTTAAAAGGATTTTCTTAAAAAATTTTAAACTAAAATTAAAATAATTTTTTAATTTAACGTTTGACATAGTTTGTCACAAACTGTTTGCATTAAGAAGTATGGACTGATCCACTTCATTCCACAAAAACATTACGATAAGTTATGTTGGTTCTTTCAAAAATAGATTTCTTTATTACTAATCTCTGTAAGCATTTGGGTAATATATCCATAAAATTTAGAACACATGTATTTAATTAAACATCAATCGATTTCAACGTCTCAAATGTCAGAGTAGGAAATTAAATTTTTGAATATTATTTTCCAAATTATATATAGTATTTTACAGCACATTAGCTAGAAAGGAGAGGATTAACTGTGAGGGATAGAATATAACCAGTAAAAATTTTCGTAATGCCAATTTATTTTAAATTATTTTACAGAATAAATTAGAAGTTAAATAAGCACATAGAAAGGTAAATTTAATATTGCATCTTATGTCCCTTGGTCTCGATTTTTAGTCACGGTGATGTCTTTAATCGCAGCAGGAAGAGCTAGAGTCGGAAAATTCTATGCGGATGTGATCTGAAGACGATGAACTACAACTGCAGTGGTGCCTGCATCCGCAGTTACTGCTAGAGTCAGAAAATTCGATGCGGATCTGTTCCGAACTGGAACTGGAACTGGAACTGCAACTGCTTTTGGAGTCGTTGAATACAATATGAATCTCTTCGTCTGAAGATGAGCTGGAGTTGCAGTCTGATGAGCTGGAGTCTGATGATCTCTGGTCTTCCACATCTACTTTTACGATGACGATCAGATTATCGTCATCTCCACTTTTATCGCCGTTAGAATCTTAGAAATTTATAAATTTATTGTCAAAAAACAGTACAAACTGCGTATGACCACGTGGAGGTAAAAAAACTAATTTACTCTCCGGAAGCAAGCAAGGGATCATCCCATCAATTCCGATCAAGGGCCCTAAGGCAGAGGCGGGTTCCAAAAATTCAGCAAAAGTTCCTGGATAAGATAAAAAGTTGGCTGCGAGTTATAATACTAATAGAATGTCAATATGTTTGTAATTTTAAGCAAAAAATTACATGTACAAGTTATTATCGAACTATAGATTATTCTGAGTATAGTGTTTAAAAATCATAAGAATTGAAATAACACTAAATTCACGATTTATTGTTACAATAAACACGCCCCTAGACAGAGCCTAGAGAACCTGTATGATAAATCCGCCTCTACCAGAAGGAAAAACGGAGAAAAACCCGGGCCAGCATGGGGGAGTCGTTTCCAATCTCCACGATGATTTCTTCGCCTGAGGATGAAGTTGACGACCAGTTTAGTTTGTCGCTCCACATCTGTGAATCTCTGTGATGAACAAAAGATAGCAAAGTTGTCGATTAAAAGGGAGTGAAAAACAGTGTTTTTTACAGCAGATGTTATGCTGTTTATGATCAATGCAAACAAGGTCACTCTTAGGACTGAGCCATTAGGACACCGTTCCCTTGAAAAAAAAAGATTCGAGGTGTCTCTTCCAATTCTCTTGCGGAAGAAACGCCTATCCAAAAAGGACTGTAGCATCACAGGAAGANCAATTCTCTTGCGGAAGAAACGCCTATCCAAAAAGGACTGTAGCATCACAGGAAGACTTAATCGCTAGGCCAATTAATCGCCAGGCATGGAGTTGTTGTAAAATGCCATGACGCAAAGTAGTATCGTAAGCCTTCTGGATGACAAAGAATATTCCGACGACGTTTTGTCTTCGGACAAAAGCATCTTGAATTGCTGATTCCAGGAGAAGTAAGTTGTCCAGGGTGCAAAGGATATTCCTGAAACCACACTGAGATCGACTCAGCAAGTTGTGCCGTTCAAGATACCAGATGAGACGTCGGTTGATATTTCTTTCCAGATTTTTACCGACGCAACACGTCACGGTAATGCTTCAATAACTACTGTCGTTTTTCCTTACCTGGTTTTAGTAATGGGATAAGCGTTGCTTCCTTCCAGGAATTAAGGAATACTCCCTCGGACCATGAAAGATTATATATATCCATTTCTTCTCCTGTTCCATTTCTTCTCCTGTCACCGCTCCTCCTGTCGCCCCAATATACAGTTACAACTTACGCTCAGGAGTACGATGTGGTACTCGAAGGTGACAATCGCGTTCGGGTGCTGTGTGCGGGTTTGATCCGGAACTAGACGCTGTATCAAATTCAAATTCCTCTCCACAATCTAACGTCGATTCCATTTCTCGTGAGTCACAAACTCTTTGCGAAAATAAAATAATTATATTTCATCATAATGTCCAATCCCTTTCAAACAAATTGACAGACATTGAAATTCTGGTACACGAAAATCGATTTGATTTCCTATGCCTCACAGAGCATTGGCTTTCAACTAAGAAAATCAACGATACTGCTATTTCTAATTATTATTTAGCAAGTTCTTTCTGTCGGCAAAATTTTAAAGGCAAAAATCCCCACGGAGTTACTTGTATCTACGTTCGTAATGATATTTTATCTTCTCCACTGCCAGGCTACGAGAACTTCTGCGTAGATAGTGTGTTCGAATTTTCTGCAATTAATCTGACCGACACCGGTATTGTTGTTTTGTGTATTTATAGACCTCCTCGACCAGATCTTGACTATCCTTCGAAAAGTAGTCTATGCCGCAAAAATAATGGAAAAAGTCAGGCATGTACTAAAATCGAAGAACCGGATGAAAGCCATGTGGAATATTGTTAACAATTACACATCTACTTCTGTAAATCGCGAAGAAAATGTTTCTGTACTAAACGATTGCAAAATCGAATCAAATACTCAGGACATCGCAAGTTTGTTTAATTCTTACTTCTCTGAAGTTTGTAAAATAATGAACTCAATATATCCGAATAAATGTCCTCCAATTATATCCACGCACGTACCCAATTCTATGTTCACTTCCGAAACTAACGCCAGTGAAGTCATGAGACTCATCGGTTCATTAAAAAACAAATTTTCAACAGGCATAGATGATATACCCGAGTTCATTGTTAAATTTTCGTCCCATGCTATATTAAAAACACTCATAAATATTTTTAATAGTTTTTTCTCGGAAGGGCTTTCTCCTAAAATATTTAAAAGAGCTAAAGTGAAAATATGAAAAGCAAAAGTTATACAAGAAATGTAACGAAGTTAACATTCGAAATTACCGACCAATATCTCTACTACGCACTTTCTCAAAATTCCTATAAAAATTATTCTTTAAGCGTATTCTGTATTTTTTATCAAAAAATAACATTCTCTCTGACGATCAACACGGTTTTAGGAACTATTTTCTTTCTTAAACGATGTTACCACATCTCTTGACAGTGGAGAAAATCCTCAGGGTGACTTACTAGACTTATCCAAAGCACTCGATGCCATCAATCACGAAATTCTCCTTTCCAAATTTCATTCTTTAGGCATTCGTAGACTTTGACATCAATGGTTACCTTCTTATTTAAAAGATAGATTTCAACAGGTTGAAATATCCTATTTTAAAAATAAAATACTTCAGCGTTGTCTTTTAGAAACAAAGTCACTTATTTGCGGAGTACTCCAATGTTCAATTCTCGGCCCTATACTCTCTTTATTGTATGTGAACGACAAGTAATCATCCACATCAGATTGCAAAATGTTACTTTTTGCTGATGACACTAATTTACTATGTAAACACGCCAATGCTCAAAACGTTTTGTCCAATCTTTCGACTTGGTTCCATGCAAATCGTCTCATTGTAAACACTGACAAAACAGTGTCTATGTCATTTCACAATAGTAATACAAAATCTTTACCCCAGGTTTCTCTTTCTTTAAACGGAACACAATTAAAAACTGTTACGAATACAAAATTCTTAGGTCTCCATATTCAAGACAACCTCAAATGGAATTATCACGTTGATAATCATAATTCCCAATTAAGCAAATTGTGTAACGCATTCCGAATCTTATTTAACGCAGTTAGTTAACGTATTTCCCGTTGCGTATATTTTGCAAACGTTTACTCCCATTTACGTTACGGCATTACCTTCTGGGGTAATTCCGGTCAGAGTATTCAAACTTTCAGAATTCAGAAGAGGATAGTTCGGATAATTTGTAAATCTCACCCCCGAAACTCTTGTAAACCTTCATTCAAAGAATTGAAAATCGTAACACTTCCCTGCATTTATATTTATGAAACGGTCGTGTCAGTTAAGAGCGAATTACTGAAGTGCCACCCTTTCTTTATACGAAACAGTCTCGTTCACGAACACATACTCGCAATAGTAGTAATATTCACCGCCCTAGAGTGTCAACCACTCTTTGCCAAAAAGGGCCTTATCATTCGGGAATCGTTCTATATAATTCCCTGCCCAAGAATATAAAAGACATTATAAAATTGAATATCTTCAAATCCGTGGTTAAAAGCTACCTCCTGCACCAGTGCTTCTACGCTGTAAAAGAATTTATTGATTTCAATAAAAGTTAAATTCGTCTTGTACTTTATTTCGCCATTGCTGTTGTACTTTTTAAATAACTTATAACAATTTCAAAAACTATTTTCTTGCACGTTTGTGTTGTCTTATGACTCATATTAATTTCGTTTTATGTGTACTCAACTTTGGCATGATTGTGTACATAAATTCTGTAGCCCCATCCTGGCCCGGGTTTTTCTCCGTTTTTCCTTCGGGTAGAGGCGAATTTCTTATACTTAAGGTTCTCTAGAATTGTCTAGGGGCGTGTTTATTGTAACAATAAATTGTGAATTTAGTGTTATTTCAATTCATATGATTTTTAAACTCTATACTCAGAATAATCTATAGTTCGATAATAATTTGTACATGTAAATATTTTGCGTTAAATTACAAACATATTGACATTCTATTAGTATAATAATTCGTAGCTAACTTTTCATCTTATCTAGGGATTTTCGCTTAAATTTTTTAATCCGCCTTTGCCTTAGGGCCCTTGATCGGAATTGATGGGATGGTCCCTTGCTTGCTTCCGGAGAGTAAATTAGTTTATTGTCCTCCACGTGGTCATACGCAGTTTGTACTGTTTTTNGGTAATCTTTCGACTCGAGACTGAGTTGTCTCAGCATTTCGTGATGAATTGAATCAGGGCATGGTGCATTGTCGTGGACTGCCGCTCGAGTTGACTCAAGTTCCCACATGGAGAAGGAAGAGTTGTAAGGTTCCCAGTTTTTGTACGAAAGTCAAAAGATGTGCTCTCTGCTATTTCCCTTTTTGTCGCGAAATCAGGATCGCAGTTTGCTGTATATTTTACGTCAGTAAAGTATTCAGCCATCGCTGTTGCCATTTCTCTGTTGTTGGTGAGAACCCGACCCTGATAATTGAGTCCAGGTATTGGGACTCGAGAATACCATCCAGATATCTTTCGGATAGACTCTCATACTTAAGTGGACGATAATGTTCTCTTAATGGTGCTTAGAAACTCTTCCCAGGAGGTGGATCTGGATTCTTTGATAGTTCTGCGCGCTTTTGCTCTTGCAATCCGATATGCGGCGAGGTTTTCCGGAGAAGGACTAGCTTTAAATTTCCGTAATGCTCTTCGCCTTGCCCGAATGGCGAGTCAAGTTAAAACTATCTAATAATGAATTTCTCAATTAATTTATGATGTAATGTGTCTTTTAAAAAAAATGAATCATTCAATGAAATATTCTTCATTTAGTTTGTCATACGATATGAAGGAAAGAATGCATTTATTGAACCATTATATTCCCGTCACTAGGAAATTTCGAATTTTTTTCTCGAAAAATGCTGATTGTAGTCGTATAGGTTTAAAATTCTTTATGACATTTCTTCCACGTGTTTATATNTTTTCTCGAAAAATGCTGATTGTAGTCGTATAGGTTTAAAATTCTTTATGACATTTCTTCCACGTGTTTATATTATCAAAATACACGCATGCTTCATTTGTCATGAAAATCCGCTGTTTTTTTCGTTATTTATTGCATTTTTAGTATAAAAAAACAGTAATTTCATAAATTTTGTTTTTTTGAGGTTAAAATTCTTTTAAGTACTTATACCGGATCAGTTTGATAGTTTATTTAGTCGCGAGTATTTTAAATCTTTTATATTTTCTTTAGCTATTAGAACCAGAGATACTTTAGTGATAGTGCAGCGATGGAATAATAATGCATCAAATACGCACTTTTATGCATTTTTCTAGTAAATTTCTGGTCCGATTTTGGAAGAATGTTTTTTTAAAATTCATCTGAACATATGTAATGAAAAACAACAACAACAAATCTTACTTACCGAGCTCATCCTAACTAAATGGCTAATTCCGTCTACTATTTGTTTCAATTAGTTCAATATAATTTTTATTGTTGCAGTAAGGAAGGAGATATTATTTCGAATAGTGTACAGTGGTTCTTGGTAAGATTTTGAATATAGTCTGCAGTGGGTTGCAATGCAAATTATGCATTTTACTTAAGGTAGAGGCGGAGTTTACATACAGGCTTTCTTCTCTTTTGCCTAAGAGCGGCGCTCTATTGAAAGAATTTATCTCGAATTTTGAGTAATTATATTAGTTCTATTAGTAATATTTTCCGAACAATCTGTCGTTGATAATATGTACTTGTGATATAACTCTGTGTTTTCTAACACCATTTATGTGTAACTTGCTGATTTTTTATTTCTATTACTGTATTTTATCATCGTTATCATTTTTTATGTGGAATTATTGGCCATTCCGTATATTCTGAGTCACTCTCTCCTGAATAAATTATTACGTATTTAAATAGTAGTTTCTTTGGTGGCATAATTTGGTGACCGACAACAAAGTGTAGCCGATTAATATCGAATGAATTATACAGATATTTTTTCATAAATGTTTTTATTTTACTACGCCCTTAGAATAACAATTCGAAAGCTGAAATGTTCTGTTACTCCGGTTCATATTTTGTCTATAGCATAATGTTTGTTCCTGATCAGAAATCTCAACATAATTTCTACCAAATTAGAAATGAATACAGAAATATATTTTGAAAATGAAATCAATATAGATTGATTTAAAAAATAAGAAAATTCTCTTTCTCAATATATTGACAAATCTAATCAAATTTCATATCACAATGATATATGACCTTCGCTGGTATCTTAATTATTTGATTTCGTTGGAAATATTTTTTGAAACATCCCCGGAGAGATTGATTTGAAATTTTTAGTAATATTGAGAAAAATCACTAGAATATTTTTTGCCAAGAGCGAATATGCAGTTTGTAACAGGTTCGCTATAGATATCTCATGAACAAATACTTTATCTCTAGAACTCCGTTTTAAAACTCTCCGCTCTGCACCTGAATTTCTTTGCTTCGAATGTGTCATTGTGACCGGTGATGTGAATGGAAGTGACGGTGTGGAAAAATGAATGTTGCTGAGAGGCGAAAGACATCTCAAGGTATTTCTGAGAACTCATCTTTTCTCGTGTATCCGTTTTATATTTTCAATATGTTTTTGCACAAAATGAACATTTTTTGAATTGTTGCCACCGACATATTGGCGTGTCGCAAAAAGTAAATATCGTCTGAGCTGCAGCTGCGTAATGGCGAAAATTGCTGTAGCAGTGTAATGGATCAGTGATGGTACTGTTTTCTAAATAATAATAATAATAATAATAATATTAATATTTGAGTAAACAATGTTCATATAAGAAGATAAGCAGACATAAAAAATAAACACATAAATCACAAATATGTCGCCCAAATTCAATAAAACACCCTATTCATAAATGATATAAAATTGATTAAAAACTAGAGCCGTAGGAAACAACGAGATAGAAAATTACATTTAAAGAAATCCTTGAGCACACGCGAGTTTTCTCTCGTACATAAACGAACACGTTTTCACTTTCAAACAGGTACACATACACACTCTCATAAACCAATATGCGTAAATATACTTACATCATTGTTTCCTCTCTAATTAAACTAAAACTAGTTTATACAATATTGTAAAAACTACAATACTACAAAAATGGAACAATATATCTGAAGGGGCTTAACTATACCCGTAGAGACTAGTTAAATTTATTGATTTATACACAATTTATAATACTCCTTAAAATGTTTTAAATTAAGCTTTCTTAAATATTCAATGATTTACTTTATTTTAAACATTTCCTAACCTTTAGCGCGATATATCAATTTTTAGCTCATCGCTCTCACTCATACATCTTTCACTGTCTCTGCGAATTTTCTTGGATGTTTAAGTTTTTAACATTAATCAAAATGCTAAAATATATTTGTTTTCAATTGCAAAATCTTGTTAAATTTTTATTGTTGTTATTTTTTATAAAATACCTTAATTCTTAAATATGTACCCGTTCTATTTTACATCGAACTCTTCTGACTTACCTTTCTGAGTAACATATCATCATGATATTTATCTTAACACAACTTATGAATAAACAATTATTTTAATGTGACTAATTACTTTCCATCATTTAATGAATTCTGTGAAGTGAGTTGCAATTTGGATGTATTTTTGGAAATCTCTAAAAAGGGTTATAAATTGCAGTGTGAGCCACCAAATTCTTTATGATATATATAGAGTGATTTCAATTAAAGTAATAAATTTCAAACGCTGTAAAAAAAATAATCAAAGTTCATAATAATGTGATATTTCTCCCGAATATATATGATGAAGAGAGTTTTGTTAAAAAAAATTACCCCATTATGATACTGTTTTCTTCAATCAGATGAATGTTGTTCGACAATATACTTAACTACTACCTCAAAAGTTTGTGTAGACATCACGGAATTAAACAGGAATTCAATCATTAATTATTCAATGTATACAGAATATTTAAACAAAATAATTGGAGCAATTTTTGATAAATATTCAACTCTGTACTTTGACCTTAATGTGAAGTGTCCTTTGTATTATGTATGTTTCAGCACAATGCCTGAAAAAATCTGCAAACCCCAGGTAAATAACGTATTTGTTTTGGAAGCACAGATCTGGGATTGCACTATACTCATATACATTAAAACGCAAATATCATGGAAAATATTAGTCCTTTTCTACGTAACCGGAGAGAGTATGTAGAAATGAAGAACCTTACCCTACAACATTACAAAATGTACTGACGATTTCCATTAATATCGTATTTCACCCTTTTCTTTCCGAGATAACAGGATACGAAAATTACACCAAGAAAAGAAATTATAAACGTATTTGAAAAGCATATTCCTTGACCATTTGAGTCCTAAGAATTGACAGCTATCGCGCGTTTTAGTATGCTGGTAAATTATTAATGCTAGAGTGAACCAAGTGAAACGTACCTAAGACTACCAGATGGGGGAAAGTAGGATATGCCATTTTATCAGGTCAATAAAATAGTCTTGCTATATAAAAATCAACGTTCATATTATCATAATTTTAATAACCCAAATTCGGTTCAGTTACAACACACCAATATATAGAATATAGGTGAATTATTTGTATACGTATTTTCTTCCATCCAATACTTTTATTCACGTGGCTGTGCTACCTGGGAGACCGTTATTAACCGACAGCATTAGTATTTTTTATAAAAATTGTAAGAGAAATAATACAAATTTATAAAGTAAGATAATTATGCATGTAAAATAATTGTACATTATGTCTAGTAACTATCAACAATAAAATGTTTTTTGTTTAAAAAATGTAAGAATACGTTTGTGTAGAAAATAACATTTGTTCTTCGTCATTTCTGGTAATTTGCAATGTGAGATCGGAGAAACGGGCGTTTACAAAACATTATCGTTTAGAAATAAGACATAGCATTTTTTTCCGAAAATAATATTTATTGACTTTGTAATAAGAAGAGATTAATAAAATAAAATGATTTAATTCTGTGAGAGTATTATAACTTTACCGTAAAAACGAAGGTTGTGTTTAAAAATATGAAGTGTATGATAAGCGTGAGATTAGTTTATCAACAATACTTACGCAAAATAATTTTTCGAGATCTTTTTACTATTCTGCACCACCATCAGTAGATGAAAAAATTGTTTTTCTTTCATTTTATTCATACGAAACTAATTTTTTTCGTTTTCACTCACCATTGAGTTTTTATCATAAATTAATGTTACATTAACCAAATCAAAACTTATTGTCTGTTAAAATTTATGGCGGTACAGAATTTGAAATGATAGTAGAAATATGTACGTAAATAATAAACTTTCTTGTGAGACTTTTGCACACTTAACGTTATAATATTTGTTACATAAGGAAGTCACGCACGTCACAGATTCATATACAGTTGACTCGTTGAAAATGCTTCTAACGAGAATATTTACGAATCACATTCTCGGTCATTCGTAGATTGTCACTTCAGTCTTATCTCGATACGAATAATTTACGTTCCCAGGCACGTTTCAATTGATATAGAGATATATTTTGTTGAACGAATAAAGATAAAAAATTCGAATATCATTATTTGATGTCATTCTAACGGTTACAGTTCATCACAGCCTGATATCCACACAGCTGGGTTACACAGTTGAATGCCGATTATATAAACGTCAGTTTTCCGAATGTTCAATTATCTAAAATAACATAATGAAAAAGAAAAGTAACTTACATTTGCATTTCGATGGTTCCAACGACACGTAGAATCGGACCACTCCCAGTACTAGCAACTTAAAACAATTAGAGACTTTTGCAACTCCGATGGCTCAGGTTAGCTTGCCTGCTCGCCACCGAGCGACTACGGGTTCAATTGGCGGAGCGAGAGAAAAATTGTAGCTTTTCACTTCAATGTTCAAACACTGCTTTTTTGACACTAAATTTATTATTATCACATATAATAGTGACTACTGAAAAGTTCTTCTATCAATATCCTACAACTTCTAGTAGCACTAACTCTTAGTCTAACTCACTACTACTAACAACAGCCTACTACATGGGTCAANTAGTAGCACTAACTCTTACTCTAACTCACTACTACTAACAACAGCCTACTACATGGGTCAAGTTGTTGGTAAACCCAGCTAACCCGCCAACCTACTAACAATGACCTACCACCCAACTCCTAACTCCCCATCGCTCCATGTAGATAAGCTTCAATAGCAAGCTGCACTTCCCATTTACAAATACTACAATAAAAAATTGAGACTTTGCCGTAAAGAGGAAGTCAGCTTTGGAGCAGACGTGTATTGGAACTTTCATTGTGTCCCAGAATTAATCTTGATAAATCTTGCTACATATGTCAGTGACTTCCAGGAATAACCAGGTTTCTGCACGTTTTGAAAAATATCAAAATAATCTGTAAAAAATATTTGTTTTTTGCTAAGTTTTATTTTCATTAGCCTAAACAATCCAAAAATGTACATTCTTCTCAAGTAGAGTTGTGAAATTTCCCGTACAAATCGTAAAAACAGTAATAACCAGTCAAGTATACACTGAATAGGAATAAACAGGTAATTTTTTAAAAAGCAAGTTAGGTACATATTAGTACAAACTGAAGATTTTAGATAAATAGAGTAAAATAATAAAAACTCGATTAGTTAAGGTAACCAGCTAACTATTTTTTCTTCATTTTTCATAGTAGAAAAGTCATTAATTTTTTAAGTTTTTTGTCAAAATTTATTTTTTTACCTGAACTACGAAGTATTACAATATTACATCCCAATGTTAAAACAGAAAAACGTTTTGGAAACTTTCAATGGCTGTAACTCAATGAAACAAAAAGTACTCTTACCTGGGTATTGCTGTTAGCCATAATCTACATACGTGTATACAAATTATACATTTTTTCACTGTATTCTACATGGTACATGCAAATAACCAAAGTTGCTTTTTGTACAAACGTGGTTGGTTATATTACATCTTTTCTTTTTAAGGAAATTTTTGTTTATTCGCACTATCACTGACAACATTAGTTCAGATAATTGACACTTTATTGTACTTCGCTTTCCTAAGAACGAACAAGTGAGAAATTTGTCGAGAATGAGGGACAAAGGAAGTGAAAAGGCGAAGGCTAGAGAGAAGAGTGATTAAAGAACAAGGCAACAGAGAGAGACACAGCGGTGACAGTGATTGATGAAAGTGGAAATGCTTGCGACGAGAAGGCAGCGAACGCCCGCCGTTGGTTGCAGTGAGCGTGGATGGGGGAGGAGGAATCGGCTGACTCTAGATTTGAAACGCTCTTCCAATTTTACTCATGAAAACAAATCCAAAAACACAAAAAGTCCAATCTTCTGCGTTATGGTACGGCAGATACGGCAGGATAATGAAAAAGTACGAAGCACAAATAAATTTACCAGAAAAATATATTTTAATCATATAAATAGGAATAGGTTCAAACAAGTACCATTGCACTTTAATATCTCACAAATCACAGAAACAAGAGACAATATATGCATAAGAAAGAAACCAATGATCATGAGCTCTAGGATTGTATGGCGTAAAGAAGGTGAAATATCTTTAACAAGTATTAACGGATGATGTTTTCAGTAACAGGGACAACACAAACTTGATAAAAAATGAGTAAAACTTATCGTAAATTTGAAAATTATATAGAAGAACTGCAAAAGGTTAAAAGAAGTTTTCAAAGAAAATATTAGTAATTTACAACATAAAAATACTGCAGGGAAGTAAAGAATACAGAGAGAAGTATAGAATACAGGCAGAGTAAAAGAATTTATTGAGGAAAATGTCTCATTATGTCTCAAAATATGGAAACGGGACAAGAAAATAACGAATCTGTAAACATAAATAAATACATCTTCTTCGTCTTTTGTACAAACCACTCACAAGAAAATGGAGTTAAAAATGGTCAATCATTTTGGATCATTAAAATAAGAGAAAGTGGGATAATTAAAAATACTTACTCCCAAGTATTGACTACGTATGAACCGAGTTGATGAAGAAAAATAAACAAATAGCGTGTATTTCCGCTGATAACACGGACAATAAATTTTCGTTAAAGTTTTATAATTTTAGCAAATTTTTCTCCTATAAGACGACCCCCAAACTATCAACGACCTATGATGTCAAAAAGCGTGGGACTTCTAATGTCAGTGCATTATATATATAATGTCAGTGCATTATATATATATATCCATAGATTGCACTGAGGACGATTTATTAGGGGACACTATTGACGAGGAAATCGCTAGGTAAAGAACGCGACCCATATGACGAGCTTCTCAACTACAAAAGTGAGGATGTCCTTGACGAGCTATTTCCCTTATGTGATGTGAGGATTTTAAATGCATCGGTGAGTGATTTATTTTAAACTGGTTAAATTTATATAAATTTCAAATTAATTTTTTTGTATCTGTCCTGTAAGATACCCCGGATCGTGGGACAATTTTTGATTCAACTATCATGTTATTTGCGAGAATATACGGTAAGTAAATCTTCTATGTTGTTTGTGCTTTAATTCCATGTCACAATAAACAAGAGAAAAGAGAAAACTATGGGTGAACTGACTTTACCGCTGACTGCAAAAATTTGTTTTGCTCAACAGAGATTGTATTATCCGGGACGTTTTCAAATAAGATAATTTTCCTTGATTAGCAAAATAACTTTCAAGGGAAATAAGAGAAGGGTAATGAGAAAATTTGTGATGTTTTGTCAGTCAAATGTTTGAAAGGATTAACCAAAATAAAAGAATAATTTAAAATTTTTCTAGAATTGGGTGGTCCAACGTTTTCTCATATTCTAATAATTTATTTTCTTTCCCCCCTAAACACTATTTTTTTAAATGTATTATTTCATTCTAAGATATACATCAATACATTAACTACATAAAAAATATATTAAACGTAATTATTTTCCATATCTACAATTGTAACGGCGTTGTAACTGACACACATTTCTACAAATTATGATACAGAGGGAGAAATGGTGTGTCATCATAGTCAACAACTGTGGTGTAGTCATAAGCAGCCACGTTTTGCAAAATTACTGTTAGAGTGTTAAATGAAGTCAAGACGAGTAATTACATGGATACGAGGGAATTTAATAAATATTTTTATATGGATTTAATCCAAAGAATTTAGGAATAAAACATGATAATAAATTATAATAACATTGCATTCAAAATACATTGCATTGTAAATTATTCAAAATACTTAGAAATATTTTACAAATAAATACATTGAATAATTCTTTTCTTAAAATGTAACGTCTACCTGGAGGACAACATTTTTAGTTAGCTTTTGGAATATTATTGTCCATCCCTCCATTTGTAGCATTAATGTTGACATGCTCCGTCGATTCAAAGTACCTTTAATTTAAGGTGATTTTCATTCTATTTGGCATTTAATAGAATTAAAGAATTTTCAAAAGTTTTCATAGTGTAAAGTGTGTAACGTCCTATAACGTCGTCCGTAGCGTTCCTAAGTATCGAGCAGATTCCACACTGCCGAATTTTTTTCCACGAAACACTACACTTTTCATCCGATGACTTTCAGATGAATACTTTACAATACCTAATTGAAAATCCTTCTTAGGTATCGGGTAGTCCTCCGCTGCCAACGCTGGCTTTGTATCCAAATGCTAGAAAAAATACCAGAACTGGGAATTGTATAAATTTAAAATAACTAAACTCACATTAGTTATAACAAATTGGAATGTTTATAGCAAACACCCAAACATTACTGAATAACAAGATGTACACTCTTGCACTCTTATGTCTCCAAATTCTGTCACTCAACCCTGAGCGTCAAGTCCTCACCTCCCGCGCTCAGCAACTCCTCAGTTCTTTTCTCCACCAACACAATCAATCGACCACCTACTCGGTAAAGCTCGTCATTGTTGTTCGAAATTGCATTCGTAATTGTCCAATAATAAAACACCCACTGTAACTATCTTCTTTTTTTCACATTGTCAATCACAACAATGTCTCCCCAACAATATCACCTCATCTGGATGAAATGAAATGCCTTACCGAGGCAGACCAACACCAAAATCTCACTTCTATAATAAATGTATTTCAATCTTCTCCTATAGCGTCGCAAAACTTCGTGACATTACAAGTGTCTTTCTACTATCTTGCTCTTATATATTGCATGATCCGGAAATATGTCAAAATTGATACTCTCATGAGTAAACATTCCGTCAAGCTGGAGGTGAACAATTTAATTGTCATTAATGTTTACAAAGTATTAAATATTGCAATAACCCTAAGGAAAGACAACAACATAGATTTTTCAGTGATAAAGTACTCAGAAAGGTAATAATATGAGTAGATAATTTATTTTACAGTAAAAGTTCTGGGTCGGTAGCTGTAGTAAAAATGTTCACAAAGGGTCATGATGAAAAACAGTCTACCGACAAGATGAACTTGGACTAAAATTTTCTCTGACTTTTCTGAAGAAACTTTTTACTCAAAAGTACATTCCCAAGCGCAGCTATAGTAAAAATGTTTTTTTTTTTAATTTTCCCCATGTTTTGTTTCTTGTTGAGCTTCCCTTTTATGGTTTGAAGGAACATCAATTGAAAGAACATCAATTCTTGCAATCAAACTTTTACCCAAAATTATAAGAATATCGAGAGGGTAATTCGACTTTTTAGAGCGTTATTAAATTTTCAATCACATCACGGTTTCAATTTTCATATTGTCAAAATGGGTGCAAAAATATTTTCGCCTTATTTTGAAGTACTATTGTTGCATTATAGACGATATATTCCCAAAATTAAGAAGAAAAAGTGTTTGTAATTTTTTTTCAGCATTTGTGTGTGGAGATCATTAAGCTTACATGTAATCAAATATGTACTTTATGAAACAAATATTTTTTTCTCAAATTCTTCTATGAAACGATAAACAAATGAAATGAACACTTTACGTATTTCCAAAAGTATTGTTAACAAAATATTATTCAATGCGAAAAGAATAACATGAAATAAATACTTCTGATTGCATAAAAATAAAATACACTTTAAACACTTGCAAAACATTTCGAAATTATTAAACAATTTTATAATTTTGCAACAGTTGACGAAATGAATAGGTATGTATTAAAAAAAACTGACATTGAAGAAATGAAAAATTATTAAAAACATTTATTGCAAAATTTAAAACCAATGATAAAATATCAGTGGACATTACGTACAATTTCAAGGTGACAATAGTTTTGGGAAGTGTTTTCCATCTTTTTATATTAGTTACTTACTCAGTATTGACTATTCGATACATGATTTTAACTTTAAACAAATTAAGCCGTTTTCTAATGAAATGTCAAATTGTCATTACGGAAGATTTAAGCCACCAGTTAAATGTTAGGGATAACGTGGCAACATTGTTGTTTAAGTCCCCTAATATTCCTTCTATGACATATCCTGTCTCTTGCGCCATGATATGAAATTCCTGGCTCAGTTCTTCCGCCTCTGTGCTTCGCTTCCCCACGCGGCCCTCGGCTGACGCATAATCGTCGAGACGTCAATGCTTCCTCCCCCGCTGCCACACCGCGACAAGCAAAAGCGTCACAAGTATGAGACCGCTTGCAAGGACACGGCGTTTCCTCTTCCGGTGTCACTTGCGTTCGCCTGCACTCGGCGGCAATAGCGAAACAGTTATTGAAATATTATAGTGATATCGACTCGCTATTGAAGAATTTGAAAGGATGTATTGTGTTTCGTTTTGTACCATACAATATGGTGTAGTAATATAAATTAATTATTGATTTTTACACTAAAAATAGTGTCTATCTACTTTTCTACCTTATCAATTTATTTCATTATTTGCAACAAGAATATACTTCAGGTCCACAGTAAAACAATATATTTTTATGGTGTCCTCAACTTGTCACCAAAAATTATTGTCCTTAAACTATTAAGTATTGGTTTAATGATTTTATGATTTAATAAATTAATTAACTGAAAATAAATTACCAATAGGTAAAAAGAAAGAAAACAGCATAGCTCGCCAACGTTTCGGATATATTCTATCCATCATCAGGGCTTGTTACGGCATTTCTGCAACATCAAAATCACTCTTCCACATCAACACCCAAGTGGTCAAGAATTATAATACCAATTAATGTCAAGTGGTCAAGAATTATATATCGATAAATTACGAATATTTAAAAAAAATGTGTATTTTCATGACAAAATTTATTTTATTACGAATTTGGGGAGGAACTCGGAGTCTCCCTGCTTGATTCAAGTGATTCTTTTTCTTAGCTCTTAAAACATACTGAAGTTTGCAATGACTTGTACAATATATATTTCACATAAATTTGATTAAAAACAATATTTAAACTTTCACAAGCTTGTAATTTAAGAAAACAAGATATTAAATTTATTAACGTAACATTTGGGTTTCCGAAAATGTGATGATATTTCTAGGCCAATAATATCCGCGACTACTAACCTGTAAAACAATTCTAACCGGTTAACGTTTCTAATGCACTCTTATTCATCTTCAGAGTCAGACGTAGATCTTGGGAGCAAAATCCCTCTCTCCCCTAAAAAATGGTATACTTTTTGAAGGACGAGTGTATTTTCCTAAAGAATTCTTCATTTCTTTCACCAAATAAGAGTACTGAATGTTTTTATGAATGACGCTTTTAGCGTAGTTGAATTGTACTTCACTGGAGCTATCAATATTGGATACATAATATAAAATATTACTTTATGTGATGTAAATAATTTATGTGATGTAAATGCTTATTAGTATAAATATATGTAAAACGTATACTATCAAAGATTTCCATAGGTAATCAACTTAAGCTTTTAGATCATTCACTCTTCAAAGCAATTATGATCGCTAATCGAACAGTGCACTTGTTTCAATTGGTCAAATATAACTGAATACAATTTTTAAAAAACCTACATTCATTCTGTGAATGGAATAATAATTTAAAATAACTTAGGATTAAAAAAGATATTCATCGTGTTTTCATTCTCAATGTTTTTATCCATAATCAGGAATGAGTGCTAAGTGAAAATTGTTACGTCAAAATGTAATTATCTCTCGAAAAGGTGTTCCATGTTGTAAAAAGGAGTATAAGGTCTCAAACCATTGACATAAAACTCTACAACTTACAAAACTGTAATACTATTTTGCCTGTCGTGCTATCAGAACTGACGTTCAAGTCAGTGTTCCTTCGAAAGCCTTTGTTCCGAAAGCACGTCAGCGAGAGCAACAATTTGTTGTAAACTATTGTAATGTATTTTTCGTGTATAACATGATTTGAACGAAATAGGACTGTGGTTTCTACCAACATAAACAAAAACGAGAGGGTCAGAAAAAGTCTGAAAATAACTTTAACCCTTACTACGGTTTTCGGTAAAAGGTTCATTCCCCTCCTCTCAAAAACGTTTTGTATAGCTCTTAGACTGTTCCGAAATACTTATACAAAAAATAAATAAATAAAATAAATATTTTGAAAGTCATAATTGTGACGAACATTGCCATTGTAAGTGCATTAAATAGCTCCAGAGTGAAAATATTCCTTCTGCGACGATAAAGATTGCCACAAAAGAATGGTAAGAATTTGTAATTTTATTTAAATTACTAAAAATTATTATATTTTTAAATATTTAAATTACTTTATGAGTTAGTTTTATAAATAATAGTAAATAGTAACGACAATTGAATTTGTTAAAAAAATATTCATGAAGAAAGCAATGTAAACTGCAAACAGGTTAATGGGAGGCCATGTTGAGTCGATTCACCATGGTATCCCATTAACCTGTTTGCCCATAACGTAGTTGGCAATGGTGGACAACAGGAAAACCACAAACAAAAATGTAAATATCTCTTCAAAATGTCCGGCGACCTCTACAAAAACATTTTAATGTATATTATAGGTTTAAATCGAAAGGCTAATAAAATTGTGATGGGAAGTAGATGATCTATCCGTTTCAGTGTATTTATGAATAATGTATGTGACAAACCCTCACCAAAATGAACAGCAAATGGGAATTCCAATTTTACTTAATATTGCTGTAAGTTTAAAAAATCATTGAAACCACCTCGAGGACAATATAATATATTTATTTATCTCAATTATCAGAAACATTTAACAAAATTTGAAACGACGCTATATAATAAAAGGAAATTTTGTTCGTTAGAAAGAAATTGCATTAAAATTATTAGTATTTTCTTATACTTACGTTCTAGAATATTTGCTTTTTCGAAAACAATCATTTGACTAAGAATAAACAAATCGCATATATGCAGTGGCGGATCTAGACCGTAATCAAGGAGGGGGATGGGTTAACCGGGGAGCATTTTTGTTTAATAATTATGGTTTCACAACACAAATTTTATAAATAGTACCTTTAAATAAAATGCACAAAATAAATAATTAACAATATGGTGTTATTGCCAACAATTATTTATTACAGTTATTAACTTGGAGTTATTAACTTTATTAATCTTGTATTATTAATATGGTATTAGTAATAACAGTAACAATTATATTATTAATAACATTAACAATTATTAATCTGGTTACACTTTTACACAGTGTGCCATTTATCAATTTTAATTTTATCTGTTAAGAGTTACCCCCCCTCTCACAGATCCGCACTGCATATATGTAATGTTAGATAATTGGATTTATTTAACTTTGTCACTTAACGCACTTAAGGCGTTAGGGTCTGTTGAGAACTTTTTTAATTTATCTCTGCGTCACTCATTCTAACAAGAGCTAGTGGAAAGTTCCGTGCAGTCGACTTCGCCGAGCACATCAACTCGGGGCTATTTGGTAAAAATAAATCATAGGTGATGACGTCAAGCTACCATCACAATGGCCGTATCAATCAAAGAAAATGACGAGGACATATTACACCACGTGATGAGTACAAATAGAATAGCTGATGGATATAACCAACGCACTGTCATAATTATGAGTAGCTTGGAAGATTTGATACTTCATAGACTATCAATTGTCACATAGTAATGATATGATTTTCAACTGTACATATCATGAACCAAAAATAGTTGCGGATATATTTAATTCGTGCAGATATTTCGACATTCTGCCACAAAACCCATAATGGTGACATGACATTAAAATATAATTTTATCTCCAGTTCTTGAATCGAAAACGCGAAGGTGAAGTATATTCAAGAAAAACGAATGAACCATCAAAATTGGATATTGCCCCACTCAATTCACCCATATAAGTCTTAAAAACAGAAACAAACCAGTTATTATGTAACCTACATTGAGTATGATCTGCATGAACACTAATAATTAAAAATAAATCGTCAAATATGGTTGTGAACATATAAACACTGCCATATTTTGCAGGCTATACGCCAAACAAAAATTGTGTTGTGGTGATCTGTTCGCCAATTTTAAATTACTTTATGTACAAAATATTTTTTTCGAAAGTTTAGAAACCAAAAGTGACGCACCGGAGAAAATTGATACAGGAATGAGCTCATTCAAAGTACAAATATAAAGCTAAAAATCTAACGGTAAGAAAAAAAAAATCCAATTATCGAGTTGGGGACAAAAGCATTGGTTTTTTAAGATTGAATGTATCAAGATCGAATATTATAAGGAACAAAAACGATCACTTACTCACATGTATCATACGTAAACACAACTCATGGGAGATCTTTGTGAAATTTTAAGCCTCAAGTGTTGTAAGTAGTAATATTAGTCAAGATTTCTGAAAAATAAACACAACTTAAGCTTTAAGGGTTATTTCAAATTTTTCAAAAATGTTTACCTTTATATTCTTGCACCTATGATCAGTGGCGGATGCGTGGGAGGAGGGGGCTAAGGAGGCTATAACCCCCCCCCCACCTCATTGGACCTGAACTCTTAACAGATATAATTGAAGTTGATAAATGGCATAAATTAAAAGAGTTACCAGATTTATTATTGTTTTTAGTTATAATTGTTATTGTTATTACTAATATACTCTTTATTGTTATTAATAATACTGGGTTAATAAAATGAATAATACCAGATTAATGAAACTAATAAAACCAAATTGATAAAATTAATAATACCATGTTAATAACTTAAATAAATAATAATTATTGTTATTAATAAAACCAGATTCTTAATTGTTAATTATTTATTTCATGCATTTTATTTTAAGGTAATAGTTATAAAATTTACGTTGTGAAACCATAATTTTTAAACTAAAATTTTCCCCGACTAGGCCCCCCCCCCCACTCCTTGATTACGGTCTAGATCCGCCACTATGATGGTGGGAATGATGGATGGGAATTTCCTGTTGTTATCGTTTTCTCGTAATTTTATTGAACGTTAGTTTATACTTTTTAGAACAATACTTTTTAAATAAAAGCTGGTGTAAATATAAAAAAATGCTTTTCTCTCTCTTGAACCCGGCTTCTGAAGTGAATGAGGTCGTATCTTGAATTCGTTTCTCAGCCATTCCGAACACGTCGACTCTCTCACTCCTTTCGTGGTCTTAGCAGTACGTGAGTGACGTAGCTTATCCACCTCCCAAAGAAATCCATGAATATTGAACTCCATTTCGTGAGTAAACGAGACGGTTGATGGAGGAGTGACGAAAACTCGAGGGACGTGAATGGGCTACATGAACCCGTGCACGACGAGACGACATTCCTGCAAGAACCTGTGCAACACAAGAACACGCCACTCGACCGGTCAGAGCAGCTTTGTTTGAGCAGTTTCCACTTGCACCTGTCGTGACGGACGAACTTCCAAGACTCGCCGCTGTAATTCGAGATCTGGATTATAGATTACGAAATGGACAGGGTGTGAAATCGTATACATACCACACATTTAAAGAAATGCGGCGAACTATTTTTTTTTTATTACTGAACTCTTAGACTTTAAACATACTAAAACTACTGCTAGTTGCTTCTGGTAAGGAGAAAACGGAATNGAACTCTTAGACTTTAAACATACTAAAACTACTGCTAGTTGCTTCTGGTAAGGAGAAAACGGAATTATAATTACAATTAGTATTTTTAGATTTTTCTTTTCCGTTTTTAAGTGTATGTTCAGGCGAGACCTCTTTCGGTCGAATATAGTCGATGCTCTCACCTAAAAGTACGATAAAAGACAGAAAAGAAATGTCTAAAAATACTAATTTCAAAACGACTGTATCAATTTTATTACAATAATGTACTCACTTTTCTGTCGAACTCAAAGTCACTGGATGAACGTATTACTGTCTATTACTTCAAATTTGAAAATAATAAATATTCAGAATTTTTTCCAAACATTTGATGAATTCTCAGTCTTATAAGTATCGTAAAAGTGTTATATAAATGTAATTTCATTATAGAGAGATATTGATGTATTTTCTTATCTGTAATGCGTTTGCTGTCCTCCTGTTTATTTTTAAATTATTTTATCTTTCATTTCAGTTTACCAGAAGTGTATTCGACGT
>NNCF01127210.1:37647-54161 GCA_002313205.1 Laupala kohalensis
GTATATGAGAAAGTAAAAATAATTTTTTTTATTGTTGCAAGCTTTCAAGGTTATCTTCGTCAATGTAGAAAATTTTACGAATCGATGTTCGTAAATTAAATAAAAAATATGTGTATGAATGGTCGTATTGGATACTCTTGTATCTTCCTCAATGTTCCAAATTTCTTTCGGTGTATTAATAAGTGTATTCGTTTTATTCAATCGACATTCGCAGCCAAATTTTCAGTAAAGTTATGAACATGTTGATTGTGAGCTCTGATCATGTTGGCTGCAAATGCCAACGAGTTTTGATAAAATTACGTCACGGATTAATACACCGATTTATTTGATTATTTTTTATTATTCACTCAAGTATAATGTAAGGATATTATTAAGTGTCAGTTCATGTCCAGAAAGAAATCGCAACCATTCGAATAAGGCAATATCGTACTACACAAGACCATGTTATATTTTGTATTCTACAACATTTTTGTAACTATAAACAATAAGTGAGGACGTAGTTACTTTAAGGCACAGCACTTGACATTAATGACGAATGATTGTCTTTTTTTGTACTGGTGTTACGCCGAAGAGTATCTCCGCGCTACGTCTCTACCTCTCGCATTACGTATTGCGTCACGGACTTTTTAAATTGCCATGGGTTTTTCTTCCTTCTAATAGTCATTTATAAAAGTAATTCGCTAAAGCCTCAAAAAAAATTATGCACTATTTGTTTTCAAATTTTGTCATGGCCCGGGTTTTTCTCCGTCTTTCCTTCGGGTAGAGGCGGATTTATTATACAGGTTCTCTAGGCTTTGTCTAGGGGCGTGTTTATTGTAACAATAAATCGTGAATTTAGTGTTATTTCAATTCTTATGATTTTTAAACCACTACACTCAGAATAATCTATAGTTCGATAATAATTTGTACATGTAATTTTTTTGCGTTTGTAAATGAACGCAATTAATGTAAATTAACTCGCAGCTAACTTTTTATCTTTTCTAGGATTTTTGCTAAAAAAATTTAATCCGCCTCTGCCTTAGGGCCCTTGATCGGAATTGATGGGATGGTCCTTTGCTTGCTTCCGGAGAGTAAATTAGTTTATTGTCCTCCACGTGGTCATACGCAGTTTGTACTGTTTTTTTGACAATAAATTTATTATTTATTTATTATTTATATGAGAGATAAATTGAGTTATGAAGAAAATTTATAATAGAAACATTCATGTCATAAGTAATACCTCTCATGGTATCTGACATTTTACTGACTTCATAGTGTTATACACCATTTTTTAACTAATGAAAGTAATTAATATAATTTTTTAAAATCTTGATCGCTGTAACCGTGAAATGGAAGCTGGTACATTTCAAGGAAAAATTTCTACAGTTGTTTTCTGTGTGAAGGACAAAAAGAACGAAAAAAACTCATGCATAGACAGCAGTTTATAGTTGTCAACTGAGAGGTTAATTTTGAAATACTAAGCAGTTCTTTTTCGTAATAGCGTGCTTTGCGAGGGTCCAAGAAAAAATATTCCCAGGAACACTCAAGAAAAATGTTTCCTAGAAATACACCATAATATTACAATATATGAATTATAGAACATGCAAGTATAATATATGTGAAATCTTTACTTGCGCTGTTACAAAAATTTCTTATTAATAGCAGTGGCCCTATTTTAGATTAAATGNAATATATGTGAAATCTTTACTTGCGCTGTTACAAAATTTCTTATTAATAGCAGCGGCCCTATTTTAGATTAAATGAAAATAGAATAAATGATTGTAGAAAATATAATAGTAACATCGCAAAACAAATATGAGGTCTTGCTTTGGGGGTATTTGTAAGTTCAAGACAGTCACATTATAAACAGTCGTTTGTTAATTACAGGTGAAAAGTCATTTCATCAGACTCTTTAAATTTCGTGTATTTTTTTAATTGTTGACGGGACTTTTCATCCCCGAGTTTCGGTTTTGATTGCCGCAAACATGTGAAATTCACTCGATTTGTTTGAAATTTAGTTTGCGTATTCTGCTTGGCTCGAAGAATGTACATTTCAGTTTTCACAACGATCGATATGGAGAAAGTGAGTTACACCTCCACATGTTACACGGCGCAGCGCGCAGAACAAGAAACAACTCACGACGCGCTGCCGTCACATTTACAGGCAACTTCGATATATCGACGATCCCGAAATGTTAGGCCTGTGTTTATAGATGAAAATAATCAAATGAGAACCTTCATCTACATGAATGCAGGACTTTGATGAGAACTGACGAAGCAATGTATGTCAACAATGTCAACTCACAAAAATTTGGACATAAAATGGACCCAGGAACTGTGCCAATGGAACCTCAAAACCTAACGTTTATCGAACAATTGCTCATAGCAAGAATCCAACCTGCCATGCGTGTATATAGAATAAAGTCACTTGGAATTCTAGGTCACTCTGCGTATAAAGACAATACCGTGAACGTTGGACATTAGAGAAGTCACACGTTTATTACCACACACATCTACATTGAGCGTAATTATTATTTAAAACAGAAGTTTCAAACGAATACTATGACTACGTGTCGGCTAGAATTCCAGAGACTTCTTAATTCAGCAAATAAATACTAATTCATTCATTTGATATGAGTTTGGAATCAGTCTACGCATACTAAAAGAAAAAATCGATTCCTTGATTTTAAATTCTTATATATCTCAACAAAAATGCTCACATTTTTGCCACTAAAATCTATAGTGTTGCTTTAGAAACATACATGTGAAAATTTTAACTAGATACTAGATTTTAAGACTATACGCAGCTTCACCTCACTTCTTTCCGCGGGAACTCTAGTATATCGTAGGGGGAACCCCAGAACGTGAGTTCCCGCGGTTTTGCTCACGTTAATTTTGTGATAAGTCTACAACTTTCTTTCACACATTCCCATTGATATCCAGTGAGATTGTTATCCATTTATGTTGGAAGTTTGATAGTATTTGTGTGTATCCTCTGTACCTTATTTTAACTGATGTAATTGAGAAACAGATTTGAGAGAACACCAATTTCCCACTTCGCCCCATGTAATTCCTTTATGGGTGAATTTTCGTAAAATCCTTTCTTAGCGGACATTTTCGATAATTTTTCGTATCACACTCTTCCCAACCCCCGCCTCTAGGAGTGTCGTGCACCTCATGTGGTCTGAAGGATACATAATATCATTGGAAATACGGTTATTCATCTCAGAATACATGAAAACTATGGACTCGACCCTAATATCCGTCTTTTTGCGTACTTTTCACGTCTCGCCCTTCACATTCCCAGCTCTAAGAATACAGTGTCCCTGTGTGATCTCAACTTGAACTTAATGGTATTGGTAGTTTAAAAATCTTAACAAACCTAAAACTAAGGATCCGATGCAATTTTACTTTTTAATATATATTAAAATTAGTTTTCAATTATTTTTATCCGTGTACCCATTTTTACCCTCCCCACAAGGGGTGCCAGTGGTGTCTTTCTCCCATGAAGGCTGAATTTAGACTTGCATGATATCGGGACTTCACTATCAACTCAACATCCCTGACAAATAATGGACTCCTATCTGGTATCTATCAAGTTCGATAATTTTTTAATGGCATCCCTTCCCTAGGGGCACAGGGTTTTATAAGGGCGGTTTGTGGACGTTGAATGTCTTCGTGAATGTCTACTAATTTCAGCGACCCCGAAAGCAACAACACTAATACCTGTCACTTTCGATTGTTTTTACATTTCACTCCTTCTCACCCCAAACAAAGGGTGTTTATACCTTACAGGGGGTGATTGTGTACTTATGTGCCAATGAGGGAGTCAATTCACTTCAGCGGTCCCACAAATGATTTGTTCAACACCAATGTCAGTCGTTTTTAAATTATTTTTACCTGCCTCTCAATTCAGTTCCTACCACAAGGGTGCCAGGGGCATTTTATCTCAAATGTGGACTGATTGTGAACTTACGAAACGTCCTTATCTAATAACGGCTCCAAATCTAATAATGGTTTCAAATCTAATATCGGATTTTTTCATTATTTTTGCATGTCATCTCCGTCTCACCCCCTCCCTAGTGATGCTAGGGACATCTATGTATCAAGTTTTGTTAAAATTTCTTCAGACACTCTAGAGTTATGCTGGGATACATAACAAATTTCATCCCACATTGTATCCCGTTAGGATTTCACGAAAATCAAGTCCTTTCTTAGCGGATGCCTACATCCTAGAAGGAACCTACCTGTCAAATTTTAAGTTTATAGTCTTTGTAGTTTCTGAGATTTCGTGAGTAGTCAGTCAGTCAATCAGTCAGTGAGTGGATTTTAAAATTTCGAAATACTTTTTTGGGGGGATACTAAAACGTTGAGGAGGGAGAAACATTTGATTTCACGTCGTACTCCTGCGATGCAATTTAACATTAGTGTTTTATAGTCGCATTCGTCTTTCATACCTGGACTTTATTAAATAATGATCATGCAACTACTGAACTATGAGCGAATTTCGTTCTATTCATCTACATTAAGCATTAACTTTTTTTCACGTTTCATTTGTCGTGTTTTATTCTATCCGATTCTTTTTAGTCTTTTTGTTGTTTCTGTGCTTCAATCAATTATGATCTATCCTTCTCCAAGAAGTTGTGAGATTTGTTTGAGAGAGAAGTTGTGAGCGTCAAAGAATGTCAACTACGTATTTGATTAGGTATTTATAGTTATGTTAAATTATGTGCATTATTCATTAGTCAGTAATGGAGAAAATTCAAAGAATGTTGAAGAACGGAAATTCACGGTTATATTAATGCATGTGAGATTCCAAGTGACTATTTATTATTGAGAATAATGTGGAATCGGGAATCAACGCAAAACTATTAAAATTAGCCACAATAATTTAGTGGATATACACACCTACCGGATGCAAAGAATGGAATGTGGAATTTTGGACATTTCTATCTTTGTTACGCAAACCGATATCATGTAATAAATACTTACAATAACAGAGTGAAGGATATGTTTAAGTTATTATTCTTTAGTCAGAAAAAACGTGAAACCAAAATTTGAACTGTGAATGAAGAGTTTCCTCACCAATTTATATTCAGAATAGTCACTGAATAAATTAATGAAATTCCTTGGTTTTATCATGGTAGCATATTTATTCATATCATAACATGTTTTCGGCGAGTAAATTCGATTAATTTATTTAAAATGTTAACAAATCACTTTATTTGTATTAATCATTGAAATTATTGGATAAAATTCATTCGTATTTTCAAACGTTTACTACATTATTTTTAATAGCTTTGCAAGTTCCAGTAATACTAATTTTGGTTTTGGTATTTTTTCTTGTGTTTTCTTGAAGTAAATGGTATTGAAATCTTTATTTGGATTTCAAATTATTTATTTAAAACATTGTCTCTCACATATATATCACCACTTAACATTCCGAATGTATTCTTCTTGACCTCAAATATATATATATATAACTTCAAAAGTCATTGATGATAAAAAATAAAACATTAATTTTTTAAATTTTTTTTTGTCTTTTGGTGAGGTTCAAGCCAATTGACCTACTATTCTACCTAACAGTGACTTGGGAGAGGGAATATATAAGCCTATAAACGATACACCAGAGACTGTCGCGTACTCCAGCAACTTAATCTTCGGAACAAATCGTTCCCTGTGGAGAACACGATGTGATTTCACATAATGAACATTGGAGATTTCCTTACCACAAAGTGCGTCACGAATTCTACCGCATCCTATTCTTAGCGAACGACTGAACCATCACGCGAGGTCGACAGTTCAACGTTTTCCTCCTCTGGCGGAGGATGTTTAGTCGGGCTGCACATCATAAACAGGTGTCTTTCCTCTCGGCACTCGTCCAAGTACGTAACAATTATTGCGGAATCGCGGGCTCAACCGAGCCGAAACCCGAGTTTCCATCTACCTGGGCTAAGCGGGCAAAAGCATTGTAGCGGTACGACGCTGTGACTTTCTTGCTTGCTTAGAGCACCCGACTCTGTTTGTAATACCGTGAGCAACCCGAAATACGTAAGTGTGTGAGCTCGGAAATAACTGACTTATGGTCAGACAATGAAGAGATAGACAAAACAAAAAAGGGTTGGCGAACAATGTTGACAAACAAGATATTACTCTGCTGGCAAATCGTTGGGTTGTGGAACAAGAGGGAAGAAGACTAAATGCCTATATACCTCAGGTTAAATAGAAAATTACCAACAAAAAATGGTTTCAACCCAGGAGATACATAATTGAAATAATGACCGGACATGGAGATTTGGCGAAACACTTACATCGGTTAAAATCAACAGATTCTTTAATGTATAAGTGTGGGGAAGGAAAAGACGATGAAAGTCATATTGTATATAACGGAAAAAGGAAGGAGTTTATGCATCCGAAAAATGGCCTAATCTCACACGAAATGAAGAAGTTTTTGGAAAATTCCAGGAGATTATAACAATAATGAGGAGTGTAAGGCAAGCATTGAAAACATATGTTGGATAGTTGTTGCGCCCGTCTCCAGTGGTGATATCACTCGACAGGTTAAATTACGTAAGAAAGAGATCATATGAAAGAGAGACGAATGAGAGAGAATTAATGCCGGGTAATGACCTTTGAGTCCAGGGACCGGGAAAAACCAATTGAAACAAATGACTGTATATATAATGACAAGGAAAGGCGGGATCTACTAAGATTCCTTAAAGAAAATGGGATATACTCAGATGGACAATGGACTTTATTGTTAAGGAAGACATATACCAGGAATTTCAAAAAAAAAAGTATAATAGGAAAATAATAAAATGGAATAGATAATAGAGGGTGTCCGCATCCTCGTGGTAGGGAAACATTGCAAATAGGCACAATGAAAGATCATATACATGAAAGGAAGACTATTAACAACAGAAGCGAGGAGAAACAGAAACAGAGATAAAGAGACAAGGAGTGAAACCTGGGTAACATCCTTGTGATACGGAACCGGGAGAATGCAATTAAATGAAATGAAAAAGAAAAAAGAAAAATGTCCTATGAGTCAAGAGCGTTTCAGTAGTATAGTTCGGTGGTATGTGGCGAGGAGGTATGGCCTCACCCGAATTATCGAAACAAGAATCAAAGATATATTTCGGGTTCCGATCCTGCCCAATCTTCAAGGTGGGAATTAATTTACAATGTAGGAAATGTAGCAAAAGTTAATACTACTATTGTAATGATAAAATAAAATAGTACTAAACAGAAAGTCCCAGAACTTCACGAAAAACGGAGGGATGAAAGAGTAAACTAATAGGAACAAAAGTTTAAGACAGTACACATGTCCGGAAATGTCTCCATAAGGAGACATATTGACACGAAGACAATAAGAACACGAGACAAAAACCGGGTAAAGCGCTCTGTTAGAGAAACTGACATTAGAGTTCAAAGTTCACCAACAACCAATTACAACAGATGTTCAAAGTTCTGCCCATGAACAGCGATATAGGTCTCGCATCGATGTCGCATGGATTGGCGAATATTGTTACATCTGGTAAGTTTGTAAAATATCCGAGGTACACTTGTAAACTTGTAATTACTAGTGAATTATTACAATTTTTCTATCGATTTACTTGTAACCCACTAACATTATTAGGTAACTAACAATTGTAGCTGGTTAACTTGTGAAATACATGTGACTTGCGAACAACCATAAATATTTTTACTATTGATAGAAGTCTTAACAATGCACTAAAAAATAAGAAAATGATTTTTTTGCAATTTCAATGTTCACATTTACTGGGCTAACATAGAAATTGAGCAAATCAAAGGTGAGCCACATGACACTTCTGTGGCCGCTCGCCTGCTTTTGCATCGTCGTTGGTTTTGTGTCGCCTATTTTGTTGTGTCACTAGTGCAGTGTTGTACAGTCCCTTCCAGTGTGCCATCGCCGTTAATATGTTGACACGATACGCTAGTAGTATGCTTCAATATTTAAAAAATCAGGGCAATTTTCGACGTGCACTTGCTAAAATTTCCCTCTGCAGTACCAACCCCATCTACTTTACAGAGATCCTAAGCGCTTGTCTGTTTGGAAAACCCTTTAACGTAAATACAAAATTAAAAAGGGAAAAATATGATTTTAAAATATTTCTACAAAGGTTTCCTTCTTACTTGGCAACTTAGACTATTAGCCATTAACCACATATTTACAAGCCAATTCATTTCATAAGATAGTACAGTTTTCCCAATTCACAGGTTTCAAATATTAGAATACAATTTTTCAAATATTAGGAAAGGTGTGTGTTGTCGATCCCTCCCAGGGAACACCACCTTAACGAAGCACTGTCCGTGCGAGTGGTGAGGGTTTGTGCGTACCAACAGGGTCGGCGATAGCGTAGCTACCAACAGGGTCAACCAAACCGGACAGGTCTCTGCCGAGATATCAGACAAAGTGTGATCCACAACGACCTATCTTCCCCAAACATTCCTATTTCCTTACCACCTGCTGCCTTGTAGGAAGGGNACCTATCTTCCCCAAACATTCCTATTTCCTTACCACCTGCTGCCTTGTAGGAAGGGGAGGGATCTCCAAAGGCTAAGGGAAGGAAAACCCCGACAGAAAACCAGGGGCAGGGGTGGGTTCTTTATCTGTGGTAAGCAATCCCCCTAAGGGAAAGAACCCCAAAAGAAAACTCCTCCTTGGTTAATGGGGGTTTCAATTAGACCAGCACCCTATTTGTAGAAAAGACAAATTGCTCGAAAAGCTCATCAAAGGAATAGACCCCGTAACGATTTATTACGANCTGTGGTAAGCAATCCCCCTAAGGGAAAGAACCCCAAAAGAAAACTCCTCCTTGGTTAATGGGGGTTTCAATTAGACCAGCACCCTATTTGTAGAAAAGACAAATTGCTCGAAAAGCTCATCAAAGGAATAGACCCCGTAACGATTTATTACGACGACTCGGTTATAAGAGTTTCGTTTTAAATATTGGGTCATGGAATGTGCAGACAGAATGTCCTAACAGAAGAAGAAGATGAAGAAGCAGAAACAGAAGAAGAAGCAGCGGTGTTGTCGATGGATTGACGGTATTTTCCTAGGTCTTGTCGTACGTTTGACTTCAGTCCATGGAATAAAATGGGAGAGGTCACTGTAGTCTTCTATCAGGGCGTAAAGATGTGAAATTTGTCAGTCTGTGTGAAGACTTTATGAAATATTAAAAAGTTTTGTCATACTAAAGTTTGAAAGGGACTACATTTATTACAAAATTTAGTTATACTACTCAAACGTAAACATAACTATGTGTGACTCGAATTATATGCGTAAGTGCATGAAAAACAGAAAATAAATGTGTTTCATCGTACATTAAATTGTACATTTAAAGGAGAGATAATCAAACAATTCCACAACCAAAGAGCTTGTAATTGCTCATTTATTTCATGACAAAATACATTTTTTTAAATTTCTCTTTTTTGCAATAAATTTAAGTTTGCTTGAACAATCATAAAGTCACAACCTAAATGTTAATATACTCTTGAAAATTATGACATAATAAAGGACCCAAGGAATAAATGTTTTTTAGAAATATAAACAAAAATGTATTATTTTCCATAACTCTTGTATACCCTCATTAACTTTAAAGAAAACCAAATAGGTTTCGTTATTTTGAGGTAAAATACTGCTCTTTATATAATTTTGCCATTGACTTCTAGTATTTGTATTTGACAGTATTTTTAAGATTCGTTTATTCACNGACAGTACTTTTAAGATTCGTTTATTCACAGTATACTATCAGAGAAGCTCTTGGATCTATCTTTAGTGACAAAACCGATGAGAACATATCAGTTCATTGTACTTTTGGATCTATATAGATGCCCCTTATACAGTACTTGAATAGGTGACAAACGAACAATAGCTTTGTTTTCATACATAATTCCTTTTCTGATCTAATTTCAACCAACAGTTCTGATAAGATAGTATATCGGGACAAACATAGATTATCATTTCTTTTTCAAACGCTAATAATAACAGCCACAGAAAATAATACTCCTATTAAAGTCACAATGCGCCGGATACACAAAAATATTTGATGATCTCAGCAAGTGTTCTCAGGACTTTCATAGAAGAGATTAGATGACATGATAAAACAAATGTTAATATAACGTTTTTGAATTTCAAGATTTACAGTATTTTTAATTGCATTATATCACTTTCTCATATTTGTAGTACATAGTAATGATTCTAATTGTGTAAAAATTTGAATGTGAGATTTCGACGGAAATATCCATTTTCGCGATCCCTGATTGTGTAAAAGTGGTTTTCGGCATGACGTCCGTCCGTCTGTCTGTGCGCAGCGATTCTGAGTTAACTCGCCCTGCGATCACAGCAGGGATCCCGGGTTCAATTCCCGGCTCCTATACTCTTTTATAAAAAAGTTCATCTAGCGACTTTGAGCATGAATAGAGCACTGGATGACGACCAAAATATCGAGGACCACACGTTAGAAATGACCCTTCCACTATAATTTTTTCCCACTCTTTGCTGCAGACGGAGAAACTTATATAAGAGAGTATGTGCAATGGTTTTGCACCACTAGTTTTTTGTTATGGATTAATGAGTGGTTTCATTCAGAGAATCTATTTTGCATTAAAAAGTTCTTTGCTATGATGAATTCGCTCAAGAAAATTTGGTGGCAGACCGGTAAAATATAATTTAAAAAATTCAAAATAAATATAGAAAATTTAAATTACATTTTTTACTCTTTATAATTTTGGACCATATTGGAATATACCATTAACCAAGTAGAATAAATTGAGAAAACACTGACAGAATGCAGATTTAATTTACGAAATTGAATATTTCAAGTTAACAGATTTTTATACACAAATTATTATTTAGGAAACAGTTTATATTGGGAGCACAGTTTGAAGTAAAATCACAAGCTACGATGAAAAATGAGTTGTTATTAATCTATGGGATATGCTTATTCAATATCGAGGAACTGCTCAAAAATTCAATAAAATCTTATCTTTACTACGCAAAAATGAATTTTTGTATAAAGACATTGTTGCTATTATTAAATTGTAATGCTACAATGTCTTAAATAAGAAAATGATAGTGTAGCCAATTTCACATTATTTAGAAATTTAGACTGGAAGTTTAGTGTATCCATTCAAGAGTTAAGAAGATAACACGATTTCAATCTTTCTACTGTAGACGTCCATGAGTTTGGCCACGCAGTCTGGATTAGAAAATTGCTGGATTAGAAAATTCTCGGACGCTCCAACCAGATGTAGGTTAAACCTGTAATAACTGGTCCACTGAAGTATAGGATTGTGTATATTAAGTATTAAAAAAAACACTTTTCAACTGAGCTGTTCTTTCCGCGTACAACAGGGGACGATTTATCTGTGCTATTTTCTTGATGCCAGCCGAACCAACCAGGGCGGCGAACTAACCGATTGCGGACCGGAGAGAACCAACGGTATCAAGTTATTGGTACGGTTGATTTTTTTCCATTCACTGCACTAGAATCAAGTGTGCAAGTACTACGTGATCCCAGAATCATCATAGATGTTGTGATCACGTGTACTTGCGACCTCAATATCTGATCTCACTATAGTCAGGTCGTGAATTTGAGACAGCTCGTATATATTAACNAATCATCATAGATGTTGTGATCACGTGTACTTTGCGACCTCAATATCTGATCTCACTATAGTCAGGTCGTGAATTTGAGACAGCTCGTATATATTAACACATTTTATAAAATAACATATTATTGCCACTGTATACTTGGAAAATGATTCCAAATCTGTTGGAAATATTACATATATACAACATAAATAATTATGCGATTTCAGTGGTTTTGAATACAGACTAAATATCGTACAAAGAAGGTGTGAAAAAGAATACGTTCATTGCAGATATTTAGCAGAGACAGTTTCAGAAAGTATTATTATAATGTACTCATGACTGGATAGCTATTCAAAAGCGCCAATCAGAAACTTGAACAAATCCATTCAGCGCATTTGATCACGTAACTCTCCCATAACACCAAAACATCACTTCGCTAAGGAGAGATTACTATGCGTATTTTCCATTCCGTTTCGTGACCTCGATCGAATATTCAAGGTTCAATTTCAAACAAATATTTTTGATCGTAATTTAGTATTTGAAAACATAAGATTGTTTGGAGTAAATTTGCGACTAGGCATAACGGTGCTCAAGAATTTGCGGGACTTATTCCTGAAAAGAAAAAAAAATAGTTGAGTTATGGAAAGACGAAGCAAAGATTCTAATTAAATGTATATGAGTACAAGGAATCCATTTTATTCATCAAAACTTATACTGCGACGCGGTCAAAAGTGTTTCTTGTGTTGAACCAACGTTCGATTGAAAAATGTCAACATCAAGGCAGTAACATAAAGTGAAAAAAATAACTATTTTACAACACTTCTGTCAGGTTTTTGGCCTTGTGATACATAAATAGTGCAGTTTGCAGTACATAAATAGTGGACACTCCTATTCTAACGTTTGGGAACAGTGTAAGGTGTGGTGGCACGAGGACTGATGGCTGCTGGGAGAGGTTGATGTATTCAATCGTCCGAATTGAGAATAGATGATGGATGTAAACGAGGGAAAAACGATTGTTATAATATTTTCGAAGGCGTAGGTATAGCACTACANTATTTTCGAAGGAGTAAGTATAGTACTACAGTAGGGGAGATGTTATCAAAGTAGCAACGTCGAACATTGCCAGGGGCACCATAAATTAAAATAAAATTTATATTTTTCTAACAAAAATTTAACACATACTGTCCTTTTTATATCTTAATTTGTTTAATGCTACCACATATTTATTGTTATCCAAACTGAATATACTAATATATAAATGCCTAACGCGCAAAGTGTGTCTCTCTGTTTGCTACTTAATCACGACAAAACCACTGAACCCATAATTATGATATTTGTACGTAGTTAAAATGTTCAGGGTGAACATAGGCTAACTTTTATTTTTTAAATGCGTGAAAACAAAGATAGAGAGTGATTTTGGTCATAAATGTAAATGAAATGGGGAAAAAAGGGAGGTGTATTCGCGTACGCCACCTAAGCGGTTAGAGATGGGAGACAACTATGAATGGCAGTATTGTTCGCCTCAAAGAGTTCTACAAAAGTGTCCGCTACGGCATATGTCTAAGGTTTGCCTACATTATTGAAAGAAGAAAACGTTATAAAAATAGGAGTGTTAAAATACTTTAATTTAAGAGAACAATTTAAGAAGGAAAAAATTCAATCATCATCAAATTGAATAGTTTTGTTTTGTTTTGTGCATTTGAAAAAGATTAAAAACATCTTTAAATCGTACATGGACGAATGGTTTAGATTTTAAAAGTGTTTTAATGAAATGGTGCAGCCGCGCACCCGGCGTTGTGTCTTGCCTCGGAAGCGAAAATTCGATCTGCGCGGCTCCTGGCGAATGGGTTCGTTGGACTAACAAGTAAAATAAAATTTCTGGCAACGCCGGGTAATCAACTAATACTATTTTACTCGTATGAAAAGTTGTAGTTCGATTTATAATGATAATTTTACTGTACTGGAGAATGCAAACATTTTCTAGGGGCGCCGCCGTCAGGAATGATCAAGGGAGACTGCGGTCTAAAATGTATGGTAACTGCTGAAGGAGATTGATGAGAACGCGTAACGAAACGTCACACATTCTTCAGATTTCTCATGGTCATTTATTAATGGTTAATGTTAAGTTTCCTTCCGGAGAAGCCATAATCTTAAACTATACCATTGGTTCCTTTTGGATAGTATTCTGGATACTTTGTTCATTTCATAATAACGTTTTTTCTGTTTTTCATTTAAACTTTCCATTATCCCAGTAGGATTATATCTTTCCAATTTTTTCGCTATCCATAGGTCACGGATGGCACTGATAAAGCTCCTTGATTGCTCCTTTAATAATCCATCGTTAAGCGCTCAAAGCCAAGCACCAGTTTATAGACCACGCAACAAGGATGAGAAAAGTCGCCTTGTTGAGAAAGCTGACACCCGTTCATGGCATCGAGTGAACTAGAAAAAGATCGTTTCCTGAATTTTGAATAAACCATTCTTTTTCCTGACCTTCGTAAGCAGCCTCGAGGTCTATGACGTGATTCACAGATTTCATCTTGAGACAGAATAACTTTGAAGTCGTTTTTCGCCAAGGTCGCACTGCGGTTTGGCGTGAGGGCGACCGCTTCGGGAACAGGCAAATACAGGTTCCAGGACGATAAATACAAAAAATAAATAAAAAAGAGTATAATTATTGGGCGAATACTTTTATATAATTCATGTACCAAGGAAGCAAATGAATAAAACTATCTCATTTACTTATGGTTTGCATCTCACTAATAAGTATATATTATTTACCACAGAAAATTATAGAGAAAACAGTCAATGTTGCAAATGGCCGGAAGGTGCAACATATATCGCTCTGTAAATTAATAAAAAAAGATACGATGAAGAATGAGAAGAATATACGGACGTTTCATTAAAATAATGGTGTTTCATACAAATGATTTTTTTTTAATATACGTACTAAGAAAATTAAGAAGAATCAATTTTGTGACATAAGAGCCCTGAAATGACTTTGATAGAGACTAAGCAATATTCCATTATAAATAAATAATTTACATTACATGAAATAATGGTATGCAAAGATAACCAGATAGATTACCTCACAAACGTTTTAATGCAGTTAAACTTATTTCGTGAACTGAACATGTGTTATTAATTTATTTATATACCGAATATTGTCGTGCATAGTACATAACATCGGTAAGGGACAAGAAAACGCGAGAGGAAGGTTGCTAATTTATCCCATCCAAGCACAATTAATTCAAGTAGTCGTGTGAAAGGAAAGGAAAAATGACATAGCTATGCATATATACAGGATGTGGTGAACGGCTGTTACAAATTAATTGTAATTATAAGAATAAAAGTAATTATAAGAAGCATTCAATATACAATTTCCAATCATAATTTTCCATTCAAATGTGTACCTCGTAATTTTGTGACGTTTATATATATATATCATAGGAATCACCCTTGTCCTGGCATTGTAGATACGTAGAACGAGCGACGGAGCGACGGAGGAGGGTCTCCTCACTCCCCTAAATTTAAAAGGCCACCGTTGAGGAGTATGGGCGTGAAAAATAACGCGCAGTACGCCGACAAAAGAAACACCCACGTCCGAAGGGCGCAGTAACCCACGCTGCAGCAAGCTAGGACCTGTCGGTAAAAGGTTTTATGAGTGTAAAGAAATCGCAGGCAAGCGGGGGTGTGGGTAGAAGACCCAAACAGTCGTACGACTAGGGAGAGTTAAAGGGACACGCTGGCACAAAATAAACAACATTCGTCTTAGAGTAAAAACTGTTTCAAAACAGCGGTTGAGTAACGTTCAAATATACACCCAAGGATTGGCGCGACGAGTAGCAAAAAACACTCAAAATATCCAACCGGAACTGAGGCACGAGAGGGGGAATATTTATGTCATTGGAAGCAGCGATCACGTTTTAATTCAAAATTTGAGAAGTTTGGAAGTGGAAGAAAGGGTGTAGGGGGGAGAAAACCCACTTAAGGAAATCATTCTTCGGGGACTTTTAGATTTTTTCTCAAACGAGACGGAGATTTTTCATGAGCCGAGTATTGTGAGATTTCTCGGGAGCAGAAATGGATTTTTCGAGAAGTAGACTCTTGCAGATGATTCTGATTTCGACTAAGTTTTATTTTCATGTTGTGTGATGGTTTATAAATCAGATGAGATTTTTGAGCTTATAAGTTTATGGAACTAAGTCTTTAGTTTTCTTTATGGCGATTATTCTTGGCGGCAGATTCTAAATCTGTTAAAACGTTACGTAATTCGTACGGAGAATCTGTCCAACCGGTGGGCTCTTCTGAGACGCTGACACCAGCAGTTGGAGTTGGATAATGGTGGTTCTTGTCATGCGCTATTGCGAGAAGACAAGTGCGGTTTTTATTGTCAAAAGGGGCTCAGAACGTTGAACTTTATGACTCGTGAGGAGGGGTCATTCATCAAGGAAGAATGCCGCCTAATTCCGTCTTCCAAATTAATTGTAAATGTAACTGCGCTTTCAAGAAGCGAAAGTTGTTGTCGCTTCAGTGTTTCTTTTGTTGATTGAAAGAAAAATTATCTAAATGTTGTTTAAAAGGTTTAATTTGTTTAAATTCATATTGTTGTGGAGAGGCCGAACTCGGCGGTAAAATCAGTGGATTTTATATTTGTGTTTACAGGAAATTACGTGTGTTTTTTCGGGGGGTGGGGGTAGCATGAGGGTCTTTTTTTACTGTGTGTTATTTGTGTTAATTAAAGTTAATGAGTTAATTTGTCCATTAAGCGGTTTCCTGTCTTCGGAACTCCAGTATGGTACCTTCCTACACGAACCCAATTACGAGCGGACCCCTGAGAAAGAGCTAGACGAGGCATTGAAATTTACATAAACTAATTAATAATTTTCGATTTAACTCAGGCCCATTTATATTA
>NNCF01127210.1:66751-122437 GCA_002313205.1 Laupala kohalensis
GTTCGATAATAATTTGTACATGTAAATATTTTGCGTTAAATTACAAACATATTGACATTCTATTAGTATAATAACTCGTAGCTAACTTTTCATCTTATCTAGGAATTTTGGATTAAATTTTTTAATCCGCCTCTGCCTTAGGACCCTTGATCGAAATTGATGGGATGGGCCCTTGATCGGTATTGATGGGATGGTCCCTTGCTTGCTTCCGGAGAGTAAACTAGTTTATTGTTCTCCACGTGGTCATACGCATTTTGTACTGTTTTTTGACAATAAATTTAAATATGTGTGTGTGTGTTTGTGTAACTTTATAATATGAAGTTATTATTCTATAATAGCTTCACCTTATTGTTTCACATACATTTAATATATTATATGTACATAAGATCGAATCTCTCTCTTCGAATACGTTTTCGTGAAGAAAACTACTTTATAGTAAAACGTTTTGTAGATTAGTAATTTACGGCTATGCGTACGTTTACTGTATTCAGAAGATAAAAGAAACAAATTATCGGTTTGTAAATATTTTCATCCATATTTGATTTACCAAGAATGAGAAAGTAAACAAAAACAGTAATTTTGGAGGTTTGGACGAACTGCCTTGCTCACAAAATTTTAGAGTCGACAAGAATGCAAAGCCCTTAAAGAATGTGTGGATGTCAATAGTGTGGATGTGTTGAGGAAATAAGAATGAATTATATATTTATAAATATTCTTACACCCCTTATTTATGTAATAATTATTATAAATAATAATTATAAACAAAGCATTTAATCGCAAAATGATTTGAAGACCATTGTGACTGAATTCCGGTGTTCTGATAAAAGTAATACATGGATTCCAAATTTACAAAGGAATAATTATATTTTTGCACTATGTTCTATTAAAAATACATTCATCCGTTTTGAGGAACAGAACTGAAGGAGTGAAGGATGGCCAATCAAAAGATTTGTTTATTTTAGATGTAAATCACCCTTTTTTAATATTATTCTTATTTTGTGTTAGACAAGATTTAGTAATTTCATTATGCTTAGAATGTTTACTAAACGAGTTTTTACGTCTGTCTCGTTACGATACATTGAGTGTGCGAAAGATAGTGATTTATTTCGAAAGTGATAAGTCGAATAATGCAACCATTTTATTTATAAATGTTCTCTACTTCACAATCAGCGCTGAGATATCGGTATTGTTTAAACATTACGTAGACATTGATAACTATAGTGTGACGTTTGGACATGACATTGTGACACAATTAGCATTTACACTCAAAGTCGTGAATACTGCTTAAATATTTCAATTATTTCCTAGGAAAAAGTTTATCGAAGTCAAATAAAAATTATGTCAAATCAAATATGTTCAATATTACGCTTATAGCTATTTTTTTTAAAAAATCATTATGTAACTAGATTTAGGTGATTACTCGGAAAAGCAGGTCTTACGAACTGTGTCATATTCACAAATAAAATTGATTCGATGATCTTGCACACACTGCATATTTAGTACTTTCTCTTTGTTCCTATAAAACTGCATATAAATACGTATCATTGCGCGGTATATTCACATTAATAAAACGTTACATCTGGCACATGCGTTGACGTGAATCTGACGCATGTCTATTCACGTATGACAAGAAGACATCCCTCGCAGCCTCCTAGTGAATCGAAATGCTTCCGAGACCTCTACTAAAAATGTTTTGTGTTCCAAAGATACTTTATGAGGGGTACCGCGCACACTCAACAAAAATTTATATGATAAAATTTTAAAAAAATATTCAAATTTGAAATTTTTTTGTGTGGTTTTTATTTGATTATTTGTTTATACTGGCTTTTAATCTAGTATTATGTGTCGGTTTCATGCGTAAAATAAATTTTCACTTTTATGTTAGTAATATTTACTCAATATACCCCACATACATTTTTTGTGTGATGATTATCTTCAACCGTCTTACCTATTACCCTCTTTTTGCTAATAAATAAAAAGAATTTCTCATATGATACAGGGATCTCACAAATAAGAAAATGGGAAGAAGATGCTTATGAGCACCGTTTAAAATGGATTATTATGTAGTTAATGGAGGAGTCGAACTTAATTTCATACAATACGTCAATGTAGTGACAATATCGCCAGATGTTCAAGTATCTTAGAATATAAAATAATGATTTTATCAGACGACGAAGAAAATATTTAAATACGTACGATTGTTTGATTCACAGCCGCGAACAAATCAGATTATTTTTTTATATTTATTTTCCATACATTCTGAGGGAAAACGTTAAACCAAGTTAATGAAAACTTTTAAATATTCCACAACACATGAACGATGTTTAAATAGAGGTTATTTTAATTGAATGATTTTCCTTCTCTCAAATGTGTTTTACACCGAAATGTGCTACAAAAAACACAAAAGTTCACATGATTACGTACTCTATCGAATCATAAGAGATCAAAAGATTCGGAGCCCTGTTTGTGCCTGGTATAAGAGAGAATTAACATCGGACAACCATATGCAAATAAATTTTGATTTATTTGACGTGAGATGATGCGGTTTTCTGTTAACACAGAATTTAAAAATACATGGCTTCCGATAACAACCAGGCAAGTGTACTCTTTTTACCTTGTTTTAAATATCCCAAACGTTTTTTTTATAACCTATGCATTTAACTTTAATATAACGTGTTATTATCGCACTTCATAGCTAGGATAAATAATTATTTTTTACTAGCATTTTCAGAAAATGTGTATTGGATCTATCTGTTTATTACTATTAAACGTAAACATAACTGCTATCTTTCAGAGTCTGGTCGTAAATTTTCGGAACTTGACTCGAAACATATGTACATTTTTGTATAGTTTAGAAAAATAAGAATGAAACTTCGCAATAAACGAACATATTTTCAGACATTTCGGTTTATCCAAAAAGTGCAGTTACCTGGTTATTACCGGAAGTCACATATATTATTTCATACATTTAAACTGTTTTATTATTTTTCATCTAGTATAAATTAATCAGAAATGTTTGAGATTGGTAGACGCCATATTGAGAATCACATTTTTCGATCGTGAGACAATAAAGTGTGTAGAAACTACGGCACCAAAAGCGCCATCGAAAACTGCACTTCCTCAAGGCGATAAGATTGTCAGAATGGCGCAGAGCACTATGTTGCAAATGGTATTTGAAATTGTCGTTCACCCCAGAGCTCTGCAAAGATATCAGACGTCAAGATGCATAAGGAGATGGAATACGCACATACGATGTTACGGTAATGGGTGACGAGAGATATCAAGAAATACCTCATTTTCTTTCGTCTTCATCGTTGCAGTAATGTGATGCGTTAAAATACTGAGCTATCTATTTATACACATGAACAATGCAGCATGAAATGATATAGTTTTTTTATTATATTCGTGAACAAACCCAGTTTAAAAGTTTTTATCATTTTAAGGAGGTGTACAAAAAAAGAAATTAACAACAAAATAATTCGTATTTGTGAAATTCCTATGGGAATTCGAATTTCCGACTTGGGTCCGAGAGCAAATTATAATGATTTTTTCAGATATTGTTTTAGATCTTCAAAATTTCATGCAAAAGTTTTTAATGTACATAGATTTAATTAGATGGGATAAAATTACAAAGGGGAGACAACATATGAATTTGTCCGAGGGGTGCGATTTGCAAAACCAAATAGGATATTGTTCTTGCCAGGGCGTGAGATGATGCAGGTTTTGACAAAGCTCAATATCAATTCTTATTTTGCAATGTTTTCTAATTTTAATTCAATATACGTCGTAGGGGAGACTGCGTTTGCGCGAAAGGATTAAAAATTATTGAACACATCTTGTTGGAATACGAATTATGCAGTGCCGAAAGATCAGCGTATTATTTGAAGGGAATGAGAACGGAAGATCCGACAAACACTCAAGAAAAGAAGAAGATGATAGACAACGAAGGAAATATAGACATTATAGGAATCCTGGATAGTAGATGCTGTGAGAGGGGAGAGATGAGATAAAAAGAGCGAGAGAACGAAGTTAATACTTAGGAAGAAGTCATGGAATGTCGCAAGATAGAGACGTTACATCGAGACCAGAAAAATGTGTAATATATGTATTATTTAAACAAACAAATAAAATAACAAATTAATAATAGTTCATGAAAACCAAACTTGAGATTTGACTTTGAATACATTGACAATAGTACCCTATTTCTTGACAGCTCCTACCAACTTCATTTACACACCGCGCTCCACTTCCGGTTTATTAAAATTTATACCTTATAAAATAAATCGTTTCTGGTAAAAATTATTTTAAAATATATAAATTTTATAAAATACATATCTTGTACGCTTCTTTAAGTAAATTGCGTCTTTAAATAAGATCAGCCTATAAGTAAATTGCAAAGAATTTTATATTGAAGGTAATTAATTCATTGTAATTGAATGTTAATATATGATTTTCTGAGGCGTACTACGTAACGAGAAATTGTGAGGATAATATATTTAAATTTGTTAAATTTTTGAATACGTAATTGCGTTTGATAGATACGTTATGATTTCTTTTCTGGAAGTATTTTTCTCTTTTCTTATTTATTTTATTTTAATTATTTAATTTTGCAATGTAGGCTGTTCACAGCTATGATATTTTTGTAATGAATTACAATTGGAAAGTTGGGCGGATCACATTTCAGTTTTTATTTTGTTTTTGTGTAGAATATTTAATGTTAATACGTATATGGTTTGAAGTTGCCACGCAGGTATTTATTCCCAAATGAGTACAATTATTATTATTATTATTATTATATCAACCTTCCATTATTATTTTTTTTCGAGGAGTTTTGGGACTACAATATATCATGGATACCAGCAACTCATCTCGAGGTCTGTCATGGGTAAATTCACCGCAGCACTCGAGTTGCATGGCTGTATCTGAGAGCCTGCGACCGTTGACCACCGCCGCAGCCGCCGCCACCACGCGTCGCTCGGACGAATTGGATAATCGGCTGGCAAGCGCGCCCAGACGCCTCCTCATCCCCTTCTGCGTAAGCGGCGAAGGATGCGTGCGTCACGCGTGCGTCGCAACACGTAAACCACGGGCTCTTCATACGGAAGACGCAAAATAAAATAGAAAAGCAGGTCGATGTGGCCATCGACACAGAATGATGCTGACAAGGCGATGGAAACACGGCCATAAAAAAAACATGGCAAATTTTCACTCTCAAGAGCGACCCGTAGTGGTGAACGGCACTACCTCTGGTGACGCTCGTTCTAATCCCAAACATCTAAATGAAAAATCATGCAAAAACAATGTTGGATAGGTTAAATTAACAAAAAAATGAAAATGAAAAGAAGATCTCAGATATACGCGTACACATAAATAAAATGAAGTTTAGATCTTTAGTACATAAAATAGGAGCATTACAGATAGACAGTGAGATGATAATGTAAGGTGATAAGACGTTCAAAATGAAAATTGTGAATTGGTTATTTCACATTTGGCAGCTAAGTTGGGAGAAGGAAACGTATAAGGCTTTTTAAATTTATGCTCTATGTTTGTTACGCAGACAAGAGGAAGAAGTGGTTCGATCCTTCACCAAAGACGAAGAAAATCCTTACGGGACATGGTGATTTTAAGAAATATTAAAAAAAGATAGGGAAATTGAAAACAGGGCAGTGTATGTGTAGAATGGACAATGAAACATACAACATATATTCTGGGAATACAGCCTGTTTGGGAATGAGTGACAAGAGTTTTGGGACGAGTACATGAAGAGATATATGATTGACACAGGAAATTTACATAAATTAATTGAAATGGAGAAGAAGTACCTTATATTGTCGAATTTCTGCGATAAAATTATGTTTGCGAGAGATTCTATGAAGTTTTTTAAGATAATCTGTTCGAGACCGATGGATAATAAAAGAAGAATATGTACATACAAGAGACTAATATATATATTTAGGATTTAAAAACCCAGTATTGACTCTGTTTGAGGCAGGGCCATGAAATAAATAAAACATAACTAATCCTGGATGTTTCGAGTAGAATTTGAAGTGGATGAAGCTGCTCTGCAGTAGGTTTGCTCGGAGTAATCTAGTTTTCCCTTCCCTTCATTCCATAACAATTTTCAATCATCATCATCTCACTTAATTCGTGTCAATCACCAAAAGCAATTTCCCGCGTTGGTTACATAAAGACACTGGTGGAGCGCGTCGAGAAAACGGTGGTAGAACAACTTTGTGAAGTATTTCCATAAAAATGGCGACCGAATACATATATGCATTCAGATAAAGAATAACTTCGAGTTAATTATATTATAAGAACTGTCACTAGGATTGCAGCGAGAGGTTAGTACCAAGAAAATTGGTGGGAGATGGGTTACATATATTATACTCGTTTCCTGCCTTTTTCAGAGTAAGATAAACTGTTGTCCCCGTTGTTACGATCTCTCACATGGGTGAGCTAGTCGAGGTTTTTGGTTGACGTTTTCGATTGAATGTGAATATCTTACTCTCCCTTGTGCATTTTATTTCAATATTTATTCTCCGAGAAACGACCAGGTGCGATGTGATTAAAGGCCGAGAATCCTACGTTATATCACTTGTTAATTTTATTCAAGAATTAAGCAGTTGTGTGATGGAGAAGATACAGCTCCATTGAGTGTATCACCATCCTATTTCACCGATAATGAGACAATAAAAACCAGTTATAATCACTAAATGGATATTAGAATGAAATATTTTAGAATTTTTCCGGATTAACTTCTGTGTTAATATTGACCAGGATACTCATTTCCATCATTGGTCGGGATATTCATTTCACTGACAGACCGACGAACATGGCAAATCCCTAGAACGTATTAGGCAGTACTGATCTATTACAACAGAGACTTGATTGCAAAGTGTATTGTACTGAAATTACAAGTTCTACCTTAAGTTTTCAAAATATTAAAAAAGGAATTAATTTTATTGATAGAAATAGATAGGTCTATACTTGTAATGAGTTTTAGTCCAGAGGGAGGTTTTAATAAAAATACAAAACGGTGTTTTTATAAGGTGTTTTAATCGAGCAATCTCTCAAGAATAACCATGTGACTTCTTACTTTAACAGTTACTACTGATCTTCATACATGTTGAAGTGGAGTCTTGCCCGAGGGGTCGCTGCTATAGGCAAACCTTCATGCATCCTGGCATCACGGGCAAGCATAGCAAACAACAATTTTTCAATAAATAAATAAATAAACGAATAGTGTATTCTAAAGCAGTACAATTATAAATCCTGTACTGTCCATAGAATTATCTTTGTAATGATCGTCGTCGGTGAATGATGAGTGCGCAGGATAACAAGGAGGTTCGAGCGTTAATGTAATAAAGCAGAATCATATTCTTAAATGAATTCTTAAAAGAAATGGTATTCTTCATCATATTATTCCAACAATGTCTTGACCAATTTATACATAGAAATCTCTTAAATTTCTGTGAACCTCACCGCCAGGTAACAGATTAATTACGTTACGTTAAATGAAAATGGGAGACGGGACCGAGATTCGAACTCGGGACTTGGAACTTAGCGCGCTCATGCGCTTTCCAATGCGCCATCCAGTTGGTCTCCCGGATACGTCTTCCATTTTCATTCAACTTGCGACATTCAGAGACCTCTGAGGTGGCCTCGTAGAGACTACGCTCCTCATATTGAGGCGTCTCCCTTAGGAAATACTTTGTTTTGGGTCGTATTTTCCAATTCTGGTTCACAAACACATAGAATTTTCTTAAATTCTCTACGAGGCCACCTCAGGGGTCTTCGGGTCTCGCAAGTTGAATGAAAATAAAAGACGGGCCCGGGAGGCGAACGGGATGGTGCAGTTAGTAAGCGCATGAGGGCGCTAAGCTCAATGTCCCGAGTTCGAATCTCGGTCCCGTCTTCCATTTTCATTTAACATAACATATTTAACCAATTTATACATTCGAACATAATTATTTTCCGGAGTAAAGTACGAATCACAGATCGTCTAGTTCATTTATTGGATATCTTTCTTGGTATCAAATAAAATTATGATATCTGGAATTAAAATTACATAGTGTTCCTGTTGAGCACTTGAGCTTCAATGCATTGCGTTTGTTGATCATGTAATGTTTAGAAAATCCCTTCCCCATTACAAGTTTTTTTTACGTTAGCTCAAGGAGATCATTAAAGACAGAATCATAACTGTTTTTTCTCTTGAGTACTCCTCTAAGACTAAGCCCAACCTTGTGACATGGGGCACTTAACAACCCATCGAACGAAACATTACCGTCCATCTGATTGTTTTGCTTTAGGTTTTTATCTTGTTAATGAAGTCCTTTGAACGAGGAAAATCGATAAACGCAATTGGTTGGATGTTGGTGCTTGAAAGTGCGTAAATAAGCGTAGGGACCTTTCAGGGTATTCCTTGCGCGCGTGCACGTTGGAATAAAAAGTACAAAAACGATTCCTTTAAATGAAAGTTACCGTGAATTTCATCGCAAACGAGCAGGAAATTTTCAAAATGAATTTTAGACAACTATTATAGCTTGCTTAAAATTGTTGTGTATTGGTTATATTTTTTTGGTGAAAAGATAATAAAGTACTAATCATCCACGGTTTGGATTTACGTCTCACTTCGAATGACAGTTAGAATCTGGAATTGATATAGAAAAAAGTCACCACATATTCATAAGCTATTATATATAGGTACTATTTCCTTTTTTATATTGTAAAACTTTAATAGTAACCTCAAGCATATTTTTTTAATAATTCTTCGACTATTACACAATATTAAGTAAATATTTCTATTGTTCATGTAATGATGTTAAGAAGTATAGTAAGTGACTATTTCTCAAAAGCAGAATGTTAACCATTACAAAATGAATTAATTGTTACTTTATAAAATATTTACATTTTATGAATAATTGATGAATAGTTTTTGACGACTTAAACGATTTCACCGTAACCAGTAGAACATTTTCTTAACACGTTTTGCTTATGGACAATCTTACATGATAAGAATGTCAAAAAATTTCCCTGAAGAACATTTCAAAGTAAAACCTTGTTGAACACATGAGATAAAACTGTACTGCGACAGTAAATGTGTGCATTTCTATAGTGATTCAAATGTTTCCTTCGAAACAAAATTCGTATTTTAATGAATTATTGTTTGAAGTGTAGATGGAAGAGGAATTAAATGTTTTATTCATGGTACCGATTCACCGTGTATTTACATCGAAACGTTTACCTTCTATCGATGCATCAGGTCCTACACATCTCATCATTACAACTCTTACTAGTACAGAGTATTTATAGCGCTGTAATATTGAACTGCACTGTTGATAAAATAGGGTTGTCAGTTTAGTTTGAATGCGTTCCCTACATTTAGGAATTATTTTCTTAAATCGTATGATGGTTACTCAGCACTAATACACTCTTTCCCAAAAAAAAAAACATCATTTGCATTATGATCACCTGCAACGTTGATTGTTATCTAATAACGTGGTTTCTACACTGTAAGCTTGTACTTGGCGCACTTAGTTGGTACACATGTAGTTGGAGTAGTTTCTGTATTGTAAACCTGAATTTTATCGATACTTCAATCTCATGTACTATACTATATATTGAACAACATACCGGTGCCATGTAGCACACAGTTCATCTGACTTTCTTGCCTTCATATTTTTACTTTATAATTTAGTCAACACGTAGGTATCATGTCTATATACTCCGGAAATATGAAGTTAAAAGCACACTTTACACCAATTTTTTAAATAATTATTTGTAAATCATCATTATGTGCATACTTGCTTCATGGAGCGTCTTTTAAGACTAAACCACAAACATTTCGGGTAAGCGCACGGGGCCTTCCCCCGATATAAGTCAAGAGTCGAATTGATTGCCATCGGAAAAAGTATGAAGTGAATACAAACCAAGAAACGACATATATTAATATACTGTAATATTTCCCTGCAATATAATTAACCATTTTCTAAGCATTATTATAAGTTTTCTGAGATAGACACAAAGTAATGAACTAACAGTTTTCAAACTGATCTGTTATGTAGCCCCTAAGTTTCTATAATTCCGTTATCATAATATTGAATCAAACATTTTCACTATCACAAATTTATGTTTCGAAACAGAAACGGGCTTATCCACTATTCAGTCACACTCACTCAGCTGATTAATGATTTCACCTGTTAGATTATCAATCATGAATTATGCCCATGTGTGCTTGAACTCACAGTTCTCGTGAACATCATGATATCTGCACAAAGTAGCATGAATCGAAGGAACCGAATGAGTATTTAATTTGATTTGTGCTCTTTGGCGAGGATACCACTGACGATGACGCAAAGGATGCGTTGAAATATTGATAATAAAATATCAGACATCTGGTTCTTTTATTGTTATTGGATTACTTCTTTTCATTTATTATGGAACTGCTCCACGAATTCTTCGCCTCCGCCATATCGTATACATTTGATGTACAGTGAAATTAATTTCCTTAGTCTCGCCAACCATAACTTTATTGTTAAAATTTAACTTTCTACTACATGACTGTCATCTTCAGTAATCTTCCTCCGGACAAGGAAAAGTGGCAAATGCACATTACATTTTTATTACGCCAAAAAAACGGTCACCATGTATATTTGATGTAGAGTGGTTTCGTATACTTCGTACATTATTATAAGTTCATGGGATCTAGAGGTCAGACATCTGTAAGGCTCAATTAGGAGCATCGCGAGCAATATGGTAGCGAGACAGGAGGAGGGGACTTCGGAGTGTGTAAAGTCGGAGAGTCCAGATGAAAGGCGACGATCGCACGCCGCCATATTGACGTCAACGACAATTTTTTGTCGCTAATTTAAGGCGTCGGACGTCGTCCCTCGCACCATACGCTCATGGCCTGGAATGTGCAGAAGACGGACTGTCCTCATTCAGCCTTTCTCTAGAGTGAATCCCTGCGCGCGATAAGCGAAGCATGGGTTTGTGAAACAAGCTTTAAAGGGTTTACATCTCATGAATGAATTATGGAATGCCAGTTGTCAAGGGTAAATATAGACGTAGTGATAGCTCTGAGACTGAAGACACAAACGGTTCTTTACTCTTCGAAATAAACGGAGATAATTTACACAAAGAACCCAGGGAAATTGTTGAACAGAAAAACAGAGAAAAATCTCCATATAGGGTGATTCAGTCACACCTTCTAACATAATAGTTCTCATAGATTATTTTGTGAATTGTTAATAAATTGTCAATTAGTGTGAAAGATAATTTCATTTATCACATAATTATCTGAGTTATAAATGGATGACAAAGTTAGAATCAAAATTCTGACACATGAAGACGATTTTTTTATTGATGGTACTCCTGTGTGAAATTTTGTTCTAATTATATTGTTGTGATGTAGTATGTGATCATGTGATATGTCTCCATCATGCTGAGAAAAAATACCAAATTTAAATATGAGAAGAAATGATAGCTTTAATAACGGAATGATAAAACTGTAGTTAAGTTATCATTCACTTACTAAAAGAACTCGACAATGGAGTATGGTTCTCAATTAAAATGGTTTAAAAAGGAAGATCCAAAATGTTTTAGACACAAAATTTACATCTCATTATCAGTGGTTACCTTTTATTTTTACTCGCTCATAAACGTAGAACATAGAAAGTATTATAATGGGAAAATAATTCCACCGCGGAAATTTTACAAAAATTATTACTTTCTCAGACGTTTTTCTTGTGTTATTATTATTATAATATTATTATTATTATTATTATTGGGACTTTCAAACACGTCATTGGAACCCTCATACAGAAATATCCGTTTTTGGTGTCTCTGATTTAAAAAAAAGAGGTGTTAAGAGCTTAATGCCAGTCCGTTCCTCTGTCTATCCGGCTGACAGTCTCTGCACAACGATTGTGGCTAAACGGATTCAGTCATATTGCGTTCTTAGCGTAAAGTCTTCGTTTGTGCTTATTGTAACTGCACACGCTCAGGATTTTTGTAACATGAATTATTATAAAGAGTACATCAAATAAATATTATAGAGATTTTAGAAGTATTTATTTCAATAATGGCTCCCAATGATTTTGTATTTTCTTTGCAAAACAGTAATGAGCTTGTATTTCACCTACATATGCAGAGTTTCACTCGAAAGTTTGTATAGATGTGGGAAAATAACTTATTTTATCGGTAATACCACATTTTTTTCTATTTCAAGAGACTTAAAAACTATTTAACAGTATATGTAACAAGAAGAAGAAGAAGAAGAAGAAGAAGACAGTATTTAAAAAACTAGAAGGAAAGACAATTATGAACAAAAATATAGAAGAACGTGAAACTATCTCCAGATATCAAATTGCATGGCTGTTTGCCTACAACGACAAAACATTTAACACGTTTTACACTAATTATATGACTGAGATAATGCAAAACGTCTCGAAATAATAATCAATAAATTTTTGATAATTGTAATTTCAAATATAATATGAATTAATATTACTTAGAACTCAAAAAGGACAAAAAGATTTTTGTTCTGTCTCGTATACGTATATGGCAGATGCCTGCCGCCAGCGCTCGCTCCAGTCCAAAGCTTTCCCTCTATCAAGACGGCGTTCCATGGGGTTCCAAACCCCATACGTAGTATCTAAAGAGTCGTGAAGATCGTGGCTGATAGAATAAATACGCATGTATTTTTTGTTTTAATATCCAAACAAGTAAAATAATATTCGATAGATAAACTTTACAGCTCTAGAAAAAGCAACAACAGAAATCTCGCAATTAATTAAGGTACAGCTTAAACACTTGCTTTTATAGACAGCAAATATGACTCAACCTACCCCATGTCCGGTGTTGGTTCTCTTTCCACTAGGGGTACGTTGACCTATAGAGTAATTGGAGCAAAATCATGGGTTAGGTGGGATTTTAATAAACTTTGTAGTAATTATCAATTTTTTGCTAGAAAAAATTAATGATTTCATTTGAAATAATCACATTGACAACTAATTAATATTTGAATATAATTATCAGTTTCAGAAAACTTAATGTAATAATACATTATAAACAAAACTAAAAACATAATTTTATAAATTTTTATTATAATATATGTCTCTGGACATAGTTTGTAACTAACATAACTACTATTTTTTAGAGGAACTTAATCATAAGATTATCAAATCAAACTTCTAAATCAGAAAAGCAATTTTTGCATTCATATAACCGTATATTGCCATTTGCGTATTTTGCATGAGCCCATAACTTACACCTAATGCATTGAATTTAAGATAGTGATCACAGATAGTTAAGAACGTGAAATGAAATATTTTTATCCCATTTTTCCCACTTATTTGCAATTTGTAATTGAGTGTAATAATACAAAAAGTAAAGTTTTGTCTCTACAAGAAAATGTAAATTAATATTTATTTATTTGTCTATCAAGACGTTAGTGACGGTAAGGGACCCGAATTATAAGAGTACAAACAAATATTATTGGAGCAAAGTATTAGTACACATTTGTATAATATGCAGAATAGTCATATTTTCTAACGTATTGAAAGATTCAATCGTGGCGTTGCCTAGCGCATTTCCAGGATGCCTTTTGTTCCCAAAATAAACACAACATACTGCAGATTCATGAAATTTTTGGCTGCTTTTTGGNACACAACATACTGCAGATTCATGAAATTTTTGGCTGCTTTTTGGTGGAGTTTTTTATGGAACGAAATCATTCCGTTTATTTAGGATCTAAAATTGAAGAAATCCTTTGAAAAAATAAAGATTGTTTCATGATTAATTCATATCTCATGCTATTCATTTCTCTTTCACACCATATCGTTAGATCTTTACGGAATTTTATAATCCAGAAATGTAATTATTGCTTTAGAAACTTGAATTGGATTGTAGCCTTTAACTTGTTGAATATTCAGTAGTCCGAGGCCGAGCTCTAACATCTGTGAACCCGATGTGTCTGAACAGATATGTAAAGGGGGCAGTTAAATCAATGATATACTTATAGTAACACGATATATAAGAACCATCATTTCATCAGAAAAGCCTACAAAGTTCATTCACAAAATATTTCCTCATAACATTTGGAGGTTAATTTAAAGTCTTAAAGAAATATCGGAAACAGTAATTTGACCTATTTCTTGTCATGAGAAATGCGTGCATCGATAAGTAAATTCTACCCTTAAGACGAAATGTGAATTAAATTTATTAATATGTTTATCCAAAATCGCTGTGCACAGACGGACGGACGGACGGACAGACAGACAGACAGATCGACGCATGGACGTAATGATAAAAACAACTTTTTAAAATTAGGGACCACCAAAATGGATATTTCCATCAAAATCTCGCGATTGATCTATATAATACGTATACGAGAAAGTAAAACACTATAAAAATTATAACCCGTGTTAACATAAACATGTACTATAACCGATTATCTATCTTGTTTCGTTGAGAAACTCCTATTCAGAAACCCAACCTTTCATGAGTAAATAGTGCGTTCATGTCCCGACACCTGAAGCATGAACCGTACCTGTTACGCAAGGTAAAATGACCTTTACCCAAAAGGAAACAAAAAGGAAGTACTCACTTACGCTAATGGACGAAGGTTGTAAAGGGAATAAAGAAAAAGAAAGAGAGACGAGGGAATAGATGAAGATTGAGCGCGAGGAGGCGCCCCCTTCCATTTGCGGCGCGGGACGAGTACAACCAGCGCCCCCACGATTGACGTCACTAAACGCGTCGCCACCAAATTGCTTAGTTATAAATAAACGGCACGTGTGTCTGTTTCCCCGAGACACAACGGGATTCGTGGTGTTAGCAACCGGTAACATGTGTTATGGTAACACCGACATGGATGAATCACAAGGCAAAATCTTATAAACTGTAAGTTGACTCTATGGGACAGTAATGAAATTCAATACAAGAGGATTTGCTTTATTGGTGAGTTTTTGCAGGCCGGCTACACTTATCATAGGTTTTCGTTACTTTCTAGTCATCTGATTGTCATACTACTAACTTCCTTAGCATTCTAAGGAAATATCATCCTTTTCTTGAAAATTTTAGAAAAGAAATTACCTTTAATATAAAAATTAAAACAAAATTACGTTGTGTAGTGGTATCCGTCAGCTAAAAATAAATAATAATAATGAGAAACATTTATATTTATTTTCGATGTGATTTTTGTAAACAATACATTAATTGCATCATCAATGGCCGGGTGAAATTGGCGAAAAGTCCGGGGTTTGAACCCGGGACATCTTTCTCTGGAATAGTTAGGAGTTACGGGGTTCGAGGCCCGGTTGGTACACTACGATTTGGTACTCCAAAGTTTTGACATACATTACGTTAGTTTTTACGTTTCGTCGATTGACGTCACTAAACGTGTCGTCACCCAATTGCTTAGTTATAAATACACGGCACGTGTGTCAGTTTCCCCGAGACACAAACGGATTCGTGGTGTTAGAAACCGGTAACATGTTATCTATAAAATACACTCTTGTCAAACCGAATTCTCTATAAGGTTATATCATGTGAATAATTAGGGTACCTAGAAAAACAAATTATAGTTATATCGCTTTTCTATCTCAAAATTCAGTGAGTTTGATTTTTGAGAAAACCTCCACAAATATATCCACATAGACAGAAAGGAAAAATTAATGGTCGCATAAGGGTATTGAATATTAAAAATTACGAACTTCAATTATTTTGTAGTGAAGGCTTTGAAAGAATTGATTTATGGTTTATCGATAAAATACTTCATAGATATCTAGTTTATTAAATTGAGCAAGATTATAAATATTAAATAAATTTTCTGTCTCTTAAATGTATGAATTTTTATCAACGTGCTGGTAAGCACCAGTGAATGTCAAAACTAACCTTTCTTGACATTCACCACAGATTAAAATCTTGTGGCTTTCTTCCATAAATAAAAATGTAGTATAAGTATACTTACGATGCTTGACACACAAATCTTTTAAAATTCATATTTCATATTTTAAAACTCTTCTTTTATGTTTTTCTAAGTACTTACAACTTTGTTAGGTGACCATGGTAGGCACTTTTTTGCTGGAATCCTTTTTCGATTTTCAGTTTACCTGAAAAATGAAAATTTCTCATGATAACGGTACAAATGGGCACAAAGCCGACTGTCGTGTCATTGGCTATTAGGAAGTTATAGTGCCCAACTCCTATCATCATCAAATCAGCTCAGTTTTACTTACCAAAATCACCTATTGTCATACATATCACACATATCCATTAAATTTCAGCTCGATTGAAAACTTGGAAGTGGTCTCAAAGTCAATTACAAATTTTGAACCGGAAAGATATTCGTACGAACGTTACAAGTTAAATAAAAGCTAGTAATTACCTGACAAGGGTAAGTAAGTCATCGAGCATCCCACAGATTTTTAACATTATTAGTTTTTAATTAAGATAAATCGAAGAATAACGTCATTATTATCAAAGAAAGCACAAATAACCCATTAATTCATCGATAGCAGTTTTCTGGTATTATCCGACCCATGGAGAAGAAATGTACAGCACGGTTTAACAAAAAATAAAGATTCCATTTAAAAAACATTTCTATCTTTTGCATTCGACTAAGGTAACGTCAGATATGTGCCCTGAATACAGCGGTTAATTTTAAATTGATAAATGGAAAGTTCAATATGCTATGGTGTAAGTTAAGATTAATTTGTAATTTTAATCAGCTGTAACATATTTAATACAGAGTAGTCCAAAAATGGTTAGTATTAGATCAAAATTTCGTTACTTATTATGGTAGATAGTCTTAAATTGCTTATTTCTCGTTATATGTTTACTAATTTTCACTACAGTCAAAAATTTTAATTAAAAAAATCGTAAGTGTCTAAAATATTTTTTAAAAAATTATTAAATTATCTATGAGTGCAACTAGAAAATAAATTATCCAACCAGAGGAAATATGAGCGAGCATCACGAATATTTTTAACATTGTTTCGTAGCGGTTTGATAGGCGCAGCCTATTGGAAGATCTCTCAACCACACAAATTCAGCGGCGCTGTGGTAGCCTAAAGCGGACTGCTAACGGAATAATTTAAAATTCGCTCATCACATCGGTGTGGAAGCAGAAACAGACTTCATGCAGAATTCTCACTGTCTGACATGGAATTGGTCGTCCGTAGAGGAAATCTACGTGTCTCGCGAGAGCGTAATTGCTAGAAGATTGGTTTGCATCATTGAAATGAGATTACGCGTTTCATCAGCCCCGCAAAGAGATCGAGGGGATTAGGTCTTTGTCTGCTTCGTTGGAACGATAGAGGTTTCAGGGTTGGGGCTTCCCTCTGCACTCACGAACTGTCAGAACTGCTCACTCACCTCTGTTCAGAATGTAGGTTGACATCATTAAATACTACTTTTAGTAATGATTAAAACTATTATTTTAACAAGCTTACGTTCCTTATACTTTTTTTATTAGTGAAATCTGGATTCTCAGGCTTGGGATAGTATGAGCGTCCTGCCAACTGTTTTTGAGTGTCCTGAAATAATAAACTTATCTATCAACTCATCAAATAAAATTAGACTTTTTGAGATTACTCCTAGAATACTAACTAGACGTAATTTTTACGTACTTTATTTTTTCATTGTTCTAAATCAATATTTGTATCTAACACTTGTATTCTACAACAATTAACATCCATTATTTAATCGAATTAAATAAAAGATGAAAAACATTATTTGTCTAATACTTGTGTTGTACTTTATTCGAAAATAAAGTCAAATACAAGTATTACTTTTGAATAATAAGATATCCTTTTACGTACATATATTACGTGAATTTTACGTATACTTAGTATTTACGTAAATTTTAAGAATAGTTATATTTTAAAGGTACATAGGGTTAATAATAGAAATATCTTGAAATTGTACGGGCTGTGGTTAATAAAACCTCTGGTGGGAAGGTTTTTAAATGAATTCTGGTGTTATTTCTAACAGAATTGACGTGAAATAAACTATCACACGGTTGACACGTATTTAATGCAGAAAAAAACAGTACGTAATTTTCCTTGACTTCCAGGGCAATAAAAATGTTATTCAACGAAAAGTGTCGAAAAACTAGTGAACTCTAGTCAATCTAGAGCCCACTCTTCAAAAACATTGTCTTGAATAAACGGTATAGTTATTCGCAGACTGTAATACAAAATAATTTATGAATTAATGTTGGCATGACTATTTTCAATGTGCAGAGGATGTATAACATTATTGAAAGTTTAATAAATGGTTCTGTGTTTGACAAGCACCTGGCACGCACGCAAGTATGTTGGTATTGAATGTGTACCTTTTTCTAAATTTTCGTTTTGCGGTTGTGGGAATCATAACGTACTTGATGTAAATGTTGGTAATCAAACTCAGTTGACTTTATATGTTGCAATATTTTATTGATCCACAACAACAAAACTGATCAAAATAGTTTTAAAACTACTGAAAACGAAAAATTTATTTCGAAACACTACGGACATCGATATGATGTTCAGAAACAGAATATTCCAAATCAGTTTACTTTTCATCAAGGGAGATAATATTTTGGCGTAACATGACAATTCAGTTACTCAATATTTACAAAACTTCATGGATGGGCAGAGGCGCACAGGGCAGAGAACGCAGAGGCATTGATCAGATTAAAAGGCTTTGGCAGTACAATCTACCTTCGTAATTCAATTGATGAATAAACAAACATTTTTCTTTTCATAAAAATCTATGTTCTAAATATGAAACACATTATGCATGAAAAAACATAAAGCTTTGATCTAATTGTTCATCTATGTACAACCAATATCCTTTTTTAGGGCTCTAAAGTCCCATGAAAAAAAAATGAAAAAAAAACAATATCCATTTGAGTTAGGAAAATCTGCAAATTTGAAGCTGTTGATAATAACCGTTGGATTATAATAATAGTAACACTTCACTTTCACTGAAGAGACTATTAATTTTCTTACCAGATAATACTAATTTCCATTATGTTAATAGGAGTGTACTAGATAAATGAATACATACTGTAAAAAATATAATAGGAAAAGGATCTTGAGATGAGGTCTATTGAAATAATACTATTTACGTATGTTCCAACGTATCAAACTATTAGTAATATGCATTATATATTCTATTTTGTGTATAATACTTGTATAAGTAATATATAAAAATAATACATAAATAATATTATTTCAACAAACCTCATCACAAGCACCTTTTCCAGTCATTATTTATTTTGAAGGCAAAGAAAAACCATGATGTAAAAATTATGTTAAAGTATGTTCAAAGATGTATAAAAATTGTTTCAATAAAATTTGTACGATTAAAAAAAGGAAAATTTAATATTGTAACGTACGCTTCTTAATATTTTTGTTCTTTCATCAAATAAATAAAAAAGATTTTATTGTCGAAAAAGCTGTTGTAAACGATTTATGACCACGTGGAGGATAAGTGGTTAGTAATACTAGCAGAAGGTGGATAGGGGAAGGAGGGTTTATTTTTCAGTAGTCACAGCTGTATTAACTGGGACATTCATGTGAAAAGCAACAAATATTTTCTGGCCCCACCGGGAATTGAACCCGGGATGACTCTGTGAAGAGCAAGAACGCTACCACCTGAGCCACAAGAGGGGTTTTTAGGTGACATTTGAGATGTTTTTTTTCTCATTGACTCATACGGTGTAGTGTACTTACACCAAATGCTTAAAAAGTGAAGCATGTGTTTGACGAGAAATCACTTGATTTTTAAATCACGACATTTATCAGAAGTTTAATTTACTTTGTATAACATTTTTCGTAGTTTTTTTCACATCATTTTTCTCTATATAACACCCGAGAGAACACTAGTTATTTCACTTAAAATACTAGGAATTTCCATCTTGTAATCTTGGTCAGACATAAGGATAATTCATCAAACGTTGTATTAATTGTAAATCATTTTGTGATTTTAAACAGGATCAAATATTTGCTCCGTGGAGTCTCACCTTTAATACAATCAGTGCATGAAGTGACGCATGGAAGATTCCCATCGCTTTTTACCTCGCCTCTGAAGTCTCTGCGCAGGTAGTATGAGAATCTGCGCACACCGTCAGAGGAAATTAGTCGGTCTCTTCCCGAAGTCTTGTGCATTTCATTCGCTTGTGAACGGGGCAGAGGGTAGGAAGTGGGGTACGATAAGGGAGTTATGAGAGGTACGGCGCCTGTTGCTGTGGAGGCGTTGACGTCGAGCAACGTAAAAGTTCTCCCTCCGTCGCTCTCCACACCCGTCCACGTACAGTGGTCCCGCAACGTTGTTTGGATGGTCACAATCCAAAATGATTGATCCCGTGCGAATTATTCAAACAGTGAAAGAAGAAATAGTGATAAAAATAAAAGAAAAAACATCGTTATACATAAATAAAAAATTTTATGTCTCATATTGAAATCAAATTCGTGAACAAGATTTGAGAAAAAATACTTACCTCGATTAAATTATTGCAATTGCTCTCGAACATTGGATTGTTGGCATCATATTGATTGACATATGAAGATCAATAAAATGAAAATATTAAATAGTTTTTCCAATCTTTGATATTTTTAATAATTAAAGCGAACGCATCTTCAGACTAAGAAAAAGTTTTCATAGAAATACATCTTGAGACCGTGTATTCTTAGCATGAAGATGCTGAAATTGTTCCATAATAATGTTCTACCACCCGCAATAGGTTGTTGTTTCATACTCGCAAATTGGACTACCCGAACAAAAATTGTATCGGGGTTCAAAAGTGAAAAAAATAAGGTTGTTTTTTTCTTTCAATTATCACAAGCGGTTACGTAGCACCACGTGGAATGCAGTTATTAGAATTCAAAATCAATTTGGCTTTTTAAAACAAATAGTAAATTGTTAATAAATTAGATTACGATTTGGTTTCAATACAGAAAATAATCTTTGTTTAGTACTTTACATATTTACAAGCAGTTATCTTTTATTGAGATATAGCGATACAACAGGATTTCATAAAAATAGTTACTTTTAAGAAATTTGGATACGTTCGCTAACACATCAAAACATTTTAATTCAAGGTTATCAAAACACGATGACTCTCTGGCCGCAACTATGACATTTGGTGATTACTAAATTATACACTAAAGAGTTCTACGAAAATATAGCAACATATTGTATGTTCTAGGAGTTAGTGTTCTACGGATTTTAATCGATGTATAAAAAGGATTTACCTTTCCTTGATACTGAATATATCGTTATGTTCAGAAGCACTGAGTAATTTTTGTCGTCTGTATCATTAAGTTATGTTTATTGAAATACCAGTAATTCTTATTTTTTTGTAAATCTATGTGCGGAGGAACGTGATAACCAAATATAGTTAAAGATAGCGACAAGCTTGCAATAGGACCCGAAATCTCCCACATTGAGGTGGATTCCATTACATGATTTATTACAGAAATTATAATTTACGTACAAATTTCTCATAAAAACACTTTTGTTCATTAATTCTTCAGTAACAATGACAACTATGATTTTAACTGTGTATTCGCAACACTTCTCTTATTTTTCTTTACACCCTTTACTCTTAATACTTTATTGCGTTATTTATCCGTTATTTGACATTAGTTTTCATTTTTGTCCCGTAGACGCTGACGCATGTCTACTATTCTTAGTTGTCCTTTTCTTGTCACGTTCGTCCTATCTCGAAATTATACACATGTCTCAATCTTCTGTATATCCCTTCACATTCCAAAAACTTTTACATTTCAACGAAATTTACCACTCCATATTTACCAGTTTAACTATTTTTTTCTATCACTTTTTTTCCCTTTGAAAATCACACATACCATCTATTTTTGAAATATTGTATGTATTTTGCTATTTTCGGTCCTTTCGCCTCACATTCCCATATAACATTTTCTTCTAAAATACAGTCCGTTGTTTCAATCCGCAATATCCCATGAAAATAGTTAAAATTTCTATGGCCCGTCAGAAATTAAATTCTGCAGGGATTTGTCCTAAACCATTTGGAATTTTTTTTCACATAATGTACATTAGGGATGTACTGGAACGTCAATCTTCGTTTTCAATTTTCTACCAACGTACCTGCCAGCAATCTACCAGTTTTCGTGGCAGTTTTTTAATTTTTGTGTGTATCTCTTCTTGCAAATTCTCGCCGTCCAATAATAATTTCCCTTTCTTTTTTAATGTGCGCCGAAACTAAATTTAACAACGTATAAATCGACTGACAATACTCCACTCAAAATATCTCACATCAGTTGACACTGTGTCATATCGTCCGGTAATTTTCAATAGGTAGAACCTTTGTAACGCTTCAAACTTCCGTATAATAAGAACTACACTACTCATTCACATTTCACTGCAGACGATTTCCATAAGCAACATACAGGATTTCCCGAATCATCGCAATTTTCTCATGGTCGATGTTCTCACAAATTTTGACCGGATATATTTTATTTGAGACCACTGTGTCCTTCCACACCACCTCATTTGCAATGGAAGCCTAGTGTGGGTATACTTCTTCGAAGCTGGAGAAAGAGACGAAGGAAATTCAAGGAAAAGAAGTGTGAGGAATATGGTCTCACTCGAGATAAGTTCGCAAGGTACAAACATGAAGAACAAACATCTTTTATGCTCTCATTTCAAGCATCATCACTTTGAATTTTTCTTATTCAGCGTTTTTAAATACTAAGTAAAGTACTTACGGTGAAATAAAAGAAATGTTTTAACTCTCTGAAAGTTAACGAGGAACGAATGCAAGCAACAGTGTTGTGGTTCCCGTAAATCTGGAAAGCTCAAGAAAATATCTGAGTAAGGCAACAAGTATTAGAAGCGAAGTGCAGAGTTTTAAATTATTCTTGTTTCCAACCAGACCCCACATCAATGTGGTGCCTTGTTGGCGTATCTTACGACTCCCTTCCCCCAAATATGTATATGGGAATCCTTTTCCACAGGAACACAATCATTGTTAATAAGGTAACTTCAATAATTAACTACATTAATATTGCAGAGATAAGTCGTGAAATAATTTTGAATTTTGAAGCATATTACACAATTTAATCCATAAAACGTACTCCTAAAATAACGAATATTTTGAAGAGCACTTCTCAATGAGTTGTGAGATATTTATTGTGAAAAAGATTCGTAGATATATTAGCTGTAGATATGTCACTTTTATTGATATTTTAAAAGTAACTAACTATATTTTGGCGCGACTTATAGCCTGAGAAAGGCAAATATAAGCACAAAACTATTGTATTTGAACAAATAACAATGGAGAAAAAGAATAGAGAATATTTCATTTTCTCCTAAATGAGACATATTGAAATTGAGACAAGACATTCTGAAAAAATTGACTTTTTTTTTACCAGTACGAGTACCACAAATACCAGAATCAGTCTAGAGAGTGTGGCCGATCTATCGCCACTACCAAGATCCGCCATGTTTCCGTCAAAGTTGCGCGTTATTCAAAATATATTGCACTAGAGTCAAAAATGTTTGCTTCAAGTGACCCACGTCAAGCTGGTTTGATTGCTAGTCAAATGCTCCCGAGGCAAGACACAACGGTGGCAGCGGCTGCATGTAATATCTAAACGATTCGTGCAAATGTTACGATATAAAGACAGTTTTCATCTTTTTGAAACGTTCAAAACACATTCAATTTGATGAGGATTTCTTTTATCTATTAGATTTACCCTCTTCAGTTGAAGTATTTTAACATGTCAATTTTTAAAATCTTTTTTTTTTCAATAATTTAAGTTCACTTTTGTAGGTATGTGCTGTCGCGGACATTTGTGTAGAACTCGTTGAGACGGACAATATTGCCTGTCATTGTTGGTACCTATCTCTAACCGCTTAGACAGCGAATTTATACATCTCCTAAGGTTGGTTTCTTCCCCGACTTGATTGTCTAGTATCGTTATTGTCTGTTACTTGTGATACCTAAGGTAACAAAATATATACTGATAAATTGTCAGAAAACATATCTATGAATTAAAGAAAGAAACCCGAAAATAGGATTAGTGTTTCTCGTGTTTTAAGAGGTAACAGATTTGCTGGCAGACTGTAACATCAGGACCTGTTCAGTCTATCGATTTGTGAAATATTAACATTTTCACGCATTTTGCTAGCCGGACATTCCTAAGAAGATTACGGGTCGGACTAGGCGCCGCCAAATAAGGAAAAGTGACCACCATTAAGCCTTTCCATTCAGTGTGTGGACCATCTTCCTGCTTTTCCGGGAAGGAGCAATGCGCTCGAAGAACGCCGGCCGAAGGGTACTTGTGTTCGCCATGTGTACCGAGGCGAGACCGGAAAAATCCCTAAAGAAAGAATGTTATAAATGGAAAACTTCAACCGGATGCTGAAATAATGGCCATCCCGAGAAGGACGCTGTCATATCGGTAAAGACACAGTGTTCTCAGAAGCTGAGGGGTGACCAAGATGATTTGGAGTGCTCATTGCGGTAGCGAAGGCGTGGTCACGTGACCTCTGCTTCCGTATATATTTGGGAGGATTGAAGAGCCTCAGAGACTTTTGCGGAGTGTTCGGTAGTGCCCGGTTACTGAGATGTGACCTGGCTAATATTGGTCGTCAGACCACTGAGAATTGCTGCGGTAATTCAATTATATTGCCATTAGGCGCGAATGACGTAACTTGCAGCCATAAGGGTTGTGGTATTTATGGTTGAATCCCCCTTCTACCTAAAAATTCCCACACTACATTTGGGCTTGTGGTGTGGTGTAACACAAACAGACATGAAAGTGAATTTGTTTTGTAATTATAACTAGCTGATTACCTGGTGTTACCCGGATTATTTTTTACTTATTAAACGAATGAACCCACTCTTCGAGAACCTTTTTCGCTTCCAATGAAAAACACGACGACAGCGTGGGAGTACCACTTCGATAAAACGCTTTTAAAATCTTAATCATTCGTCTACATTTTACTATTTCAAGTTCTTAAAATTCGTTAAATGCACAAAAACAAACTATTAAATTAGAAGTTGATTGTTTTTTCCTCTTAAATTATTCTCCAAAATTGAAATATTTCAACACTCCTATATTTAATAACGTTTTTTCGATAAAGTAGGTAAACCTTTGTAGATAGAAATTGCTGTCGCGGACTTTTTTGTAGAACTCTTCGAGACGAACAATATTGCCGCTCATAGTCTCATTTATCTCTTACCGTTTAGTCGGCGTAAGTGATAGTACCTCTTTCTTTCGACTTCATCGACATGGCCGCTTAGAAATGGCAAGTAAGCGAGGGTCTGAGTAAAAACGACCCATCCCGGTCGTATAACCAAGGACACAGGGGGAGAGAAGTAAGTGGTGACTTGTCAGAAGAAGAAAAAACGTTGAAAAAGAGCGGTTGGAAATAGTTCAAAATACTCAAAATTCCCAATCAGTATTTAGGCACAGGAGGGGGAACGAAAAATATGTCCATTCGGCGGGCGCTTCCGAGAATCCACGGACCGCCTTTGAAATTGAACCATGATGGTTTGGGTCCACGCCGCCCCTGAGGGTATCCAGGCAGCATAGCTTGCGGGAGGAAGGCACCACCAGGTTTGCTGGCGCTAGTGACGTCATTAACCGGAAGTCGTTCTGAGGTTGGGGCGAGAACGGCTTTCCGTGTGGTTGACGCACCCTCCACTCAGCACTGCACTGCTTGATTGGTCATCATGTTGAGGTATTTTACGATTGTTGGTGGCATCCGACACATATCGTCATGCGCTATTGCGAGAAGACGAGTGCGGGTCTTATTGTTCAGAGGGGCTCCGAACTTTGGACTTTATGACTAATGAAGAAGGCGCAATTAGCAAGAAAGAACTCCACTTAAATATGTCTTTTAAATTCAATATCAATGTAATTGCATTTCAAGAAGCAAGAATTATTGTAAATTCAGTGTTTGTTTTATTTGTCAAAGGAAGATTATCTTAATGTTTATTCAAGATGTTCAATTTGTTTAAAATTTATGTTTACCCATCCTGGCCCGGGTTTTTCTCCGGTTTTCCTTCGGGTAGAGGCGGATTTATCATACAGGTTCTCTACGCTTTGTCTAGGGGCGGGTCTATTGTAACAATAAATCGTGAATTTAGTGTTATTTCAATTTTTAAGCACTATACTCAGAATAATCTATAGTTCGATAATAACTTACATGTAATTTTTTGCTTAAAATTACAAACATATTGACATTCTATTAGTATTATAACTCGCAGCTAACTTTTTATCTTATCTAGGAATTTTTGCTGAATTTTTTGAATCCGCCTCTGCCTTAGGGCCCTTGATCGGAATTGATGGGATGGTCCCTTGCATGCTTCCGGAGAGTAAATTAGATTTTTTTCCCTCCACGTGGTCATACGCAGTTTGTACTGTTTTTTGACAATAAATTTATATTTATATTATATTTATCGTTGAGAAGCCGAATTCGGCGGAAATAATCGTGTATTTCATGTTCACGTGGGTTATATATATGTTGAGGCAGAACGAATCTTTTACGTGTTATGAATTTAATAAAAGTCTAGAACTTATAACTTTGATATTTAAGGCGCCTCGGACCATTAATCTCAGGGTTCCACAAATTTCTAGGGTTCGCATTTTTTTATGAAAGGAAAGACCATACTAGGGTTCCACTACACGAGCAACAAGAACATAAATTTGAGTAAGGGGATGGAACTTATTATTGGTTTCTTCGGAAAAGCTGATACAGCATGGGTGGATAGGGAAAGCACGTGTAAAGGGAAATACTCCAGTGAAGAAGACATTAGAAGTAAAATGACCTTCATACTATTTTTTTGTGCGAAATATGAAAGGTTAGCTATGCACGCTGAATGTGCATAAAATATAGCTTCCTGTGAATTCCAGGACTCGGTAATGCCAAGCCACGTTCCACAAAGTAATAACGTAAGGATCGGATCAGCAACGTTTCCGTAATCGTGGCTACGTGTTACTCCTTCGTACATATGCACCGAGAAGGTTTTGGACATAGGAACTTTTTTATATATTTAAAACATATTTTTTTACGAAAATTTCCTGACTATTCTCATCATCATAGTGTCGTGGACTTGCTCGCAACGCCGTGTTTGGCCGAGCTGTGCTGCGAGGTTGGACACGGCAAAGGGGGGGAAAAGGAGGGTAGAGGTCGGGTTGTTAGCTCCAGAGAAACTCATAGTGCGTAAGAGAGGTTTAATACTCACAAAGACGGTTGATGGGGTGCAGTCCCGGAGAGAAGTGTTGGCGAGCTCATGCTCGTCAGGCTATCGTAGTTCGGCGGATGCCAGTAAGCAGCTCGGTCGGAGCAGAGGCTGGCGGTCCCGGGTTCGGTCCGGCTGGTAGACCAGTTGGCGAGAGAGTAGAGAGTGGGCGACATCCTCTGATCTTACCCTATATATACGGTTTATAGCCTGACGTCACAACCTCGTAACCTAGTCTCGTCTGCTAGCGCGCCTGACCCCATTCTAACATGCTTAGTTGGTCACGACAATTCGAGGTGGCGTCACGACAATAGACTTTAAATATCTATTTTCAAATAGCACGATCAGCTCAACTATTTGTGTTGTAAATGAAGAATTTTTTATGTCACACTATATCAGATATTGTGCAGTAACATACGAGCACTATACAAGTATATTATAATACGCCATAAAATTGTTCAATTCATGTTCGAACAACGAGTAAAAAAATGTCGGGGAAGATTTTTTATTGCTTCACAAATCTCAGTGCTGAGGTTGCTTTGCAATAAGATTCTTCCTCTTCAAAATAAATACTCACAGGTAGAACAGACAAGATTTATTATGCAGGATTGATATGAACAAGTGATTAAACAATAAATGACACCAGGTTGACAACTACAGGCGTTAGAAAGAAGCTCCGTAAATGACACCTTTTATTCCGTCTAACTCACGACTGCTGGTAAGCAGGTTGGCGTTGAAGAAGTTCTCTTCTTCGTCACGAGATGGTGTCGCTGGTGGTCAATCCCGAATTAGTTAGACGATGAAGCACGATATCTCAGCGCGTGGCGACGCTGCTGGTTAACTTTCTGCGTAGCCTCGTAGGATGGTGCGTCGTGTCCTCGGATCGTGGAGTTAGTTCCACCGTTGACCGTGCGAGGGCGTCTCTCGATGGCGTTTCGAAGTTAGAGTTAATTTCGCTGCAGTCCACGAGATAGAGCCTCGTGGTTCTTCGAAGTTGGAAAATGATTCAGTCACCAGTCGAAAGTGATTTCCTGAACATAGAATATTTCGACGCTTGTATGATGAATATTATTCAGTCACAAGTCGAAGGCGATTTCTTGAAGATAGAACTATCTCACAGAGTCGAGTTTCGACTTAGAATTATTCGCAGAGCTGGGTAACTGGTTTGAGGTTAAATCGGACTCGATGTTCACTCGACCAGTTTCTCCGTCGTACTGACATGAGCTTGGGGATGTTGCCATAAGCTAAACTTTGACAACTGACGACGTTGGCGACGTAACACTAGATCGATGCTCGTCTATTGATGTTCTTGAAATTTCTTAACAAAATAGACGACGTGCACTTAGTAGTGTACACGGCCCGAATGCGTCATGGAGTCTTCTAACGTATACAATATAGGGACTCGTCGAATGTAGAGATTCTGTAGTGTATCTCGTCGGTCATGGATCTTACGTACCTGAAGCTTCGTCATGACAACGGCGCAAACAGTATGGCGCCATTTGGTTCGGCGTGACAACATGTACCTCTCTATGTGTGAGATACACGAGGGAGTTCTTCATATACGTATTTAAGGTACGTGTTTTGTTGTATATGTAGAAAGGTGCTTCTACAAATATTTAATTTGTGACGATGGTTCATTCTCTGCAAAATAGATATTGGTATAAAACTTTCAAAGTATTTAATAACGTTAATATATTACATTAAAAGAAGTTAACATGGTTCATTAAACACATTAAGTAACAACAAGTAAAGTATTTTTATAAATTAATTTAACAATTCGTTTATAACGTGCCTAATCTCTACTGGGTCCAGAGCTCAAATAGACAGTTTGCAGATGATCAGACTGTGATGTAATGCAACTGGTACTACTCCTTCAACTGCAACTGCTGCTAGAGTCACATGTGCTGCCACTGCTGCAGTCAAGAGAATTTTATGCGGGCTTCCTCAGAAGATCACCTGCAACAGTGACGTCTTTTACAGCCGCAACTCCTGCTGGAATCAGAGAATTCTATTCGGTTGTTCTGTAACGATGAATCGCACCCGCAACTATCGCCGTCGTCGAACTCGATGTGGATCTCCTCATCGGATGAGCAACACTCGCTGGGGGCGGAGTGAGACGATCTGTCGTCATCCACTTCTACAGCCACGATGACAACTAGATAATCTTCATCCCTGATGTCGTCAGAATCGGAGTCGTTTCCGATCTCCACGAAAATTTCTTCGGAAGAGGATGAAGAAGAACACGAGGATGACGAAGATGAACAAGATCGACAGGAACAAGAGGAGAATGAGCTAAACCCGATAGGAACTTCAGAAGAATTACTACAGCATGAATGCCTAGGGAAGGCATGTGTGAAAACGAATACTCCTGCGAAGAGAAAAATAGCCGTAGTGACCTTCATTGTAACGAAGAATTTTCGACGAAATGCAAAAGGTTAGTAATGCATAAACGTAATGGATCTTGTAGACTGAGCCGATAGTGTGTGTGTATAATTGACATTGGGAAGCCTCTTTATACAAAGTAACGACGTGAGGGCCGCGCTGTATGTATTTCCGGACTCCTGGAAGCGTGTTATCTTTTATAATATTTACCTACTACAGTTTGCATATTTATTCGTTTTTGTATTAATTATTTAATAATTCAATCCAGAGTATTTTCAAATCAAACTGAATATTTGTTTTAGAATGGATCAAGTTCTGGGCACTTGGTTCCGTTTCCTTCTTCCGTAATTTACATTAAATTATGGTCTATAGTTTTCTGGGTTACATAATTCCGAGTTTTCTGGGTACTACAATTTTCTGAATTTTTCCAGATTCACTTCGTAAAGTAACGAAAAGAAATGATAGATTAAAAATAAATTAGCACTTTCTTATCGTAATTAATCAGTAGTTATTAATTTCTTTTTAAGAATTTGTATTGAAGTAAAATTTGATACGTGGAGTATCAAAAGGGCTCTAATGACCTTTGATGTTGACGAGCCCTAAAGCCCCACAAAAAAAATGGAGTATCAAATTGAAATTTAATAGTTTAGAAAAATTCATACCTGATTTATTTACAATAGTTACATATATCATTTAGGAACAAATAAAATTTCCGTTCCTGCAACGATGGAAGTAAAAAATATATTTGCAAAGTTAACAATTTTCTTTTTTTATGTTGTCGAATTAATTTTTCATAATGAAAACAACGAACGTAATATTGTAAATCAGATTATTATATTATGCAATATACTTTTATAATCCTTCCTTAATAGTTCTGTACAAACTTTCGAATTTTTTCAAAAAAAGCATAGCTCCATTTCCGGGGTTCAGCTCACAGAATTGCTTTGTAAATTGATATATTATTGTTGTGTAAATGGCATGTTAGATGATTTAAATGACTAAAATGCAAATCAACTCAAGTTAATAGCACAAAACGAAAAAAAATTAAAATAAACGTCTATGATCTCGGAGAGTGAATGGAAAATGAAGTGGAATTGCATTGAAGTGGCAGAGCATTGACCCGAAGAGAATAGTAATGAAAAAAATATTCGTAATGTCATTCAGGATTCATTAGTTATTGAAATGAAATGTCTTCCTGTGTTTATTTGAAACGTCTCACCTCTTACAAGTATATTCTTTACTCAAATTTTGTATTAAGATGTTTCGCATATATGTCTTTTCTTACTTAAAAGATAGATTCGTTCAATTACGAAATTACACACATTCTTCACCAGTTCTTTCTTATATTACAGTTTTTATGTACTTTTGTGAATGATATTTACTGAAGCCTGAAGAAATGGGCGGGGTAGCTATCAACATTACTGCTATCTCTGTGGGATGTCCACGGGTTCGATTTTCGCCTAGTTGTCATTTTCATTTGGTTTCAGTTATCACGCATCTCCACGTGTAGATACATGAAACTAATACCATACATACTTCCGTGTTATAATCGTAAGTTTATTTCTGTATTTTTTTGTTTCTTATATTATAACTGAACTATTATAATTTATATTTCTTAGAAATGTACATACACTTATATCTACTGGAGAGAAAATAATTTGCCATTCAGAAAATTACACACACGCGCGCAAATTGTTCTGCTTCTATGAATTCTAATGTACTATGACGCGCAGAAACTGAATCTGAATTTTGAATTGCTTCATTACGTATTTATTTAATGCTTATTTAAATTATTTTTCTTAAATCATGACAAATACCGTCCTTAAATACAGAAGGAGAAAATACACACATATTGATGTTTTCCTTAGATTATACACATGCATTCTTATGTATTTTCACACGCAAAATGAGATTACGAATCCAAAATTGCTCCGATATCCCCCACTCGTTTTTTTAAATCGGTATTTTCTGTTGTAAAGGCTGATTCGGACTCAGCGCGTCAAAATGCATAAGGATTTATAGGTTTAGTTATTGGAACAGACCAATTCGTAATTTGTGCGTGCCTGTGTTATCATACGACATTGGGACTTTTGTTTACTTTTTATTAATTAAGAAGTCTCCAATTTGAGTTCTATTTCTCTGACTCACGCAGTCTATATCTGGGGACAAAACGATATGTTTGTTGTTGAGATTTGCTTGTGTTGAAAGAGGCACTTGCGCTCAACGTGGAGATCAGTCTATTTCTAGTTTCTTCTCGAACATGGCATCATCTTGTTCTCTCGACGATTAAATATGTGATCATACTCTCTGCGGGAGCCAGTGAAATGTTGGTTTGTTAAGTTCTCAAATCTCCCACAAATCTCGACTTGCATAAAATACTCGGAACAATATACAATCGCTGGCATCAAAGACAACTTCTCGTATTTTTACGAGTCTCTCAACAACTCTTTGAACGATAAATTATTTTCCTTTCTTTATTTTTCGAAAATTTATTTTAATGATTGAGAAGGGAACACACAACTCTTATTTTTTCAGGACCTAGGTCAGAAATATTACATTTTTTAAACAAATCAATTTATTGATATCTATTTCTCAACACAAAAGGACTTCATTTAAAAATGAAATGAAATTCATTCTAAAATGTATGTCAAGTATAGTTTTGTGATCATATTAATTATCTGGAAGACTGTACTTGCAACAGTGGATGTCGATGTATTGTAAAATCGAAATGGATCCATGGGTAATTAATTGCACAAAACGTTACAACATAAGCAATGTTTTGTTATATTTAATTTGTGTTGTTATATTTTTAATAATTCCAAGTCATATGTTCAGTAGCTGAATAAAAAGGGAATTATACACAATTATGTTGCAGAGCACATATAAAACATTCTATTATCTAGACAGATTTTACTGCGTTACATGAGTTGAATTCCAATGATAAGAACGAAAAACGTTATTGCTTACCGCCGTTATTTTGGTGATTTAATGTTATTTAAGTACTTAATTTTTGAAATTCTTTCGTAAGTCATTCTTTAATTCTAATGGACATTTATTGAAAATTTTTGCCTTATTCACTTCACGGATCACAAAATATTGTTGAATAACTAAAAGATAACAAATTTATCTATGGATTCTTAATTGTTTGGGAAACCACGCATGATAAGTTTAACACAGAACATGAACATAAAATGAAACCGGCCAACGATCAATTGTGATGTCAAAACCTATTTGGTGAAAACCAGGAAAATGAAACAGACATTTGGCTATTTGATAACTTTCGGTCAAGTGAAAATGGCGACCAGCCGGGCCCCGAACCCGGGTCTCTTGCATTGATCGCAAGGGTGTTAACCGCTACACCACCGGTTCGCCTTCCACAGCTGTACACCATTTCCACCCAGACGTTAACACCGGAAGACCTGAGACACATCCCCATACAGGAGATAAGTGAACCAGGTGGCACGGGTTTAGGTCTGGGTGGAAATGGTGTACAGTTGTGGAAGGCGAACTGGTGGTGTAGCGGTTAACACCCTTGCGATCAANCGGCTGGTCGCCATTTTCACTTGACCGAAAGTTATCACATATAATCTCCACGTGTAGGGTACACGGAAGAAATATGTATTTGGCTATTTCTTCACCGAAAATTAAAAAAATGTTAATTTATACTTTCATTATTTGTTTTCAGAAATAATTTAGATTTTTCTTTTTCAATATTTCCTCCAATCATACGCATTGTTCGTTTCCAGGTGCTGCAGATGCCATGCCTCCACGGGGGTCGAATCGTTATGAGAATTACACAACTGTTAATTATCAATAAATCGTATGTGTAAAAATAAGGTCGCGTATTTTATTTCATATAATTTCTACAGACGAATATACATTTCCCAGTATAATGATTCATCATAGATACTACCTCTGAAAACCGTCTATCAATATAACTTGTGATACGAATATTCATGGATAATTCAAATGGGGCGGTTATGTTGGTTACGTCGCGGTTAATGAAGCAATTACTCCAGAGGAACTAGTGACTAATGCCCTCCACATTACACCGATGAAAGAGAGGGTCACGGAGGATCAGTTGCCAGGAGGACCAAGACGGCCTATTTTAGTATCATCGGTAGCCGCCTGGAGCGCTGGGGTGGGACGATGAAGACGTGAGGGCGAGTTCATGATGGGCAGAGGGCGACGACAGCTCAGGAAAAGAGCTGGAAATACACGAAGAGAGTCGAGACGTTTTCCCAGGGATTATATTTAGAGATGCAATATTTCTCATTTGAAATGAGACTAATCGTGATACGGATATAATTTGTGGAGATGCACCATGGAGGCGAAGAAGCAATATTCTTAAGCTAGAATGAATGATTTGCATTTTAAGAAATGTAACTATCCAAGAATTTTAAGCGAAATATATACCTCGATCAAATAATATTTATAGCAACTTTTTAAATGAATCGGATAATGAATTTAGATGGAAAGGAGTAGCAACACATCGATTATAGAGATCGCGAAAACATACTCCAAGAAAAACCTGAGTAAATTAGTAGTCACTATGTTCAACATATTCTTACTTTTGACATAAATGAAATCACACGTAATTTCTCAAATTTGTACGTACGTACGAACTAGTTTCACTAGATTAAAAGGATATTTCAATAGGTCTTGAAGGAAAATAAAATTTGTTCCGGGTTCTTAAATTTGTATTTTCAAATTTAAGATTAAAATTACTCGCATTCTACCTGTTTGGCGCATTAAGGTCATCTAAGTTTCAATACAAAATAATTTTAATAATATGTTCAACCCATAATCAATAGCTTCATAATCTTGCAAAAAAAAAAATTTCATAAAAACAAATAACCTAAATTGTAATTACCTTCTTTACATAATTTTTGGATGTTAGGAAAGGTTGAGTATAATTCTTTCTCCAAAATTTTCTACGTCAACAAAATTTGAATGGCGATCATGATGTAAAACAACAATATAAATTTCTACATTAACTCTTCACCTTCATTTTGAGTCATAACACGAATTTTTTTTTCAAATTTAGATTTCCGGGCATTTTTATGGCTATTTTATATCAATGATCCTTAAGTTAAGTAATTTATTTTCATTAGAGTTTCTCCATTTTCATTATGTTGGACTGTTTTAATTGTTTAATTTCCATTTCAATTTTACAGGATATGCCGTATTTATCCAATTTAAAATGGGTATCTCTCGGAGGATAATTGCGCTTGCGAGAAATTGTGCTCAACTATCGAAGGTGAAGATTATACAGGAGACCCTGTTCATTTCACAAAATATTTACGAAGCACGCTAATTTATTATAATCCATTCGAGTATTTCTGAATGTCTAAATCTGTATTAAAACATACATACGTGCTTGACTACTAAATTTATTACACTATCTTACCTAAAGTTGTCACATAGTGAAGAGTTCACGGAAATTAGATAAACCTCTAAACACTGACAAACAAGTCCGTCTATGTGACGCAATTTTCAAAGTTCGGCGATAACCTCGTATTACAGTGTATACCTTCATACTAGTAAATCCAATGTACTTAAATGTAAATCCAATGTAAACATAAGCATCGAAAAAAATTTATATTTTAATATAACATTATTTTTATGAATGATTGACATTAATTTTCGGTACATCTCATTTTTTCAGTAAATTGCAAATGACAAAGTACGTATAGGTTCACATAGGTAAAAGTAATCGTTTTAAAATCATTTTGAATTATTGTAAAATTTAAGTTATGGATTGCAAATTATTTGCGTGTTTATTGAATGGCGATATTGCTGTCGGAAAAGAAATCGAATTACGTAGAATCAAATCGACGAAAAGCAGTCGGATCTTTTCAATGCAGTCATAACATCCGCGTTGTCGACGTAGTTGACGAAAATAAAGGAGATTTCAATCCCTTTCCGTCACATTGAATTCCCTCACAACGATACATCAAGTTATCTCGAATGATCGATCTAGTAACTCGTGTGACGTATTTTGTCCTCGCCTACGCTCATTTTCAATGTTTATTTAACACAACGAAGGAGCAAATCTTTCCCGAAAGTCAGAGAATTAATCTATTGTTCCCTAAATAAGATTAAATTTGATTTTTTCGTACAACAATGATATTACACACAACAACTTATTAATTAGGCGCAACTAACCAAACCTGACCGCAAACAGATACTATTCGAAACAGATTCAGAATCCTTTTTGTAGGACCGGAAAAAAAAATTGATCCACATAATGCGGTTCGGTCTTTAATAACTTATATTGAATATCACAGTTCAATAAAGAACATATTCAGATACAAGAATTGTATGTGAGAACTCTTTCCAGTTCCTACAACCAAACAAAGACTAGAAGGAGAAACAACCCGAAGCCTGAACCTCGTCGTAAGTCATAGAATGTTTTATTGTATAATAAATTAAGCATAACTTTGTGTCTCTTTACCAGTGTATGAGAAATGAAACATTTATATATTGCGGTACTGAACTCATCCTTTGATTTTTTCCTTATTTCAAAATATGTTCATTTAATTTCTTCAAGTAGAATGAGTGTTTTTGTTGTCATCGATAGTGCAGATGGCAGCATTTGGACTTAGTACAGGCAATGTGAACATTTCGAGCCACACTGAAAGTTAAGAAATATCAGACTATTTTACTCGAAAACTGAAGCTCAGATCATCTGGTCTGTTCTTCCATGTACAGATGATGTACATGCGAAAAGGGCGAATTTACTATAATAATTAAAATTACATAAGAGAATCAAAGTTATTTAAACAATCAACAATCGTGAAGTTAATGGTACAAGGTTGAAATATAAAATTTATAAACACACATCTTTTACATTCTAAATATTATTTAAAATATATGATACTTTCAATTGGAAAATGTATAGTATTGACCTATTCCATTTATAAATGAATATCACATTTAACCACATATACTTATTAAATATATTGTTAATCTACCATTTCCTTGACATTTACAATAATTCTCAAATGCGCAATAACTTATTTCCCTAACTAATACAAATTGATCAGCAAATCTATGCTGATTTTTTCATTTTTAACGAGAAGAGCACACTTGTTCTAAATAATTACATTACTTCACTGGTATTTCAGAAGATAAGAATTTTTTTCTAGCTTTAAACTGTTTGTGAGAAGAGCAGTCCCTAATATCTGGAAGTTTGTTCCATTCCCTAATAACGATCAATGTGAATGAGTTGTGAAAATAGTTTGTTTTGTGTCCTGGCATCCGTAATAGACGAGCTTCTTTCAGTCCGGATATTGGGAGAAAAATAAATTTATTGGTCAGGTATTGTGGAGTTTGAAAATAATTATATTGAACAATAGATTGAGACGATGTTTCTTGCGTCGATTGTGAAGACGTAGTAAGTCATTTTCATTGTAATGTATGGATACGTGATAAAACATGAAGAGATCATAAATAAACCGAACACAAGTGTTTTGTATTAACTGAAGAGTCTCCCCCAGGGGACTTTCATCTAGTACTTACGTATTTGGCAAACATGGGACCCCGATCTGAGTCTGACATTACTTCCACTTACTTGTGCAAGGCTCCTTCCTTTCTATTTCCTGACCTTCCTTGGTCACCTCTTGTTCTTTTCGATCCCGACGCTATTAGGGCTAAAGTATCTTTCTTTTTTTATTTTATTTTTTGTAATGATTTGTGTAATGTTTTGATATATGTTGATATTTGAGTTTTCAGGAGGGTTTTTAGTGGGAATGGTTGAGTTGTTCGGCGAGTCCCACACGCGGGGAGAGTCATGGTGGCTCTCCCTAGTGCGTAACTGCATTTCCGTACCTGTACAAGTTTTTAGGGTTCTAATGACCTCGATGTCGACGAGCCGTAAAGCCCCACAAAAAAAAAAAAAAAAAGTAAAAAAGAAGAGTAACCGCTTGTTTGCAGTTTACATAATTGTAAACTATATCACAATATTCAAAATGAGGGTGTATAAGTGATTTTACAAGGAGAGGATTAGTGTTTGTAGGTAAATACTTGATTATGCATTTCAACGTGTGGAATTAAGAAAATATTTTCTTTTGATTTAAGAAAATATTTTCACTCCAACCGAGTTGAATATCACTCGGACGAATTAGCAGAGTTGTTTCTTCCTTCGCGAAGATCCACGCGGTTGGTTCGTGAAAGAGTTCAGTCGCTGAAGCCACAGGACTGAGTCTGTTACAAGTCAAGGGTTCAAAACAGAGTAGGAAGAGGCTTGTGAAGAACGCGAGCGTTAAGAGACGCGTTGCATGACGCGCTTGGATACACTCCAGAAGAAATAGTTTTCAGTGAAACCCACGCGGCGGCGACGGCGCGCGTTTACTTTACTTCAGTGGACGACACTTAGTCGAGAGAAGATTTGAGGAATTAATGTAAAAAAAATACGCCCCGAATGAATTTTAGAGTACATCTAAATATCCTTTACGAGTTACTAATATGTTTGCCTAAGATGCGGTATTGTGCTTTATAAATTATTCACTAGAGGAAATTCAAGTATCCATGAACTTTATATTATTTTAATTGAGATGTATTTGTAAGATGAATTTGAGTCCCAAGCTACCTCCAGACCGTCATATCAATTAAACAGTTAACAGAAACACCGATAGCAGTGGTCTTGTGATAGAGTCTTTGATTCCACGATCCCGCTGAGCAGGGGTTTCCCCCACCTACTCCAGACAAGTGTCGGTTCGGTACCATAAGTTCCCTGGCAACCCAACATCTCTCCTTCCCAATTCCCTTACCCACGTCAAACGGTTAGTTGGAATAGCAGGCCTCATGGCATGAACCTCGCAAAAAGGCATAAAATTAATAAATAATATATTCATATTCTTCCAGTAAGGTATTTCAAAAATTTTTAAAATTTATATCGCAAAGAAAATAAAAATTTCAAAATAATACATTATTCACATTTGTTCATTCCTTAAATTCTTGTTATATTTCTACCTCCCATAAATCGCTCTACTTATTGCTATCAACCACTGAAGAAATGGGTGCACTTATTCAAAAAGGTTTTTATATTTCGCTTACTATAAAATCATTCATTTTCTACATATTGTAAAAATTTGGAATTACGATAATGAAAATAATTTATTAACACTGAAGTATTTAGAAGACTGAATATTATTACTAGAGTTTTCAAAATGTTTATAAAATGAGTTGTATAGTTAAAATTATCTGTAATATCGGTCACTCAATATCCTAGAAAATTTGATGATGGTAGTAAAAATAAATTTACTGTCAAATGTTTAATGATAAGCTCAAATCATTTAAACCTCCACCTCTGACGTAACTATCCAAGACCTGGACAAAATCTAGCTCGGGGCCCCTTAGTGGCTGCAGTTTTAGTATTTTGATATATTAATTTAGAAATATAATACAACATGTCTAAGTAACTCATATTTTATATACAGTATTTCTATAATATATACATACAGTATTTCTACAATATATACATACAGTAATTCTTCTACAACATAAATACAGTAATTCTTAAAAAATCTAAGGATACAATTATATTTTCATACGACGTACTTTCATTTCAGCAAATGTTTTTACTAACTGACCTAAATTGCTTCTTAAATTATTTGTAACTTCATATTTTATTGGTAAAACACTTAAACCGCTCAGACTCTCTTGATTCATGGAATTTCTCAAATAATTTTTGATGAGCTTAAGTTTTGAAAATGTCCGTTCTGCAGTTGCAACTGTAATTGGTATAGTAAAATAAGAATGACAATTGTACACACGTCCGGAAAACTGGCCGACGGTAAAATGATCAATAAGTAATAACTGAGCTAACTCTCTTTCTGAATGCAATTTAGCTATTTGACTCTTTAGACAGTTACGCAATGACAAAAGTTGATTCGGAAACTGATCTGTTAGATCCTCTTGATATTTCTCAAATAAGCCAAAAAATTATCTTTGGAGCTCGTCATCTGTAAATTTCCAAAGTTATTGTGGTTGAATAACTCTGAAGATGTCCACCATACCATTCAAACTACGAAATCGCTCTTGAAGTTGAGAATTAATGATATCTAAACATTTAAAAAAAAACTTGAGCTAGAAATCTACTTTCACCATTGACAAGTATTTCATTTTGATTTAATTCATCGTGATAACCTTTAATTTTCTTAACGCGTTTCTCAGAAAACTCAGCTTTAATACCCCACATATTCACTAATTCAACGGCAGTATTTTTAGCTTTATCATACTCATTTCGGAATGTTTTTAATTCTTTGTGGGCTTCCAGGATCATAGTTTGACCTCTATAAAGATCAACATCGATGTTCTGCAAAATTTTTGAAACGATGTTTGTAGCCATGAGAATTTTAGAATCAAGCACTACTTGAAAAACAAATTCGAACATTTCCATATCTTTTTTTAAATTATTGGCTTCAGTTCGTTCGGTTGTAGAAGTACTTTTCAAAGATAATGTTGTCAAAGCTTTCAAAATGTTACGGTACTGGAACCGAATAGCTAGTAAGGATTCGTTTCTACTGGACCATCTAGTAGGACAAAGACGTTAAATTAATTAATAAAGTGTTAAATTTCCTATGTCCGTTGATGAAATAATTGTTGATAACACCGTTTTGTACTGTGACCGAAAAAAGTGTAAATTTTTTCCGATGTAATGCAAAATTTGGATACCTCAATTATGCCACTCATAGCATCATTTAGCACAAGATTTAAATTATGTGCACAATATACGTAAGTCGCCGTATTAACTTCGTCGAGGATCCTTTTGTGTACTCTAGAATATGATCCTCTCATTACTGCTGCTCCAGCATACCCTTGTCCCCGACATTTTTTATGTCGGTTTCTGAAAAACGAAATACCAGTTAAATCAATAACTATTTAGCATAATTAGTGTGCTACGATGGGGTATTTAATGAAAATAATATAGATTTTAAAAAACAAATGAAAATCATAGAAAATGTCACGAAAAAGTCAAAGAAGTTGAGCGAAAGAAGAGTCATAACTAAATCAATTATTTTAATTAATTTATTTTCGAATGATATTATCTATCAAATAAGTTACCTTTACTTTTCAATAATAGCACTCTGTAAACCTTGAGCTGTGGCGTCTTCAACTTGAATAAAACCTAGGAATCATTCCTTAATTTTAAATGCTATTGGATGACCGCTTTCGTTTTGTTCGATTTTGATATATCGAAATACTTGTCTAATTGATCAACCTATGTTATATCTTCGTATATAGTCGTATTCATAACTATGGAGAAAAATGGAGCATTTTTATATCTTCTAATATTTCCTTTGATATAGTTTGGGATAATAACTCAATCACCTCATTTTGTATTATTTGACTCAAATATCGAACTGAATTAGTTGGCTTCTCAATCAATTGGCTTTCTCAATTAGTTGGCTTCTCAATCAATTCTTTCAACAAACTCACAACCGTTGAATTTCTTATACAATTAGAAATATATATCAATTTTTGTGAGTTTTGTACAGCCCTGAACTACCAAACCGCGACAGTCGAATCACGTTGCTGGGCTTTGATTCGTCCGATTTCTTCATTCAAGGAAGAAAAGCAAATGCAAACTAACAATGCCCGTTCATTTAAGAAAAGGAGGAGCTGATACAGACGAGTCAAATAGTAAAACTCAGTAAGTTGAGCTAACGACGATATTAATGTTCAAATTTATTTTATCTTCATTTGCAGAAGAATTATGTGATATCTCGACATCCAATTCAGTTTGTGGCAGCAGTCGATGACCTATTACAGCAATTTTCGGCCGATAGAGGACAGGGTTGTCTTTCCCCATGATTGTCCAAAGTATGAGGCAATAAGACAGCAAAAACTTGGCAAACTTCTCGATTTTCTTCAGTGCCTTCCAGTGTGCCATTGTCGCTAATATTTTGACGGGAGATATACGATATAGTAAATAGTCAATATGTTTCAGTACAAAAATATCAGGACCACTTTCGACCTGCGCTTGTTGAAAGGTTCTTGTAAGTATTGTCATGGCAATACTGGTTACTGTCATAAACAATTTTTTTCGTTGACACGACTCAGTCGTGTTATGGATAAGACTCAGTCTATAAATATTTTCTTCGAGTATATTGTTACCATTTTTTAGAAAGACATGTATTTTTTGTCAAACCTTAAAAACAGTCAATATTTTAATATCGAATAAACAAAAACAAATTTTGACAAGGCGATAATATTTTTAAAAAATCCTTCAATAGAATGCACAAGCGCGCAGTCGCGAATAAAAAATTATAGAGAAATTTTATGTATAAGGCAGCCCGCGAGATCATTTACGGGTAACTTATTACACTCTACGTTAGATATTCAACATTTGATATAATCTATTACATTTCATGTTTATTTTAGAGAGTGAAACAAGTGCGAATTATAACTTCACTCATTATTACATTGATTACAGAAACATAGAAATCTCTTAGATTGCGGTGAACCTCACCGCCAGGTAACAGATTAATCATGTTACGTCGAATGAAAATGGTAGACGGGATCGGGATTCGAACCCGGGACCTTGAGNAGGAATCTAGTCTCTACGAAGAATCTAGTCGCCTCAGATGAGGAATCTAGTCTTAACTTGTGAAGATATGAACTAGTATTATGAACTTCTAAGAACTTGTTTTATGAATTTTTCACTTACTATGGATACCAAAACATTCGATACATACCAGTTTGTTATTGAAGTTGAATCTTCAACTTGATGCAAACCGAAAAAAGCAGTTATAGGTCGATTTTTTTAGCTTCGATAAGCTGTTCATTTTTTAATTTTCGCTTTTGGGCTCCACTGAAATACTTTCTGCAGTTTGATGCCATCATATTAGGTAACCGGTTGAAAACGCGAATTCTATCTCCAGCCTTAACGGTTGCTATCTGATNAGTCGCTGATCAACCCGTCAATGTACTGTTATCATGTTCTAAGCACTGAATTCATTGTTTTTCACCGTTGTTACTTCTCTCGTACGTTTGTCAGGTGTCGCAGCGATAGAAATGTACTATCTACTGGAACGCTGACTGTGTTGCGGATCCGAACCGGCTACCAGGCACAGTTCCCGCTCTACAGTCGGGGGCTCGGCTGACTGAACCTCCATATAACTCAATGCAGGCGACACCGATTTGATTGAAGTTCTTTCACTTATACATAATAGTTTTATATTTTAGTATAATAAATTTTAATTACATTACTAAAAATGTTTGTTCAGTGATAAAAATTCTTTTGATCGAATGACATTTTTTTTCTTGAAGAAAAAAACGGTGAAAAAATAAATGCCTCCAATCATATTCAGATGTTGGTACCCCCGGACCATGTCCGGGTGTACAGGGTGCTGGTTACGTCACTGACCTCCACTATTTACAACTAATATCGACGTTTACATCTTGCCTTCGCGCACTGGTGCTAACAGCAGTCATCAATGGAATCGGCAGTCATGTCATGACCTTGACCAGTCGCAGCCGTATTAATAAAAGTGATGCAAGTGCCGACAGCATGATCCAGGTCGCAAGATGTGTTCGGTGATTCCATTTCATTTTATAAGCGGTAAGTGAAAATCGAGTGATTTGACTCCCAATGTTTCTCGTTTTGTCAAATTCCATCTTAAACTGCCAAAACAGGAAGAAAAAACTGTTTAAATGCATTAACTTGCTAGTAAACGTTTTGACACAATTAAATTTCAATAAAATACCTGACAAAATAAGCTTAACTCGTGTCAATATCCGCAAGAGGAACAATACATTTCGAAGTTAATTTCGACTTCCTCTATGAAGTGCACTGTTTTTTTAAGCGTGGAACTATCCACGCTATCCCTTTTCTTCTTCCCATAGATTGTTCGGGCGTCTCATTTGTACGAAGTGCTCTTTTTCAGGCATTTCAAACTCCATAAATTTAAGTCGCTAATATCATTATCCACAGACAAGAAGAGTTCAGTGGTTCTGTCTCTTGAAGGTAGAAGAATCACTTCTTCTGATGCCTATGAAATACTGCATTGTGTGCTAAGATTAAGTACCAACGGTTGTTGGCAAAAGAACGACAAATAGTATAAACAGACAAGTACAGGCTAAGGAAGGAAAAGCATTAAAAACGAAATTGACAAAACGTTTGGTAGACGGATGGCAGATGAAGTGGGAAATGAGTAAAAACCGGAGAAAATCATATGCTTCCATTCCAAAGGTGAACTCATACAGTAAGAATAGAAAATGGTTTAAATTTGATTATTTGTCATTGAGTTTATGACGTACTTTAGAAATATTAATCAATACTTACAGAAGAGAAATATCTTTGAATTAGCAGAGTGTATGTGTGGCACAAGCAAGGAGAATAGTGAACATATGTGGAAATGCGAATTTTGTGGAGAAGAGAGAGAGAGCAATACTTTAAAAGAAGCGAAGCAGTATAGAGATCTAAATATAGCAGCGAAAAGGGAAATAAATAGTTGTTTTGTGTAAATACAGTATTTCGTTTACGATTCTACGCTTTAATTTGGTAAAATTATGGTTGTGTGGACATAACTTATCATATCTCCCTTGTATTCGTTAATAACGCTTGCATTTTGTAAGATTTTTAGTCGAATTGCATTACGTTATCTTCATAGGTGTCTCTGAATCTCCTCAGATACAGAAATTCCCATTACTCAATGAAACAATTTCATCATTTTTGACCTTTTTTGTTAAAGACTATTTTAAACAACGTTTAGACTGTGGATACACTTCTCATTAGGTGAATAAGGGTTGTATATTACAAAAAAAAATTCACTTATTAAAATAATCATTAGTATCCAAAAACAAACAAACAGATGCGTCTACATGAGAGAACAAGTCGTAACTAAAATTTTGATTTTTGAAACGAGATGATAATGCGAGTAGTGATGACAACATTTGAAAATCATTTAGAAAAGTAACGGAAGAACGTACCAGTGTCGCTGTTGTAACTGAATTAAGAAAACCAAAATTTAAAAATATAATATGTTTGGAGTTATATAAATTATTGGCGGAGTCATGTTTTAAATAGTAATTTCAAACACTATTATCTGGGTTTTCGTTTTCACAGAAGACTATTAGTTAATTTTTACTAAACGTATTTCGTAATGTTTCAACAAGGGAGTGGAAAATTCCCTCGGGATCTTTAACAGAGGTCAGACACCGAAAGCGGCGGTCAATGACGTTTCAACGACCTCGCGATCAAAGTCAGTGGGTCGAAGACATTTCTGGAGACATTATCCTTATTCATGGGATATTCTGGAACAAGGAGCAAGGTTAACTTNTTTAAACAACGTTTAGACTGTGGATACAGTTCTCATTAGGTGAATAAGGGTTGTATATTACAAAAAAAATTTACTTATTAAAATAATCATTAGTATCCAAAAACATACAAACAGATGCGTCTACATGAGAGAACAAGTCGTAACTAAAATTTTGATTTTTGAAACGAGATGATAATGCGAGTAGTGATGACAACATTTGAAAATCATTTAGAAAAGTAACGGAAGAACGTACCAGTGTCGCTGTTGTAACTGAATTAAGAAAACCAAAATTTAAAAATATAATATGTTTGGAGTTATATAAATTATTGGCGGAGTCATGTTTTAAATAGTAATTTCAAACACTATTATCTGGGTTTTCGTTTTCATAGAAGACTATTAGTTAATTTTTACTAAACGTATTTCGTAATGTTTCAACAAGGGAGTGGAAAATTCCCCCGGGATCTTTAACAGAGGTCAGACACCGAAAGCGGCGGTCAATGACGTTTCAACAACCTCGCGATCAAAGTCAGTGGGTCGAAGACATTTCTGGAGACATTATCCTTATTCATGGGATATTCTGGAACAAGGAGCAAGGTTAACTTAACAAACTAGTACAAACTCGTAAATACGGTGGTGCAATTTGTCTTGATGACAACCGAAGTTGGGCCCAAGTATGGAGAAGTTATTGAAGGGTCAAGTAAGTCAATCTGTGACAAAAGCCCACAGAGACATAACCCCACGCCACAATGTGTGACAAAACCCCACATCCCTTTACCTGCGTGGAGGAAAATACCCTCCGAAGGGTCTGTTACAGGCATTCCCACATTTCCTTATCTGTTGTGGTCATTGTTTTTTCCTTTCTTCCCAAGTTCAAAGTCCTAGTACATATTGCTATAAAATGAACCATTAATCTTACATTGTTAAGTGACTATTCATTCTTCTCGTATGAGAAAGACTAATAAAACACAATTTGAATCACATTTCTACGACATCCCGTTCCCTAGATAGCAATTTCTCTTTTTATAAGGTTGAGTCATGCGAACATTCAAAGCATAGACAAACAAGGCAAAGAAATCAATTGGCCGATGATAAAAACACTGTTGAGTCAGTCCTCGCAATGTCGAATCGAAACACCGCACTACGTCCATGTCGATGAAACACCCATAATCGATATTGAACTAATTATCATACGTGGAGATTTGAATAAAAATTGTCCGAGAAAAAAAAATTATCAATATTTTTCTTAAACATTTACTTTAAATATCGTAATGAAATCGAATAAAATCATTTTTATTTTAGACCGCGAAAAATCTTCCTCTGGTTAAGTTATTGAGAACATACTGAATTTTAAAGTGATTATTGAATTAGGCTTATTTTATAGTAGCGCCGTACCCCGGGTTCGCATGGAAATTCTTATGTTGCAGTGTAACTCTTTGAAATGCTAAGAGAAGAAAAAAGCAGCATGTCAAATATCTCTTTGTCCACCAAAATGTTTGACCATCTGACACTTTTACGTCAGCTTATGTGTATTGTGTAACAACCAAATTTACCAGGCACATCATATATTATTTATATTCAGTCATTTTCATGATGGAATAACGTGGAAAAATTCGATTCCAAAATAATGTCAAAGAATTGAAAACACTGGAGGCATTAGGACGTACCTAATAATAATTCTTTACCTTCGAATGCTTAAAATGAAAGAAATTTATCTGTATTAACATGTAAATAAATGTACAATATACAAAAACCTACAATATAAAATATAGAAACAAATTGACGAAACGTTGACAGAGAATGATTCTGGCTGATTTTGGACACGCATAAGTTTTAGAAATACATCTATATCATTTAGTCACTCAAAGGCTTTTATTAACTGTGATGGGAATCGGCAATTTTGCAAAAAATAATTCAATAGAGTCAGTAATAGAACCAATATGCAGTAAATAATAGTAGAACCAAAATTATATAACATATTTTAACCAAATAAAACCTAGGAAATATACATCAAGAATTAACATTGACGGAGTACTTATCATTTTCTGAGTAATGTAGTGTTATATCACTTACGAGACATTGTAGAAGTGTGATTTAAATTTTGTTTTATTCGTCTCTTGTAGACGAGAAAAATTATGCAGGCACTTACTTTTGTGAGGTTAATGTTTACTTTTTTTGCATCTTCAACTGAGGCTTACCGAAAAGGAAATAAAAGTTCAATAAATTAATCTTCTCTTCTTCCCTATCCCCTCAACAGAGATAACCTGGAAGGGTCAGTATAATCCTTCTACCTGACATGTGGGGTTTCATCCCTGTATGTTTTTACTGTTGCGGGATTTGTCGCAACGCCAAGTAAATGAAGGTGTTAAGTGAGGTTTTACAAAAAAAAATTGGTTCCATGGATAAAGGATGTAAATAATGTTCTATCTAGAATGAAGATAAATTTTGACCTTCTACTAAAATGATTAAAGTATTTAACTTTTTAATTTTCGCTACGGCACTCTTTGTATGGAAAGTAAAATTTTAGTACTTAAAATAAAATCAGAAGTCTAACTGTTTTTTAATTACTTTTAATATGGAAAAGTATCATATATTAATACATTATGTTAGTTATTTTTAATTGGTAAAACAAGATACAACATAAAAGCTTTAAATCGACTTATCTCAAAACTTATAAAATGATACCAAAGCAACTTCAACCTTTCCCACCCATCAATCGTTCAAGTTTCCGTAGCGAGAATACAAAGCAAGAAACTGAAGCGAGGATATAAGCACAGGGAGATAATAGATTTTGTTCTAGTTTTATTCCGACATTCATATTGGTACCTTTCATGGAAATTATAATACGCGAGAACATATCACGTTTCCGTACGTGGCAACGATTACGGATCCTTGGTTCTTCTCTTACATCATTTTCGAACACACTCACTTAACCTGTTTGCATATTCGATAATTTTTGAAAGATAATGTGTGTGCCAATATTCTTCGTTGCTATCTTTCATAGCTATAGTTGCGACTATGAATTCCAAGTACGTTCCAACTCCTTTCCTCACAAATGTGTGAACACGTTACGTTGATCAAGACTGATGGATCAGATAACTGATGAATCATGAACTAATAGTTCGCTTTGGTAAAGAAAATATAGTCTCCGTTGCGAAGTCAGTGAGGCTACGGTGGACTGGACACCTTGCAAGAATGAGCAAGCAGAAGTAGAAGAAGAAGAAGAAATTAAGAGCGTAAACGTAGTATCATTTCGCCTAAAAAGTGTGTTATAGAAAAATTCCACTTTTCTTCTTCTTCATTTGGTTGGAAACGGGGTTTCATTTTTAAAATGTACGTTATTTAAAAGCATTATAGACTTTTTTTCAATTTCTTCCAAAATTATCGTTGGGCATGAAACACATCTTTTACTGTATACTTATTTATTACTGTCTGCAAATAATGACATATTCTCATGACTTATTATATTTGCTTGATTTTTTTTTAATATAAAATTTGGATCTACCTATCAGGAAACTAAATTCAGTATAATTTCATTTTCTTTCGAAAAACAAAGGTTTTTAATAAAAAGGGAAATTTTAATTAAGTATCTTTAAAAGAACTTGAAATATAGAATTATTAAGCACAATTTGGAAAACTATTCTTTAAAATGAATTATGTACTCACGTATTAGGATTTGTGGTGTTCATACGACCCCGTCGATTGCTATCAAGCTCTAATCCCATAAAAATATTTAATCATCGGATCGTAAAGCTTCATATTCTACTAGAAAATAAGTGACTAAGCTAGCATTTCATAGAGGTCTGTGTGTAGAAGTATGTCAATAATGTATCATTTGTTTATATGGTTTAAACAGTGAAATTTTCCTAAAGTTGTTTTACAACAAAGCTGACGCTAACTCACTCACCGACTTAAATTACGGGGTATTTTCCAGCGTCGTAGAAATTTGATTTAGGGTTCATTGAAATCATGTCGAAAATATTTGGGAATTGCATTTTCAACAGGTTCGAAAATTTCATTGGATTATTTTCAACCAAAAAAAAATAATTAAATAATCGAGTAGACAATTTTCCTCAGGAACTCACTTATTTTAAAATTTAAAATATCCTTTACAATTAAAAACTCTTCAGACTGTAAAACGTATTTATAGTGGAGAGAAGTTAGCAAACTGAAAATTTTAAATTTTCCAAATTTTCCAAAAACACTGTAGTGATCTAGAACGCTTATTCCAATCCTTCTATATTTTTCTATAATAATAGTAATACCACCATTACATAGACGACAAAAACTCTCCATAAAACAGAGTATCAGCACAACGTGAAACCTTTTTACCTGAAGTTGATTTTACACAAATCTGTACCGAATAAAACTTTTACAAATAAACAAAAAAAGGCAAAAAATTGGAAAATATTGAAATTGATACAAACTTGTCTAACCCGCTATACATGTAAGGAGAGTCGATGCTGTATCAACTTTTTCAACTTTTTCATCCTCAAATAGAATATTCTTTATACATTCACATAAATATATTTTACTCTTCAATGTATTCATAGCCCTACAAATGATGAAATTATCACCTTTCAAAAAAACAATTCACTCCTCAAAAAAATGTACATGTTACTTCATATATTTTTATGTCATCTACTTGGGAATTTTTGGGTATAATCTTCCGCATTGAGTCACCAAGCGAAGTGGAAACAAATCTATAGATTCCCAATTTTCAATGTTCGTGGCAGTTAAAATTATTCATGTTTCTCAACAAGATAATTGACCTTTTCATTGTTTTTTATACTTATGTTACATGGTTACTTTTCATTCTACACCGTAGCAATCTTAATCGCCCAGAAATTTTCAGTCACCCGTAGTATTGTAGTTCTTTAAATAAATTTAATCTCTTTTTAAATCGATCATCTAAAATTTTTCTTTCTCATACATAAAATGAAATTTCTTTTTATTCGTTATAGCACTAATAATTTTATTGTTTAGTGTACTTTGTTTCCCGACTCAACTGAAGAGTGTCGGGGATTTAAGATATTATTTCTATTCGCAATCTGTGTACCATAAGTTACGGTAGCACACGTTCCCCAGGCGAGGCACCTGTCTCTTATNCACCTAAACTATCCGCCAAGCGAGCGCGCAATGTCATCCCTCGCCCCGAGAGAGGAGCACGGGCATCGCGTCACAGTAACAACCCCCAGAGGACGCTCGAGAGGTGAAGCGATTCCGGGGTGACGAAGCTACGAGGGGTATCCGCAACCGGGTGCGAAGCCAGAACCCTCGAGGGAAGGGGGACAAATGACGTTCAGTTGCGCAAACACGTGTCAGAGATATTCTCCAAAGCCACTGCACGACGCTTGATAGGAAGAGTTGCGTTGTGTGGTTGGTAGCACTGCCATATAAAAGGGATATCTAGTTTATTGATGTGGATATCTAGTGACGAACTGAGAGCAAATATGCTACGAGTGGATCTAGCAAATATCTTAGAACTGGATTGATCTGTTTTATGGAAGGCAAGTAACCGCAGAAACGAGTAACGATAACTCTCTTTACTAATATAGTACAAAAAATATAGTATCATCCTCAAGAAAGTCGTAATTTGGATATTTTCCTGATTCAGGTACATAGTTTAGATAAATCAATAAATAAAATCACAGACTGTGTGTATTATCAATTCCACACAAATCTATCTGCTCACTAAACCATTCAAGAAATTTTAATACATTTAAACTTTTAAATAATATTCAATTTTCAACTCAACCACTACGTTCGCAACCAACGACCGAGTTACTTATGAAGAAGGCTTATGAAGAAGCTTATGAAGTAGTCAAAAGCTATAACGACTAGAAGCGGCACCAAACGGATAACCCAGCGTCACGAGACTCCGGCCGCGGAAGCCTTCCAGAAAAAAATAGAAATAAGAGATGAATAAACAAAAACATAAGTTCTAATATTTTAAAGTGTAAATATGTAATTTAATTGATTGGGTTTTAAATGTTGTGTTTAAAGGTTGTCTAGTGAAAACCAGGGTCGCTTTTGTTCATTCATAATTATTATACACGGTGGAAATATGTGGAAAGAAGAGATCCTATTAAAGTATGGATGGGAGATTCTATTTCGTCAGTAATAAAGGCTATATTTTTTTTATAATGGGTACTAGAAGATGAAGATCTGTACGTTTTGGCACTACAAAACTAAATGACACTCAAAACACCTTTGTGTATTCTCGTGGAAACAAGTTCTGATCTATCTTAAATTACTAGTTGAGATCGTCATTGAGCTGCGGTTAACGTTTGAGAACCTAATTACAAAGAGAGAAGTAATATCGTCATTTTCTCTTGACCAATTTCGTCCTGAAAATCCTTCTTAAACCTATCTACATCCACAGCAATATTCCTCAAATCCTTCGAGGCGTGATCTCGTTAGTCTTCTCGGAGACGGACCTCGGCTTCACCAAGGACTTTGCGGTACGAACCCTTCCCTTCCCTTCCCTTCCCACCCACAACGTCGAAGGTCCAAAGCTTTGCGCATTCACTCCAAAGGATGTCATTTACGCATAAAGTTAGCACGATCCCAGTGTATCCGTTACATTCATTACAAGTCAAAAGATAGGGAAATATAACCAAGTCAACGGAGATGATGGATATTCAGTCATAAGTAATTATCTGTGATGAAGTTAAGATGGTTCTGAAGTTATAACACATGCGTCTGAATAGGTCTGAAAACGCATAACACGAACGCAGGGCGTAAGTTTTCATTTTTAGACATAAAAGGAGATTTTTCTTCTTAAAAAATATTGAAGTGATTCAATATAACGTAATTTTTCGGAAAAAATAAACATCATGGAATGAAATGTTAGACAAAGCCCTTCGTTTTATGATGGTTGTCAAAAGAATTCCTATTTCAAAAATTGTATTAATCCCACTCTTATTATTATTTAAATAAACCGTAATTTTCACTGGTTAAAATATACTTAATGCTGGTATATCACCAAGGCTTAAAGACCTGTCTAACAATTTCCGAGCTATAGAGCATGAGCCTAGCACCTCATATTTCTGCATATCTTTGTAGTATGCAGTCCCAACAGCCTTATCCATGGAGTTTCTTGAGGATGACTCCAGTAGCAGATAATAACGGTGACTTGTTACTGATTTCACATGTCCCGTATCCTTGCAGCCAGAACTAAATATTTGGTTAACTTCCTCTCATGTTTCTTTGACATGTTGCTTAATAGGACAGCGGTGGTCTTGACCGAGAGCGGTGGTCTACAGACAGCGGTGGTCTAGTGGTAGCATCTTCGCTTCCACGATCCCGCTGAGCTGTAGAGCATGGGTTCAAACCCTGCTCGGCCGAACTAAGTGAGGTTTTCAGTTGAGGTTTCCCTCGCCCACTCCAGACAAATATTGGTTCGGTACCACGAGTTCTTCGGTAACCCAACATCTCTCCTTCCCAATTCCCTCACCCAAGTCCAGCGGTTAGGTGGAAGAGCAGGCCTCATGGCCTGAACCTCGCCATAAAGCATAAAATAAATAAATAAAATTATTAGTGTTATGTCTGGCTTGTTAAAAGGCAAGGTCCGATCCGTTACTATTTCTCTATCCCAGTACAACTTGATTTCTTCATTCCCTATTACTGCTTTAGGGTTGCTCATGTACATTGGTTTCGCTCCGTTGAGTGCATTATGAGCAAAACGCGAGTTTTGATATTAGTGTGTTAATAATAATAATAATAATAATAATAATAGAGTCGGGGAAGATTTTTTTATTGTATTCACAATAAAGTCTCCTCCTCTCCAAAATAAATATTCCAAGTAGGTTTTTAAAGAACAATATTTATTGCGTAAATATGTAACCGTCTTGGAACAAACAAAGGAAGACCACAAGACGACAAACGGTAAAGCAATTGAAAGTTCCGTGTGAACTTCGTTCTCACATATAACTGGCGTTGATCACAAGGAGTATTCCCTGCGTCGACAGAGGGCGTCGTCGGTGGTAGCAGTCCACGGAATACAGCGATCTTCGGCGTGACGACACCACCAGTCGAAGTCGTCGCAGTCGTATGCCTTGTATCGATTCTTGAAGTCGATAGTTCCGGGTTGGAAAGTACTTCAGTCTCTTGATTTTTTTGAGGTTATACGTTGTTTATAACGTCGTGCGAAATTTCTTCAATCGCAGAATGGACTTGGAAATATTTCCGATGTCGTGAAATATTTCGATCGCCTAGTTTGGAGATAGGCGTTTTTCAGCGTCGTGCGAAAATTTTTCGGTCGCAAAATTTGGGAGATAGAATTTCTCCAGCGTCAGGCGTAGTCACAGAGTTTGACTTTGAAGATTTCTTGAACTCGTAGGAATATTGTCAGCACCCAGTTTGAAGATAGAATTCCTTCAGAGGTTCGGCGTCTAGTGAGGAGCTCCGGAGCGCGAAGTGAACAGTCCAAGAGCTCAAAGGATAATGATTTTATCGTTGCTAGAAGGTATAATTTAAACAAAGACATATGACGGTCTGGGGGACCCAACACTGTGTCGCAGTTCGTTTCTTGAAATTCTCCAGAAATTTCCTAATAGGCTAGACAGAGTTCTCGGGTCTTCGATCGTCTCCGAAGATGATTTTAGGCGTCTCCCTGCCGTCATTGAATCGCAATTGAGGCGATCTTTGTTTCATGGAATCTTCTATTTTTTACTATGTTGGAGGTTCCTTGGCGTCGTAGTTTGAGACTCTCTTGTGTAAAGCATGGTATCGCCTTGGGAACCAGTAAACAGTATGGCGGAACATGTAACATTTATCGCGTTTCGTTACATGGGGGAGCTTTCAACATATCATTTGTATGAAGGTATGTACTTTTATTTATATGTAGGAATTGTGTTCCTACAATAGTAATAAGGGATTAAGGGGGTTAGCTCCTTCTGACACTGGTCCTCACCACACCAGGTGTAAGTGAAGCGTCATTTAACCTCTCCTCACCGAAGACTGTCCGTCCGTGTGTGGTGAAGAACCACAACCTGCCTGCATTTACAGAACACGTCGGATTACAGGAGTCAACCTAGAAACAAATCCCCCTGTCCAAAGTGTGAGCCATCGTGCTGATGGACAGCATCAACAGATGCGGAAGAAGGTAAGAAGTCTCGAACGAGTGCCCTCTGGATACCTGGCGCTCTCCGGTTGTATAGAATCCTTACTGTAGTAACGCGGGGCTCTGCCACAGTTGACAAGATACCTCAGCTACTCGTGAGACAGCAATTGAATTAGATAAATGAACTCAAATCCAAGGCATTATGCTGAGAAGGCGGGCTACTGTCGTAAACTATGCAGTCCCCTCTCTCAACGAAGAGGAATCTCTAGTGGCCTGCTCCACCCGGGCAACTCAAAGAAATCCACAGAGTTTAGAACCAGTTGGTGAGACGTCTACTAAACATAATAACACGACAAGAAGAAAGTTTTGGTCTCTACAAGAATATAAAGAAATAATGTGGTGCTACTACTACAGAGAAATCGAAGGCAACGCTTCCGAGAAAAGTATCTACGAACTATGGAGACAACGTAATTCGGAATTAAGACCCAATATGGAACTCAAAAAACTTGTAAACCAAACACGATTTATTGTAAACAACAGTAACTTAAGTAATAAATTTATTGTCAAACAAACAGTACAAACTGCGTATTACCACGTGGAGGACAATAAACTAATTTACTCTCCGGGACCATCCCATCAATTCCGATCAATGGCCCTAAGGCAGAGGCGGATTCAAAAATGTCAGCAAAAGTTCATACATAAGATAAAACGTTAGCTGCGAGTTATAATACTAATAGAATGTCAATATGTTTGTAATTTAACGCAAAAAATTTACATGTACAAGTTATTATCGAACTATAGATAATTCTGAGTATAGTGCTTAAAAATCATAAGAGTTGAAGAAACACTAAATTCACGATTTATTGTTACAGTAAACACGCCCCTAGACAAAACCTAGAGAACCTGTATAAGAAATCCGCCTCTACCCGAAGGAAAAACGGAGAAAAACCCGGGCCAGGATGGGTCATCGCAAGTCAATCGCAACTCAAAGAAGTCAAAGTCATGGAAACCAATTAATTTTTCGGGAACATATCAATCGTCAAAGGACATTGAAACAGAAGAACCAATGGACGAGGATATATACACATATGATAAAGATGATGTTTCATGCGAAACACTGAACAGAGACTTGCTTCAGGAAATAGAGACAGCGAAATCGGTGGCTATGGACAAAAGAGATCCATTAAGAAAACTGACTGAAACAAAGAAAGTCTGGAACCTGTTAGAACAGGAAAAAAAACTCGAGGAGAAACATTTTTTTTCTGATGAGGAAATGGACATGATCACAATTAATCAAGTAATTTATGGATTGCTTAGTACATCAATAAGTGCATATTCCCTAATAACAAAGGGTAATAGGAGAAATTCAGAGAGAACCACCATGTGTGTATAGGATACAAGACAAGATCAAATTACGGAGTGATTTAACCATTCTATCTAAAGCCAGAGATAACAGAAATATATATGGGAATAATATGGAGCAAAATTTTTCTTCTCAAAAGAAAAAATAGAATAGAATCCAATTTCGATGTAAAACGCCAGATGGAAATTTTGAGAGAAAAAATTTAAGCATTCGCGCAAAGAATCAGAAGGTACAAAACATGAGTCAACTTAATTAACAAAAAGAATCAATTAACAGAATTTCCAAGTATGAGGGAAAATGATAATTACTGGTCCACTATCCGGTCGTCGGACAAACATTATAATGGTACTCAATGGATGCGAAAGGAAGTGGAAAAATTTCA
>NNCF01127212.1:0-22913 GCA_002313205.1 Laupala kohalensis
GATTAACCAACGTAAGCAGAAAATAATACGAAAACAGAATCGTCGAAAGGAAATCAGAATATGTCAATAGTAAATACATATGATAAAATGTAACATAAAAAGGACTGAGAAATTCAGTAGCCTTTTAATGACATTGTAACAGACAAGGCGGTCTAAAGAGTTAGGTCAGATATTAAATTAGAAAAGAAACAGCCTCTATACACCCCTACACCTCTTGCGAACGGGATGCCATGTAAAAGTTATTGGAAATGACACCCGTGACGTGTCCACGTTTTTGGCATCGCTGACCTGATAGTGGCATCCTGATATCGTGTCCATCTCCCCACCTACCATGGAGAAAAAGAATCCCTTTCCCCCTAAAGGAATGATGGAAAGGGAAATATAAATGAAAAAGATGAAGGATTTGCATCGAATCAATAGTATTCAGGATGTCTGAGATGTATAATTATACTACCAATACCATTAAATTCAAGTTCAGATCACTGCGGGGCACAGTACCCTAAAACTGGGGATGGAAAGGGTGAGACGATAAAAAAAACGTAAATCGATTGATATTAAGGTCGAAATAATAATATTCGGAGGATAAATAATCATACCCATTATGCCGCTATGGAACCGTTCATAATATGAGGTTCACGACACCTCTACAAGTAGAGGTGGGGTCTAGGAAGAGCGTTCCACGAAAAATGATCGATAATAGAGTCGAAACCCTAGTTCTCAGGGTTGTTGAGACGAATAGAGACACTTCCGTTGTTACGTCAGAATTGGGCCACCTTTGGGGGTATATGGGTATAAATTGGCCTAGAATCCCCGTGGATGAACTGGGAAGCGAGTAAAAATATTTAATCGAAAAAGACGGATATTAATCCATAGATTTCTGGGCCTTTCAATTGCACGATGCCGTTTAAATACAAGTCCAGTACATGTGACCTAACTCTCCTAACGGTGAAGTGGTTTGCTAGGCTAATTGATTAAGTTTCGATTGATTTGTTTTTCTCACGGGCAACTTTACGTTACTTGCTCAAGGGTGGTTTCACCCAAGGATTTATTTATTCATGCGTGAAACTCAAAATGTGCATACAATCAAGTTTTGGATTAAATTTGAATCATATGCATTTATAAAATTAGGACGCTGTACGATGTTTCTAAACACCACGAGGAATAGTATTTACAAATCTAAACAAATTATTGCATATGCCGATGACATAGCGCTGATATCTAGAAACCAGGATGCATTGGAAGAAATGTTTAGAAAACTTGAAATGGAAAGTAAAATCTTAGGACTAAAAATTAACGAAGAGAAGACAAAATATTTAAAAATGTCAGCCACAGAAACTAGAAGAAGGGAGCAGAGAATGAGAATAAATGGATATGATTTCGAGGGAGTCAGCGATTTCACATACATTGGAGTCAAAATTAATAATACAAATTGTATTTCAGATGAGATAAATGAACGAATAACGCGAGGAAACAAAGCTTACTATGCCAACATTCGACTTATTAAGTCTGCTCTGCTGACTAGAACAACAAAAGACAAGCTATATAAGACTCTTATTAGACCAGTAGTCACATATGGAGGGGAGACGTGGGTACTAACCAGTAGCGATGCTGAGAGACTTCGTAAATTCGAAAGAAAAATTATAAGAAGAATTTATGGAGCAGTTAAAGAAGAGAAAGATGGATAATAAGATATAATGATGAAATAAACCAGATCCTAAAAGGAGAAGATATAGTTAGATTTATAAAATCGCGTAGAATATCTTGGCTGGGGCACCTGCAGAGAATGGGAATGGAAAGAATGTCTAAAAACATCCTAAAAAGTAAAATCCATGGAGTGGCAAGACGTGGCAGACCTCGAAAGAAGTGGCTCCAAGATGTTGTGGATGACCTGAAGAAGATGAAGGTGACTGGATGGTGGGAGAAAGCAGAGAGAAGAGATGAATGGGGACACATCGTGAAGGCAGCACAGGCCCACATCGGGCTGTAATGCTTTGGAAGGAGGAGGAATAGTATTTTGATCTTACAATATAGATTTTTAATTTTATTTTCTTAAATACGTAGTACATAAAAAGTATTGTCGTGAAAACATTCGAAGGCGAGATTTCGACGGAAATATCCGTTTTGGCGATGTCTAATACAGAAAAAGTTGTTTTTGGCGTAACATCCGTCTGTCCGTCCTTCTGTGCGCAGAGATTCTAAGTAAATGGATGAAACAATTTAATTCACATTTCGTATTTACGGTAGAATTTACTTGTTGTCGATGCACGTGCGCTATTTTCTTTTTTACTTTAAAACAAAGGGTGCTTCACATAAAGGTCAAAATCGATGGAGGCAATTTTCACCTGTCGTTATTATTTTGTATGTTTCTCAAAAACGCCTCCAACGATTTTGCTTAAATTTTCTGTGCGTTAAGTACAATTAGTACGCATTACATTTGCGGTATTTCGCTTGAAAGTTTGGCGCTTGAATTTGTGTCTGCTACACTTACACATTAATTTACTGTTTCAAGAAGCTTGAATAATATTTAGCAGTGTAATGAACCAAACAGACGTAGTCTTGTTACACTTGTCGTAAACTGAAATGAAAGATATGATAATGATAAAATATATAGGACAGGAAACGCACCGCAAATGCATCAATTTCCGTCTACAATGGTATTACATTTGCATATTTTTTACGATATTTATAAGACTGATATATCGCTGTAATTGAAATAATATTCTGAATATTAATTTGACTTTCAAATTTCAAATAAAGGACAGTAATAAGTTCATCTAGCGACTTTGATCATGAAGACATACAAAATATAGAGGACCACGCCAGAAATGACCCTTTCACTATATCATTTTTTCTCACTCTATGGTGCAGACGGAGAAACGTATATGAGAAAATATGTGCAATGGTTTTGCACCACTAGTTTTGTTGAGTGAAGAAGATTGATATGAGAAAAATCACGCGCAACTCTGGTTATTCAGCTAGTAAGTTCATAAATGTTAAGCAAATTCTAGGTATTCCATGTATCAAACCTGTATCACTAAGTTTGCTGAGTCCAGTGCTAAAACATCTAAGCTTCAAAGTATGCTTTCGAGTACTACTCTATTCACTCAAGACATTATAATACCAATTTCTTTTTCTAGACATTAATGATAACGTAATGAACGCTGATATTTGATTGAGTTAGTGTGTTATGTTTATTGTGATTAGAATCCTTAATCACTTCCCTGTACTGACTGATTTTTGATGTACGAAAAGAAGAAATTGTTTTGTTTTTTAAAATAAACTAATGGTTGTGAAAATTATCAACAAGGAGTATAGACTATTTTCTTTAGTCACAGATAAGGTGGTCCACAAAGTAGGGTTTTCCTGTTGTGATTTAAAAGTTCTTAGTTCGCAACTCTTTCGTCCTTTTCAAAGAACCCGAGGTGAAACACGGGTTATCCATCCATACTCCATATACTAATATATAAATGCGTAACGCGAAAGCGTAATATATAAATGCTGTTTGTTACTTAATCATTATTAAACCACTGAACTCATTGTGATGAAAATTGGCAAGGATATAGTTAAGATGCCCAGGATGAACATAGGTTAATTTGTATTTTACAAATGCTTGAAAAGAAAGATAGAAAATGATTTTGACCATAAATTGACGTTTTCCGGCAAAGTAATTGTTCGTGGTATGTATTGTACTTAATGTAATTGTCCTTTTACGTTTCCGTTTGATATTTTTGTACATTAATTCCAATATGATTAAAATAAGTCTTAATACAGGGTTGATAAATATAGTGAAATCGGTAAAATAACAAATAAAACATGTAAAATAAAATTAAATGAGTCATTATGGGTTCAAGGACGTTCAAATTATCAACAAAACTATCAGTGTTTTACGGCGTGTGTATCAAAATACAAGAGTAAAATGGTGATACTGGGAAAATGTAAACAACGAATCGGAGTGAATGTAAACATTGTATTAGAAAAGTAAAAATACAATTTAAAGTTCCTGAAACTAAGATGACATACTGTCACACGTTCACTACTCAATGTTAGGAGAGAACATTGTTTAGAATTACCCCGTCTCAGGGGTAATTGTAAAAAGAACGCGGGATAATTGTAAACAGACGAATAAATGTAGGAAATTTCATACTAGGAATTTTCGCCACCAGAGATTTATAAAGTACGAGAATAACCCTTTATATTACTTAAAAGAATATTTTTTATGAATTCGAACATGAAAGAGAAACATTCAGCACTTATTTACAATTATCCTGCCTGACCCGTTATATGAAATACGCTTTATATTAAAGTTATATGAGGTTCAGAGCACAAACACATATATATCTCAGACTATAGACTACAAAGCCTACAAACTTGAAATTTGTCGAGACTGGTTCCTTTTAGGGTGCAGACATCCGTTAAGGATTTGACGAAAATCCACCCCTAACTGGGTGAAAAGGAGGTTGGAATATTTAATGTATGTATCCCATCATAACTAAAGTGCCTGGAACAATTTTAATCAAACATGATACACAGATAACTGACTATCGGACAACAAACACTAAGGGGGTAAAAAATCATTAGCTTCCCAAGGGAAGGGGTGGGAAGAAGATGACATGTAGAAATAATGGAGAAAACTGATATTAGATTCGAAACCATATTTTTCGGCGTCGTTGAGATGGATAAGGAATCGACCCCGATGTTTGTAAGTTCACAATCGGTGCACATTAGAGATTATGTACCCCTATAATACACCCTTGGGAATGAGAGACAGGTAATAATATTAGTGTTTAATAAATAATTTTTGGGACCGCTGAAATGAAGTGACATCCTCATTGCACACATAAGTACACGATCACCCCTTATAAGGAATATACACCCTTTGTGCTCAGGGTGAGAAAAAGTGAAATATAAAAATAATCGAAAGGTACCGATATTAGATTTGAGATCATAGTCTTCGAAGTCGCTGAAATTGGTAGTGACATTCTCGAAGACGACAAAGTCTACAATCAGCCCCTATAAGAACCCAGGATCCCTAGGGAGAGGGATACTATTAAGAAATTATCGAACATGACAGACACCAGGTACGAGTCTATATTTTTGGCTTCGCTGAGTTGATAGTAAAATTCCGATGTCGTGCAAGTCTAAACTAAACCCTCATGGAAGAAAGACACCACTAGTACCCCTTTGGGAGTGGGGTGGAAGTGGGTTTATGGATAAAAGTAATTGAAAACTAATTTTGAAATATAAAATATAAAAATTGCCTCCTAAGAAATTTTTAAACTACCAATGCGGTTAAGTTCAAGATGAGATCACATAGGGGGAAGGCATCCTTAGAGCTGGGAGTGGGAAGGGCGAGACGTAANAGGAAGGGCGGGACGTAAAATTTACGCAAAAAGACCGATGATTGGGTCGAGTTCATGCGTTTTGTGAATTGTAAGATGAAAAATCGTATTTCCTATGAAAATTATGTATCCTTCCGACCATATGAGGTGCAAACCCCTTGAGGTGTGGGTTGGGGAGAGTGAGACACAAAAAGTGATAGAAAATGTCCACTTAGAAAGAATTTTACGAATGTTTACCTCTCGGGAAGTGAAATGTGATGAAATGGGAAATTGGTGTTTTCTGAATACTTTTCCTCAATTAATCAGTGAAAAAAAATGGACAACAATTCTATCAAATTTCCAATAACATTCTCGACGGATATCAATGGTAATGTGTGAAAGAATAAAGTTGTGGACATATTACAAAATTCACGTGAGCAAATTCGCGGGAACTCAGCTAGTTTTAAATATGTTCAATTAATCACACTTTGGTTTTCACAGGACTTTTTACATGGATGAGTTGTTTATTTTCTAAATGCTTAAGTAGAGACGTTGAAGTAAATAAATTGTAAAGAAATTCTTTGGTTTGATAAAAATGAATCTGCATGTTAGTGACACAGCATCATCACATGCAACAGATCATTCAACTTGTGCGTCGATTCCATAAAGATATATCACTTGTTAAAAATGAAATTGGGAAAATAATTATAGTTAGCGTCGATTTCATACACAGGTCACAATAACAGTCCGAGACCATAGGGTGTTTGTAGCGATATTCTAGTAAACATTTGTCAGAACCCTTCTCAACTTAAACTTTTAGAAACTACATGTAAAATTGTTTAATTGAAAGAGTTGAAAGTTATCAAACGTTTGCTTCGAACTGAATAATAAGCATGTCTTAGTTTTTTGTATATGTTTTTAGTATATGTTCTATAGAGAACGGAGAAGTTTGGAAGAGGTTTGCGTGTCAATAAAGTTGGGGAACTGTTACCCTATATTAAAACATGTTGAAGTCGAAATCATACCGGGTTGGTCATGGTTGAAATGGATCCAGTTTAATTGATTGCAGCATAATCAACACAGTAAATAATCAACGGTACTTATTTTTGGGTTGTTTTGAACATTAGACTGGGGGCATTATCTTTCCAATATTTCTATACTTTCAGGTCTCAAAATATTCAGATGTCACAAGGGACGACTCAAGGGGTGCTCCAGTTTCCCTTGACAATGTTTTACAAAGAGATTGATTGTTTTCGAAAATGTGGTACATATATTACACGGATCTAATCCCACAAATTGTATACATTCAATTATAGTACTAACAAAATGTCAATTTAATTCACGAATTTCAAATATATGTGAGCGGCGCTCACTCGTTCTTGTAATGGATTTGCTCACCCGATGATGATAGCAAACGGTATGGAAGTACAATTTTTTGTTCTTGTGTTCAAAATTCGATAAATAAATTGACATTTTGTGAAGGAATTTTGTGTGATTATTTTGGTTGAATTTAAATTTATCAAATTATGGATTATTTATTTAAAATGCTATATTTAAATTCTCATCAACAAATTCAGGCCGAAAAAAATAAAAAAGTATATTTCTTTATCAAAAAATATTTTTAATGTTCCGTATTATAATAAAATATTTTCATATTGTAATGTATGACGGGGTAATTCCAAACACGATTTTCTATTTTCTCTCATTGGACGCCATGTCAAATAAAAATTCTAACAAAATAGATTTATAACACTTAAGTTGTAGTCCCCAACGTTTGATGAAAAATTTGACGTCAAATATGCTACAACTCGCGGGTAAAATACGTTTGATGGAGCTGAATTGACATCTGATTTCACATTTAGGTAATAAAGAAAACACTAAATTCACGATCATATATAACTTATGTATCGACCTATCATATGCTACAAAGGTTATACTGAAACATCTAAAACTGATCCTAAAACCACATAGAATATAGAGTCAACGTGTATTTATAACCGTACTAAACCTATCATACCATACCAGGAAAGCATTCAATTGCTCAATACATAATTGTTTGGTCGTCAATTTTATTTGGTGCACTTCCAGGTAGAATTCCCAACTTTTTTAAATGAATTAAAACAGATTTAACAAAACTATAGGAAACGATTTGTCTATAAAATCGTTTCCAAGTAATTGTATTAATAATAATGTAAATTTTTTAGCTTTCTCAGCAAAATTAACACCTATTTACTTTATAGGACGCTTTCATGCATTTAGCCTTATTGTAACATTATACGAATATAAACATGAGCATACATAAAATATACAAACCACCGGAAGTCTCAGTTACAAGTGTCTTGGAAAAGTCTCTCGCATGGGATGGAGTGGAAAAGATTATTGCATTCATAATCCTCCTTTCCTCTGAGAAAATATTTCCCCCTTGATTTCTAAATTTTTCTCTAAATTTCAAAGAAAAACTATTAAAGTAATTCAAATATATTACGGCCAATACTATTTTTATGAATTATACCATTTTTATAAGTTATATAATTTATGTAAAAGCAAATAATTGCGCACTAAACCTTTCGTACCGATACTATATTTTTGAAGAGCTTATAATGTCATTTTGGAACATTTCTTCATAGGTACCTTTCGTGCACAACTTAAATATAACTATTAAATAATAATAATAACAATATTAATAAATAATTATAACCAAAGATTTTCCCGTATCCCGTAATAAAAGGCCTGCATAATTTTTAACCTAGACGAATTTACAATGTCACTAAACATGGAATTGTCATTATGAATTACACCTACACACCATAAAACATGGTTACAGATTAATCACAGTAAAAATGGCGGAAAGAAAATGTATCATCATCGAAAAATATTGAGGCAAACAGCACGTAGTGTTTTTATGATAAAACTCACTTAGGCGGAAACGGTTCCAAGGTACAACAAACATTAAAATTCACTTCCTACAATTAAAACAGAAAATAAACAGTATATAAATATAATACAATCCTGTAATCTAAATTTAATGGGGATAGTTTCGAAATTATTTGAGTTCGAATAGCTCATACGGGTAGACAGAAAGCAAAAAAAGTTAATAAAAATAAGCATGATCAATTTATACTGTGTAAAACACGCGTTTAACACATGGTCGAATGTGGAAAAATTCGATTCTTGCAAAACCACATGAATTCAATTCTTCAATCACGAATAATGTATCAACGTGTGATTTTTTTTAGGACTTAACCACAACCGATTTCTGAAGAGAAAAAAACAGAAATCCAAAACATTCAAAGACGTAAGAACATTAACAAACTTAGTGGAACTTCACCCAACTAATCTAACGATTGCTGACTGATCCCCAAGAATCCTTCAATTGTGCTACGCATTGATTCACATACCTCACAATACTATTAACTAAAAAAAAGAACCTACAGATCAAATAGACTACAAAAATCCAGCGATAAGAAGAGCAATTCAAAATACTAAATCGAAAATTATTAATCATTTAGCCAAACTTTTTTAGGTATTATGTTTATTGCTCAAGTTTTAATGAATCGTTATACACACAACTAATGACCACATGTGTCATAGATAAAGCATTATATTTAGTAGTAACATAAATAACGCACATATTTTCAATATTTTGGTAGTAAATTAATACTTTTGCTTATTCTAATCCGTAACTAGAAAGAAGAAAAAATGTAATACGTTTAAGCGCAAGTACTTTGTATTATTAATACATAAACCATACAAAAGATTCTAAATATTTTATCTTAGAAGTAATATCGACAGTTAAAACTCATATTTTTCATCCGAAACTATCAAGAGACAATTCTCTTGACCTCGGAAATGATTTTACATGCTCGCACTTATTCCTTATCTCGCTCGTTCCCCATATCGCAAACCAACCTCAAGATCGATACTTCAGTTCAAATCTTAAAAAATCCCGATATTATTTTCAGGTGTCTTATCATTAGTGAATAGAAGCGTATTTCAAAAGATTTTGCAATGACACAATCACAGTGAGATAGCAATGTGAAGCATATATCAAGAGAGTGATTGAGACATGATTTCTTTTACAAGATAACATGAAATTTACTGCTTTTGTCCTTTAATCGAGGAAAAATTATAAAGACATTAAACTGGTAAAAAGAATATTTCTGGTAGAGAACATTTTTTTTATATTTTAAAACTTTTCACTGTAAAAATTACTTTATACCACAGATACACTATATTATTCATGGATTAATATTATAAAAAAATGTTATCGTAAATAGCAACAAGAATATGTCTACAGAAACTCGTGTTTTCATGTCCGATTGCATTTTTTCTGGGCAAATCCTCTAAACTACCGTGTATTCCTCTGAAAACGAAAAAGTTCCTTTTTCATTACATTTTAGAATCAGTGAAATTTAATTTGTGACGTGCTTATTATCTTTATTAACAATTTCGATAAGTCTACAATAATATGAACCTAGTATAATTCGATATGCATCTTCAAGGAATGTATATATAGATCTACGCAATTGTTTCTGACGATTACTACAATGGTTAATTTAAAACTCCGTGATCAAAAAGAATTCGATGGAAATGTAGAAATTAATTTAGCAAAAAGGAACTGGAAATGTAGATTTTGATTTAGCAAAATAACGGTAATAAAAATTAATGCTCAGTACAAACATCTTTTATTTTCGTACTACAACTAGTAGCGACAAAGGAATGCGGTTCCGCACTTGCCAGAAGCTTGTTGAATATCCTTAGAGATTCTACAAATAAAAAACGACTGTTTTAACAGTGAAAGAAAACTCACCAAGAATAGACAGCGCTAACAGAACTTGAAGCAGCGCCATTTCCGTTCTCGGAGAGAATACTGGGTGCTGAGTGGATGTGAATATATCGTGGTGAGAGAATTAGGGGCCCCCTAGCTTTGCGCTACCAGCGCATTCTACCGACCGTTTTAACAATTGTAGACAAAACGATAACGGAAAGCGATGAAGCGGGAACACTCACAGGAAACAAATTCACGAGGCATCTTCCCCGGATGCTTATCATACGTGGGTCATTCATAAGTCGTTAAAATGAAAGTCGTCTTCTGCAAATATCGTGTATTCGTGGAAGGTGCAACAAAATTGAAAAGCACAAGACGCGAGCATGTAGTGTTGCGCTATGAACTTGGATCCACCTTAAATTTTTTTGAACTTAGTTGTCATTCATACGTTGCTGCTTAAACCATCCCTTGAAATTGCTATTTAGTGCATTCAAGAAATAACACTTTCATTAACATCTGTGCTTCTTAAAGAACAAAAAGAAAGAAATGTATCACAATACCGAAAAAAAAATTTGAATAAAATTTCCTTTTCTAACTTCCTGTACAAAACTATTTATTATCAAGTCCGCCTATCTGAACTTGTAAATCTTGTTACTAGCCGACCCTACCCGGCTTCGCACGGGTGCTTTAGTTATTGTGATGAGGTTGAAATTTTGTTATAATTTAGTGTCATATAAATTACAAGTACACACACACGCTGTGGCGATATTTTAAATAGTGCGTGATAATTAGTAACAATTCGAAAGAAAAAACCCAATTAACTCTACATCATCCATTAAAAATTGATTCTAAAATAAAATTTAACGCTAGAGGAAGAAATGATAACAGAGAAGATTAACAAAATTTTCAAAGAGTATATAAATGAAATAAGGTTAATAAAAGATGGAATGAAAGAATGACAGGGAAACATACACAGTCGGATTGTCATAGAAATTAGAAGGTAAGATGAGGACAATTAATGTTACAAACGAATTATGAAAATATGTGTTATGATATATTTTATCTGGAGTCTTTTACTTATATTGGAGTCTCTGCTCTACACCGTTGTAGGAGCGACTCGAGCAAAGAAGCTCGAAGCATATTGTATTTCGTAGGTTGTAGACGCAATATTTTTTGTGTTCTCTTCTGCAGAATGTTAATAAATAATTCTTTTTGTTACGAATGTATTGATTCTTCCTTCCAACAACTAACCAACATAATCGGTTGTTTTCCTTATATTATGAGATCTAGGTAAGAAGGTTCGACCCGACTAGCGGTTCTAGAATAGGGGTCCGGGAGTCATTCGTGATCCCTAAGAATCATTATTCTACGTGTTGAACTCCAATAGCTTTGCATGTGTAGTTGAGACTGGAACGTGCATCTCAATTAATAGCGCCCGAGCAAGGATCCACTTGAGCAAGGAATGCACGCTTCAAAAGATATATAGATACTACGCGATTTAAAATGTTTGTTTTCTGGACCTGATTCTGTGGTGTATTCATCAACGCAGACAGAAAAAAAATTGAAGGTGAGAACTTGAAAATTTGAAAGAATGTTGCTGTATTGTAGTGACTCGCTGATAAATGATAGTTTGAAATGCTTATTTTGTTAGCATTAGCATCTACTTACTGGTTTTTGCGCTTATTAAAATTTACTTTTATCATTGGTACCAAGGGGTAGAAATGATTTCAGTATATTTGCGCTAGATTTATAGTACATTATTTTCAATATATTTTGAACAAATTGAGAAATCTACTCAGATAATGAATGTTAATCTTTTTAAATTAAATTTTACAAAACCAAATCTGGGAATTTTCTTCACTTCACTTTCTTTTTGTGAGAATACTCGGCGCGATATACTGACTATTCTTCGTTCATTCATGAATAGAGAAAACTTTGTGATCCTATTTAAATTTTGATGGGACGTTGCTTCAGTATTGTTAAGCTCACTAATAAATGCTGTATAGAAATTCCGATGTTCAAGGGGTAAATTGACTAAAATGTAATTTCGAATTGTCGCTATATTAATTATATCGGACAAAGTAATGGATATCAACTCACTTTTCGTGCGCAAACGTTAATTCATACACTTAAATTTTGGATTGAGAATTTTTCGGTGACTCGTTTTTAATGGGTGCGAAGGAGTTAACATGTTTTCAGGAATTTGTCGTTAGTGCTACTTTCGATATATCTCACGAACTAATAGAGATATTATCTAAGTTTTTGTATGCAAATGTTTAGAGATCAAAATAAATTATTCGGGGATGTTCGATAATTCAGGTTTAAAACCACATCAAAGGTGGACATCTGCCGTACCTTCTTAAATACTACTATGATTTTTTTCGTCAATAAGTTTAAACTTCCTCAGTTAATTAGAATGTGTTCGTGTTAGCAATACTAAAGAAGTAAATCAAATTTAGCTTTTGAAAATACAGATGTCCGGTTTTGAAACAAAATCGGACAGATGACCGTTTTTGATACAAACGTGATGGTAGATGTCCGCTTTTGATCCTGACAACAGAGTTTTGATCTTGTAGCGCTCATACAAAATTCAAAGGTTTCAGTGTTTCATTGAATTAGTGATATAACGAATCATGGGAATGAAAATGAGACGTTTAGTTAAACAGAGTTTAATTGCATAAAAACATGTATAATTACAATGTATTTTGATAGATGACGTAATGAAAAGTAAAGAAAAAGAATACAGAATTGAAACATTGGTTTTAGTGGCAAGTCATCTTGAATTAGTTTTCAAAACGGAAAGTAATTTCAAACGGACACCATCACTATGTCGCTTTGAATATCATCATTTACAATTTTATATTCACATGTGTCGTCGTTTTCATCATTAAGCACATTTAGAGCTGGATCGTGGACGAAGGAACAAAGGGTGAAGAAGTGACGTTTCCGACACGTTTTTGTACCATTCCAAATCGGCATTCTGCTTCCAGATTTCCCCAAAATGTTTCCTCCCCGAGTTTCCAGGGAGACTTGAATCTAGATCTGGAATCTTCGAAAGACTCCAATGAACCTATGCTTGGTTATGTTTATTGCTTTTAGAAATAAATGAATCTCTACAAACATTGATACTGTTTCCAGTCTGTTTACCTATCGACCACAGGAATGTTGTAGTTTTCCCTTAATTGGATTTGCTTTCTTTCTCCTTGGGTGTGATGGTTCTATGTGACAATATTTCAAAATATATGCATCTTGTTTACTTTTCTTTGGAATTGAGTAAAAGGATGCATGGGAATCCTTGACTTCACACATCTTGAGTAGCGAGCATTGACACCCCACCCTGTGATTCTAGAGGGCTTTTAGCTGAATACCTGGATGCACAATAAAAAGAAAAAACATTACTAAACTAGACATTTCAGTATTGAAACCCTGAATTGTTATTAGAACTTCCTGACAGAAGAGTTATTAAAATATTCTAACATCAGTCATTCACCATACGATAGATAATATTATTCCACAACGTACAAAAGATTAATATAGCCCAACTCTTACGTTATCCTTACCAGAGGTGCTTCACGGTGTTCCTTTTCCAGGATTTTGGTTCACTCTTCCTTTTTCGAGTGTTGTCATCGCTAACGTCAATGCTTATTTCCAACACTGATCTTATATGAAGTCATATGATTAAAAATAATTCACTAAAAACTTCCAATAAAAAAATACACGACCGGAGCAATTCTCAGTTCGATACAAGGGAAGAACGGGCAGCGATTGCTGAAATTACTATCAAGTGATTGAAATAAGACCATCTCATTGTCTGTTTGGTAGGTGTCCGTTATTGAAGGTAAATGTCATTGCAGGAGTCAGTTTTTGAAACAAACCCTCAATTTTATAACGGAATTTGACGTTATTGTGGCCGTTTTTGATCGAAAATAAGTTCACTGTTTATTAGAGGGAGAAAAATTCTAAATGAATCTATTGTTAACACTCTTTAAAAAATTTTGACAGATGTCCGTCTTTGGTGTGAAGTTACTCATTTGGTGCATCTGAATGAGATTCATAAAAACAGAGAGAACAATATTAGATATAAACTTGAAATGTTTATGAGATGTTGCTTCTGAATTGTAGCGGATTTACCGAAATACCATTTTAAAGGGATGAATTTGAGTGAAATGTGTATTTTTTTCGAATTTTCGGTAAATGTGAAAAAATTACGATAGTTTTTGTATACATGATGTTGTTGCCTACACGATGATTATAAAGAAGGGTAAACCGTATCACAAGACACCCCCCGTGTAATTAAATAAAACAATTCTGACGGCCTCTTGGATTCGTAGTAAATACATTCAATTAGTTGATCCTGATTATATATTACTACTAATAATTGAACAAAATAATTGTAGGATTTAATCGGTTACAACCTAATATAAACATCTGTTAATGAATACAGAAACGTTATTGATTTATGAAACGGTTGTACTATACACCCATGAATGTTTGAAGTTATTTGAATATTATTGTAAATGTTAAAACATGGTCTAAGTTAGAGTTTACTTTTAGGTACAGTGATTAGTGTCGGAAGTAGTTGAGACGCCCCAGCTATGGAAATATCTTGCCTCGTTTTCGATAAATGTCTCCTTAAACTGCTAAAACTGACTAAACATTTAAGAGATAACTTCCTCTTTTCAGCAACAATGTAACTTCAGCTCATTACCCACAATTCTCTAGCGTACACTTTTTCTCTTCTCCAAAAATTCAAATTTTTCTCAGTGAACTACTTCCATGTAACTACGTCTAAATTGTACGAACTAGTGTATTATGCAAAGAAAATCGAATAAAATATTCATATTTATTTTAATATTACCACCGGACAAAATGTTTCTTCAATTGTGCCAAAATACAGAATTCTTTAATCATTGTAAGACGAATTAATTGTGTGTTGAATGGAGCATGCTCTAAATAAAAACTGGCGCGTGCGAGCAACTTTAACATCTCACTACTGCTACCTTGGTTTTGTTATCACAATACTATGAGTAAGCGCTTGGAAGAACTGCTCAGCGGTGTTTGCGTGAAAACTACGTTTATATTTGCGTCTTGGTTTCCTGTCGTATTGATGACATTTTGTCCGCCAAGTATTGATCTTCGGTCACACATTTGTTCGATCTCTGCCAAGGAAACTCACGCAAACCCGAAAACTCATAGTTCAAGTCTAGACTAATACGATCTACTCACGCGTTTATGCACATGCGTCAGATTACGAAGCCTACTTAATTTTTGGTATGAACGAACTATTTTTTCATGTACGGAAGAAACAAAAAAAGTTATGAAATGTCGGAACTGGGCACCATCAGTCAGTGGTGTCGGTAGTGTAATAGGTTCGTATAGACAAAGTTATTTCACATCCTCTGACGTGGCGGCCACGTGTGACCGGTTACCAGTGGTCTGATGAAATAGTGCGCATATAATTTAGTCACAGCTGACAGAATTGAATTTACAGGGAATGTAGTCACGTCTTTTATGAATACAATTTACTGGATACAAGAATGACATTCTAGAGGATAGTCTACACTTATTTTTCTTCTTCTACAGGCGCTTTATAATTACTTTAGGAATGCTCCTGATCCACTAAAACCTTCCACTCTTTCTTGAGCCTACTTCAATCAGTTCTTGATTTTCCTACTTCTTTCCATCTAACTTTTAGGCTCCCCTTCTTCCTGGTTGCCAGCGGATAATCTACTTTCTTTTCTAACCTGTCTCCTTTCGTCCTGTGGACATATCATAGCCAGCTCTGTCTTAGAGATTTAATTTCGTTAATTATAAATTTTGATTTTATGACCATTACTTTTACTTACTTGTGTAAGGCTCCTTCCTTTCTCTATCCTGACCTTCCTTGGTCACCTCTTGTTCTTTTCAATCCCGACGCTATTAGGGGTAGGGTATCTTTCATTTTCCTCATATTTTTCATCCCTCTCATTTTTTGTCCCCCCCTCATTCGTTTTTTCCTCAATGTTTTGATATTTCGTTTTGAGATATGTTTTGGTATGTTGTAAATCAGGAGGGTTTTTAGTGGGTATGGTTGAGTCATTCGGCGAGTCGCACACACGGGGAGAGTCATGTTGGCTCTCCCTAGTGTGTAACTGCGTTTTCCCTACCTGTGCACGGTTTTAGGTGAAAACAGCCAGAGAGCAGTATAGTGTCCAATTAGCCTTTCTGAGAATCCATTTCTGAGGCCTGCGTTCGGGAACTGTCGCACGTTCCTGCAACAACTAGATAAGGTGATGGTCGCTAACATGAAGAACTTCTTTCTCCCATTGGAAAATATCAGCAACTTCAGGGCAGCAAATTGACAGGTCTATAGCAGTCGATGATCCTGTAGCAAATGCGAAATGGGCCATCTCTCTGGGTGTTCAAAATGCACAAATCCTCACACACGAACAGGATGTTTAAGATTCTTCCTCTGGGGCAGTCGCTTGTCGAACCCCACAGTACACTGTGGGCTTTAAAGTCTCCAAGAACGCGAAAAGGTCGGGATAGTTGCTTGATTAGGTCCTTCAAGGCGTCGTCCGAAAAGTCGCGTGTCGGTGGAAGGTAAATGGAAGACAGTTATTACGGGTTTACTACGAATTTTAACTGCTATACCCTGGAGTTCAATTCGTAGTACGATGGGTAAGGAGAGGACAGTATTTTGGACAAATACAGCTACTCCACCCTTCGCTCGTTCTCCTGTAGTGTCATCAAATCTGAAGGTGTTGAACCCTCGAAGAGGAGGGGAGTGATCCGGAAGGTGTGTATCTTGCAGGCAAATACATATAGGATACAACAGACTAGGAGCTGTAAGTCTAAAGGTTGAGTTCCACTGTAGTATGAGAGCCATTGCCGCATCATCGTCAGACAATGCACAGTCCAATTCGGAGGAAAAAATGACATTATCTTTCTTTTTTCGCCTCCGTGATTCGGAGACAGAAGTTTTAATTTCCAATTTTGATTGGTCCTAGGGTTCATTCTTGGTAGACTGATCTTGGTTATGCTTTGAATTGTAGCATTGCTGGGAGATTTCTTTGTTGTATAACTGGGAGCAGTTTCTTCCCACATTGACACTTGCATTGTTGTCTGCAGACGTACCTTCTACATAGATGATAAAAACCCCCATGCATTAATACATTTAGATGCATGTTGTAACGACAAGACATCACAAACGACCGCAACGTTCTATGTCCAAGACCAGCATAACAGATGCCGTCCACACAAGAGTCTCTACATACATAGTTGTTTATAAACATTGGAAGATTCCATGAGTTCAAAGGACCCATATGGATTGAGCACACGTCGTATGTTTGTTAAAAGAGTTCCACAAATCTCAATGTTACGTCACCAGTGCGTCGAGGATGTTTAAAAGAACGCCGAACCGAGGTGAAATTAACGGGATAGCAACGCCAATCATTCAGTTCTGATCAAGCTCCCGAACTGGAAGGTGCTACTAACCTCCAACGCAAGAAGCTAAATCAGGCGACCTCGCGCAATGATGTTACGCTGCCCGACAGACTGCTCATAGTTCATGCTAACGCATAGGGGGAGCGCTACAAGGCCGACTGCTCATAGTTCGTGCTAACGCATAGTGGGAGCGCTGCAAGGCCGACTGCTCAGACGTTCATACCGACGTCGTGAGGGAGCGCTACACAACTCCGTCAACAGTAGTACCACCTTACGAACAATTGACACATCAACGCAGTGTCGTGAGTTAAAACTTCCAGTTGAACAGCATTTCTCTTCAAGAAGACAGCGGACATATGTAATTGCGTGTCCCTGCTGCCATTGGACACACTAGTAATATTTTTCTAACATTTGTTATCTACTGAAATAAACTTGTCATGTTTTCCTTTGAAATACCTTGTATATTTATTTTGTGAAGGGAAAAGTTATTGCGAAACAAATTTCAATACCGGAATTTGCGAAGTAATTTCCCGGACCAACATATTGTCGAAATGCCAGAGACATGTCTCGACAGAAACGCTCGTCTTCTCAATAGGTGTCTTCGCTGCGATGGAGTAGCTCGTAGAAAATATAGGGTGTGTGGTCTCTGCACTTTTTCCGTGGTTCACCGTACGGAATCTTCTCAATGACCTTAATCTCCTGGATCTTCTATTCCTATAGCTTATACACTCCCTGCTCCATACAGGGTGACTACCTGTGCAGTTAATGCACTTGGCAGGCTCCGAGCACGTAACGCCGGGTTCGTGAGCTGCCTTCCCACACTGGCCACAAGGTGGACGACCCTTACACGATGTGTGACCGAATCTCTGGTACTGAAAACAGCATAGATTCGGTATATAGGGTCGAACTGGCAAGTTCAGCCATCAAGCTTTCAAATTCTTTGGTAGCTTCCTCTTCTCGAGAACACCAACCTTCCTCTTCTCGAGAACACCAACCTTCTTCGTGATCTGACCTCGATCACTTTGTCGGCCTTCCATTCCGTGACGAGTTCTTCACTCTTCATGTCAATAATATTCCTGCAAGTGATCACTCCCTTGCTGCTATTACGCGCACCATGGAGTTCGCACTTCACAGGGAATTCTCCCAGCATAGTGCAATTCAAGGGTTTATCAGCTTGTTTGCTTGCTTTTTTTATTCAAGCAACATTACTCCGTTTTCAGTCTCTTGATAATTTTCAAATTTCCGACAAGACCTTCCAAAAGCTTATGGACATAAAAAGGAGAAACTTTTTCTAAAGACTTATTCCTTAGATTCATCAATGTATAAGCATTAGCGTAAGCAATGCTCTATACCTGTTTATTTTCTCTTAAGCAGGAGGGATGTTAACCCTCTGCCACTTCTTATATGTTTGGGCGTCAGACAACCCCTGCTGTTCGCCCGAGCCGCAAGGTTAAGAAGAGGAACAACTATCTATCTTGGTCCTACAACTTCGGAGGAACACATGTCCGGCGACGTGGAGCCCCCGCATCAAGCCACTAAGCCTGATACAACTGAGGTTCATCAGTTGCCCCAGAGGTTGTCCGCTAACGAGTGTTTATCCTTATCATCCATTCACCTTATCGGCGCGTAAGACACCTTCAGATTGAGGTTTAACTCGTCCTCCCGACCCGGCCAATGAAGGCAAGATCCGCGCTCTTCGCAACATGTAACTTTCCACTATAGCACCCATGGAGGTCGCTGAAACCCGCCCAAAGTTTACGATGTCCGAGGACTGGTGGAATGAGCGATGCTCATAATGGGATGAAAACAAGAATTAAAAACATTCAACCGAATGCTAAATAAATTCACTGTGCAAGTCATAATCTTAACTTGGTCGTGAACGATGCTGTATGTGGAAGCAGTATCAACGTTTTTCGCTATTATTCGAATCGTTTATTCATTTTTTGTTTAAATATCAAACCCTCGGATTCTTTAGCATCATTTACGACCGTATGGAAAGAAACGTTGAAAAAACTAAATCGTACACGACGGGATGGAAGAATTTCCTCACTTTCAGCAGTTAAATTACAATTTTTGGTTATTTGAAATCACTAAAACAAATACCCAAGAGACATCATCATGTAGCATCGTCCGTGAGGGTTTGCGTGTTCCAGTGAAACAGGGGCTATGCCGACGACAGCATAGTTACTGGTAAGGCCTGCTAAGTCGGACTGGTCTCAGTAGAGGAATTAGACTAAATATGTCTCACACCCTCCCGTCTTCCCTGTTACCTTTCCCATGTATTCCTTAAATGTACTGCCTTGCAGAAGGGGGGGAAATACCCAAAGGTTAAAGGAATGACAACCCTGGCAGAAAACCAAGAGCACTCTTTGAGGTGTAGTGAAGCCAATTTCTCCGGGGGACACAACCCCGAAGTATAAACCCTGGTCCAGCAAATCTAACAATCCACCCTGTAAAAATTGAAATCATTAAGAAACTTAATAATATTCGGAATATTAAATATTGTCGACCCAGTAAAAGAAATCAGGTACATATGTATTTTGCCACAGGGAATGTTCTAATCCTGAACAGTTTGCTCTATTTTGTTGAAAGTTCTGGAGAAGTGCAAAATAGACATCACTGCAATTCAGGTTAGGTCTAAGGGTAGTGAAATGAAAGAAATTGAAAATTACGAAGCGTGTAATAGTAGTGCAACTAATCAACGGTAATGTGGTGTGGGTTTCATAAATAGGAAAGCAATTAAAGGATACATCGTTGATATTAACCTATTGGTCCAGATTACCACGTTACGAATATGAGGTAGATTATATAACACTGCTTTAGTTATGATCCATGTACCTTCAGCGGACTAGAATGATGACATCCAGAGCACCTTCTATAACCAATTGGAACAAGTACATAAAGGGATACCCAAGTATGATGTCAAGATTGGGAAATTTTAATACTCAAAAGGGAAGAGACAGAATGTACACGCCGAATCTAAGACCACAAAGTTTGCATAAGACGCTAATGTTAATGGAGAGAGCAATAAGTTGGACTTATCTAACGACTTAGCAAACTGAAGTACCCTATTTCGTCATAATGACATTAATAAGAGCACATGATTAAAACTGATAAAAGCAAAGCACACAAATAAATCACTACGGAAACCTGTGATACGGATCATTTTCATTCGGGCTAGATATCCCTAGAGAGTACCCCTCAAGAGAGAAAGAAGAGCAGAAGACACGACGGTATGATTTGAAAAATTCAAAAGTTTCAAATATAACTGCATATAAAGGAGTTGGAGAGTTGTGTGATGAATCATTGGAGAGAGTTGGTGTAGAGGAAAATTGGTAAAATATCATATTATATTAAAGAACCTGCTAATAAAGTGCTGGGGAAAGAAAAGAGAAACAAGGAAATACTGGTTTGATGAAGACTGTAAATTTCCTGTAGAAGAGAGAAGATAAAAGGAAAAGAATGCTAGATCGAACCAGAAGCAGTATTAAATGTTATGAGGTTCATCTTCGTGAACAAAGAGCAATACAGAGAATAGTATACGGAAGATTACCTGAATCAAACACAAAATATTTGTCGAGGGGGAGAGATCCGTTAATTTTGCAAAAATAATTAAGAATTTCAGAGTTGGTACACTACTGATAACATAAAAGGGCCCATTTATTTTTCTAAGTCCCACGCTCTGACCAGTTTTGGATCTGTTAGGTTTGCAACGCGTCCCTCCTCTTGCTTCCGCTTGACAGGGGAAGTTTCGTTCGACCAATCGTAGGTCTATTTGAAACGGCGCTCATATTTGGAAGACAGCGTGCGGCGGGTAAATGGTAACGAGATAAAATGTTTCATTACACCGCTATTAAAGAAATATTTTGTAATTTTTTATTATACACATTTTGGACTTCTATAACAAAAATATTCTGTATATTCTTCACTTCAATAAACGTTACCATTCTCTATATTTAAACGTCTCGAGATTCGTTGTCTCGAGAGGTCTTCATAGGCAATGTAAACGATATTAGACTTTCTATAAAACACGTTTGCGTAATACTGTGATAAAATATAGTTTTTAACAGAATTTGAATATAATTGCAAGGTATCGCATGGAATTGGTATAATTCGAATCACAAATTACTTATAAATATTCCTATAATTTCTTATATTTATACAGTGAAGTAAAGAAATCAAATCTCATTGCCTACAAATGATGTGTATTGTCGAAAGTAATTTCACATAATTTGCGACTCTCTTCAGTTTTTCATATATGTGAAAAGGAATTAAATAAATATAGAAAACGTTTGTCTCAAATATGAACTAATAACACAAAAGTTTAATTCTCGAGTTATAAATAATATAAAACTACTTAAGGAACAAATAAATTACATCTTCTAGTGACATATTTATCCACGATATAACAATTTCGTAGTAATCGTGCAACCTAAAAAAATAATCAGAGATAAATAATATGAAAACCTCGTAGACGAATTTTTTTGCAATTGAAATACTCTATATATTCTACATACTTAACTCACTCCTCATTTATAATGTTAGTATCGATATTCAGTATTATTTATTGATTTCCAGAGCAGGAAACGAACATTGTCATTTAGAAACATTCTTTGCGGGTATATAATTTTTTACGAAGCAACATGGATGTTACATTTGTGAAGACGTATTAGTCAGACTTTCAGCATAATATTTACAGTAAATTTAAATCGAGCGAGGCAGTTAACAAGGTCGTATTTAGTTTTATATGTTAAGTTATTGTAACTTGTAGTTCCCCGTATTCCTGATTCAGTGTCATATTCTAAGGACTTGTTATTTTAAATCTAGAAATCTTCTCCAATTAACGTAACATTTTGCCGTCAATTCAACAGAGAATTTCATATTTTCAGAAAGTGTTCAACAAATATGGGATATTATACGAAATATGTTTTTTCATTGTAATATTTATGTTACTTATGCATAATATTTTAATGGCGTTCTACTTTTTACTGGCTGTAAAATTAGAAATTTAGATCGCTGAAATTTTCCTCTTGGACAAACGACGAAGGCGCCAATGACACGTAATTTCGTTTAACAAATAGAAAAAACTTTTATATTTGATTGTCAAATGATAGAGCAGGAACAACGAAGAGATTTCTAATGAAACTCGCGGAGAGGAATACATTTTAGTTTTATGTTAGTGTAATATGCATTATGACTCTGAAAGGCTAAACCTTCACAACATCTAGGGTTTTCTTTTTTCCTTTTTAATGTTTGTAGAAAAAATAAATTTATCGACAATAATGTAATGTAATTAGAAAAAATACAAAATAAGAATACAGGGACCCTGAAGATGATTCTAAACTAGCATCACAACATTGACCACGCACGATTAAATTGCAATAGACTGTTTAACAAAAAAT
>NNCF01127212.1:23204-60795 GCA_002313205.1 Laupala kohalensis
GGGTGTATTCTGAGCGTGATACGAAGCGACGGAATATTTTTTGAGTGAAATACGGGAGGAACTAGAGATCATGAAAGCACCTGGCTGGGCCAGTGAAGTGAATAATAAGGAAGCGATCAGATTGGCGAAATAAACGAAGCATAAGAAAGGAGTGGGGGCTAGTGTGCAGGTGGAAAGCCGGAAACAAGATTCACTCTCAATTGTTCGTGGTAGATTGGAAGAGACGGTTCGCTTTACGTAATTGTAAACGTGTGGGTTTTAGAAGCACGGAGAATATCAGCGTGAGGAGTGGAATTTAATCACACGTGGCATTTAATAGTCAAAAGGGAAGTTGAACCGGTTAAGCATTTCTTAATCAAAGTTGATTAGCGAAGTTGTAGAATTGCCGTAAGAACGAATATCAAATTTCGACGAATATCATTTTCATGATAATTTTTTATAGTACTCGAGAATAGAGGAAGGACGGCCGAAGTAATACGAACGTAAAGAATCATAGTATCGTTTGGAAAAGCTCCAAGTGAAGCTACAACCTATTTTCGAAAGCATTAGTTCGATTCGAACATTTCGACGCCGTTTTCGAGGGGAGAGCAGAGCAGACGAGCCATGTGGTGTGGAAGCCTGGTAGCATGCCGACGATTCAAGGTCATCAGCATCACAGCTGGGGCAGCCTGTCGAATACGAGAGGTATTCTCGAACTGGTGAGATCGTGCCACGATTCCCGAAGAATTATTCGCTGTTTTGTGAGTATTACGTCTCTGTGAGGCGAACATTTTTCCAGTGTGTTTCGTGAGCTAGGGAACATAATTTAAATTGTTGTAATTCGATGCTAAATGAGTATCTTTGAATAAAGAGAAAATTGCATTGGAATAGTTATTTTTTCCGAATTAACTGTAACTCATTTTGAAACATTCCGAGAAGAACGAAGATTAAAAATCAAGTAAATTGATGAACTTTTGATAGAACCTCAAGATAAAGAAATAATAAGAGCTCATTTCGTGCTTAGTTTTTGAACGTAGTATTTTATTGTATTAAATTTTAGGGTATTAATTGATGTAATTGCACGATCCATTATTTATGAGCTGGAAACCACGTGACGCAATTTGTATGAAAAAGGGTTTTTACATTTGTTCTTGTGATTTATGTGGGGATTACTTGAATTGTGTAATTATTATAAATGTTTGTACTGGTATCAGAATATACGTTGTTAATTCACATCTGAAGTCCGAACCTTATTATTAATTATAATTATCATAACTTATACGCATATTTAATTTCCCCACGTGCATTTTGGGTACGTTAGAATATATAAACCATATTTTCAATAAATATTTATTGAAGTGGAAAAAGAGAATGTCTGCTTGCGATCTCATTAAGTAGATGGGCAAAATATTTCGGTGAACTTCTTGGTTAGAGACTCGCAGGGAACAATCTTTATCTCATGTACGGACCTGACCTTGATATGTAAGAACCCTCAATGAATAAGACGTATACGCACCCAATAGAAAACACCAGAGTTTGACAAGATTTCAGCGGAATTAAGGCAGACCCAAGGAGACTATTGATGAAAATACATGACCTGATTAAACCGATCTCGAATGAGACAATGCCAAGTGATTAGAACGTATCAGTCCTGCATCCAGTGTATAAGAAGAGTGATCGTTTAGAGTGCAACAATTACCAAGGTACCGACTACGTCTTGTAAGGTATTGACAGGTATTCTTGCGTTACGCTGCAAAAATTTCATGATCAAATTATAGTAGATTATCTAAGTGGCTTTAGAAAATCCCCTAGTACCACTGATCAAATTTACAGCCTCAGACAGATATTGGGAAAAGCTTATAAACATTAAGTAGAAATTCATCAGTTGTATGTAGATTTTAAGCAGGTCTAAGAAACAATAGACAGACGAGACATGGTGAAATAATTGTATGAATTGCGAGTGTCAAACAAACTAGAAAGGCTAATTCAAATGAACCTTCAAAATACCTTCATTGTCGTAAAAATACGAGGGTGGATCTCAGAAACGTTTACGAGGATTGAAACAAGATGATGCACAGTCAAACCTTGTATTCAACATACATCTAAAAAAGCTAGTCACGGGTAGTGAAATCAATTCTAATGGTGCCATCATATATAGGTATCTTCAATTACTGGCGTATGCAGACGATATTATGATTTTTCGTAGATTGGGAAACTTAGATGGTTCCTTACAACATTAGTCTGGTGGAGCTAAATTGATAAGTCTAGAAATAAACGAAAAGAAAATATATTATCACTACGAAAAGGAAAGTAAACCGGACAAATAACACCCCTCTATTTGGAAAAAATTAAGAACCGATAAAAATTTGTAGGATATCTGGGCTCTTTAATAACAGAAAACAGTGTAAATGATGATACTAAAAGGGAAGCTGCTGGCAATAGGTGTTATGGGAGCCTCTACAACTGACCAGCGATCTGCACTTTAACGAATGTTACGGGCAAGTGTGTGCAACTGCTGTGGGTAGAAGGAATTGTGGGTAGAAACTAAAGCACCATCACTCTTCCCTCCTCTGAGATATGACAGCTGTTCAAACACGGAAAGTATTTTTCACTGAGCAGAGAAACGAGAATAACTGTGTTCATATGCTCTTTTGAAAACACTCATAATACTCGAGATTTCAATAATAATAATAATATAAATAACCATTTTCATTCTCGAATAAATATAACGTGAACGATTACAATATTATAAATAAAAAGGATACAAAGTAATGAGGCAGCAATATTGATAAAACTTAGTAAAAGTATTTACACTGCCTCTCGGGCTAAAATATCTTTAATTCTAAATTGTTAAATCACGAACTGATACAATTCTCAAAATAACTTTAAAAGATTCATCCGTGACCCTTGATCACAAACGAGATTAATTGAGCTTCATTTTTTAACCTGTTTGCAGGTGCAAGTACTGCCGACCACCGATATGATTTCATCAGCAAACGCACAAAATTATCGAAACAAGTTTTTGTAAGAATAATGTTAAGACTGTTTGTTCTCTGAAAAGTGCACATACATCTATGTCACAAATCATAACACGTTCCATTTGTAGAGAGGAAGGAACATTTTTAACAATGACATCAGGAGTTAAAAATAAAGTGAATTTATCTTCGAGATCATCAAAATACTTGAAACGTTGGGTGAATGTTTCCGTAAAGTCACCAAGCACATAGTCATACTTCGTCACATTTACTTTTCCCATACTTTTTAAACGAAGGATATTTTTATTTTCCTGAACTATCATAACCGTGTTCCTCAATTATATTAACATGATTTTATGGCCTTCCAATAAATTACATAAATTGTTTAAAATCGTGGTCTTCCACAATTCTGAGAGTCATTATAGGTCGTGACTGTAGCATTCATATTCAAAATGAACTGGTTCAAACGACAAAAGTCATAATGTCTTTTTATGTTTTTACATACCATTAAATTTTTGCAAATAGTTAATTGAACTTCAAACCTCATCGACTGGCTGAAGAGATATAAACGCCACTGCGAGACGAACAGTCGGACATATCTAGGAATCAATATATGCTACCATTATTCCGATAAGAAAGGGATAAGCAGTGCTGGCAGCCCCCCACTATTGCGCGCGCGGAAATCCCCTCCACAGTAAGGCGGTTGACAAAAATTGCACTTAGCATTTACACATAAATGCACGCGCGTGCAAAATATCCGAACAGGCAGTTGTGGCCAAACCTGCTCTACAAGATCATCAAATCAAGAAAACTCTCCAAGTCCTCTAAGTTAAATCTACAGCAAACCCATGAAGTTTTACAAAAAAATACAATAACAATAATGATTACATAACAACGAGCATACGCGTGTACATAGAGCTGTGGAAGAGAGTCGTAAAAGGGTTTTTACTGTACAATATTGGAAGTATTTCCTGTTTTAGGAAACAGGACATTCACACGGAACACCGTATTGAAGATTACAGCGTGCGATCACGTCTGGCTTCAGCTATAGACACATAAATTTGAGATGGAACCGGGCCATATGCTAAAATAGGGAGGATCTTCAAAAGTTGTTTGTGAAGTTTTGAGTGCAGTAGGTAATACGAAATGTCTTCAAAAAATAGTGTACACGCTAACGAGTCATGCTTAATAATTTTCAGTTTACGTAAGTACTAGCTAGCAGTGGCATTGAGTAACTGATCTCCGTAACATAAGCGGAACAATTCAAGACCCACTAAAAAGTTTACTTTTCAAGGCATCCCTTGAAATAAATCCTTTCCAGAGGGTATTAGAAAATACAAGCGGGTGGAAATGAACTCCTAGTAGTTTCACAACACGTACAAAGAGAATTAGATACTTTCAAGGAAAACACTTATTCTGAAGATTGTACAGGCAGTCTAGAACCACCACGCTGTGCAAACTGTTTAAGAAAAGGGAAAATGGCAAAGCACTTCGTAAGAAGCAAAGATTGCGGCGATTATACTGTGGCAGTGCGCCAATTAAAAGCAAAAATAGGTTATGGCGAGTAAGAAAAATGGCAACGCATTACAGGTACACCAACAGATTATGCAAAGGAGGGAAACTGGATCTTATCAGACTATTGGAGTGGGAAAGAATCGACATAGCCTATATCCAGGAGTCGTACTCATTGAGAGGGTTACCATGTCATGTGTTCGTGTATTTTAAAAAAACGAACATAAGCCGTGGGCAACCGTGTTCGTCCTGTCGGAAGAGATAGAGGTTATGGTATTATCAGTATTCTGCGCAGACAATATGGAAGCTGCAATAATACACAAGGATATGATTCAATTACTTGGGGTGCCAGGCTGAATAATAAGAGGGAAAATGTTTGAAAGATTTGTAATAAAAAATAACATGACAATAGAAAATGAATAAGGTCGAATTACATTCCAAAGGAAGGAAAAGACTTCACTGATTGATTATACTATGACCAAAGGTTTACGTCCAGAAGAGGTGGAGGACTGGATGCTTGAAACAGGGATAGAAAAAAGATCATAAATGAATAATTTACGAAATTGGACAGGCACGGGAACCAGTGACAAGAGACCAAAAACCAAAACAAATATAATAAGAGCTGGGAGTTATACAACCAAGAGATAGACCAAAGGGGAATACGTGAGAAAGACGTAAGCTCTGAGATAAATAACTGCGTGGTCAAATTGCAATTAGCATTACTGAAGGCAGGATACACGTGCACGGTCAAAGGAAAAGTGGGATTCCAAGGACGCAGATGGTGGACAGCAGAGCTGACGAAAATTAAAAAGGAGAAGTGTAAACTATTACGGAAATATAGATGAGGGAAAGAAAAACAAGACGCAGTGGACACATTACAGAAGGAATATAGAAAGAAAATCGAATACAAGAATAAGAGACCAAAAAACGCAATATTGGAGAGAATGTTTAAAAGTTTGTTTTGCATAAGAGTTGTTGGGGGTACAATATACTATAGCAAGTGACAAGATTAAAAAGAAAACAATTTGGTCAACAATAAGTGACGGGAGAGGACAGCAGACCAAAACAGGAGAATCTGGGAACGCGGATGCTCGATGAACTTCTACCTCAAGAAACGCACAATCAGCGATACGATCCACTGCAAAAAAAGAGAGGAAATCAGAATGACAAAGGAAGAAATAGCAGACATATCACGGTTACGGAAATTAAATGGCCAAGGCATACATACATCAATATGCTGATGCTGATCATGTCAGCATGACTGTTTGGGAGCTCTAGAAAAAATAGAAAAGAAAAGAACGGAAGCGATGACTATCTGTAAAACAGTTGAAGAGAAACGGTCTTGAATTGTCTCCGGGAAAGACAAGTGATTGTCCTTTGGAAACGCATCCGCGACAAGAAGGAACCCGTATACAAAGGTCGAAGTAAAATCTGTTAAAATAATCCGACAATGAAAATATCTAGGACTACAGGCTGAACTTCACGGAATACGGTACGTGACTGACAAAATAAAGTAAATTCACTGCAGCTAGCTTCGGGTAGGATTCAATAAAACAAATTTACCAATACAAGAACTTGTGCGATTATACGAAGCTGGTCTCCGTCCAACAATTGGGTACGTAACAAGTATATGGCTGCCACTAATTAAAAATATTTACATAGAAAGAAGACTACACTCGGCGCAACGGATTTGTATACTCAGGTTAAGTGGATGCTACAAGACAGTGACAACACAAAGTACAGAAATACTGATGGGGTAACCACCTAAAGACATACACTTACATAAATTACAACTGAGTTACTGGCTGAGAGGACAGTGACAATACAAGAAAAGACAAAAATGAAAAAGCAGGTAAAGGAAAATTAACAAGGGCATTACTGAATGTATGGTAAATACGGTGAACAATAGGAACGAAGCGAAATGCTCTATATGAGTTAATACGGGATGTAACATATGCAAAAAAATTGAAGTGGTTTAAACCGAACACAGAAATAATAGAAATAGAACATAGAAGTAAAAGGTCACGGAAATTTTGAAAAGTATTTGTATGCAATAGGAAAAGCTGAAGGAGAAGAATGCCTCTGTGGGGATGGAGTGGAAGACAGAGACCATGAATTATAGACATGCAAGATTTATGATGAAGAAGAGATTTAATAAGGCAAATAATACGAGGTCGGAAGATAGAATACGGCCCGAACCAATTAAATACGAAAACTAAATACATAATATTTGAAGATTGTGTAGGTAGGATGTGTGTGATGCGAAACATAATAAAAGAAAACAAATAAAAGGGCACATACAAAGGTAGTAAATTACGTCCACATCTCCGTGGTTGGGATGGGTACAGCGCCGTGGTCAAGAAGATGTAGTCACGTAGTTGACAAAAAATTGGTTTTATTTTAATTTCAAATATTACGTTATTTTATTTTAAATATTATCTGTATAATGACACTTTGAAATAAAAATAAATAAAAAATTACAATGAATCTGTAGCGGTTTTAAGTGCAGTAGAAAATTGGGGTTAAGTTATTAAGGGACTCTTTCGAGGAAATTAAAAGTGAAGCAATGGACTTGAGCAAAAGAATGGAACATTGACACAAATTTTAAGTCTAAACGACAAACGTTAGTAAAAACATTTCGATGAAATAGCTAGAGACTTGATAACGCTGAAGGACTATTCAAAATTTCCGTATTTGTGTTATCGACCACGTTACAGGGTAAATTGAACAACGATTCATAAGTATGAGAATAGTTCAGAATTATGTAGATTCTTTGATCCTAAAATTATAAAAAGCTCCACCATAGAAATTATTTTGCAAAAGTGCAGTCTTTTTTCTAATAAATATTCTCAAATCATACAGTCCTCTATAGCACTTCATATCAACATTTTTTAACTCTCGTTAGGAAAGATGTACATGGTAAAATGTGAAAAAGGGGTTTCTTTGAATTGGTTATTAGCAAATATGAGAAGTTTGAATATTACTGCATCCAGTTGTATGTAACATTTTAATTGCCTTTTATTTACATATAACAGTGGCAAGTCTAGAGACATAGAGTAAATTGAAAATGACAAAAAAATAATTAAGATCACAAATGGGTCAAAGCAGACTGAGTAGTCTACTTTTATACTCGATTCAAAAGAGGTTTATGAATTAGATATAACCCTTGTTATTTATGAATTTGCAAATGTTTAAGTTAGTTTTTAAAACGGGCAATAATTATGTTATTATTAACAACAGTGTTACTCGTCCATATAAATAGAAAAAAAACTTCGAATCAATTTTGACCCGCCGAGAGGATATTGGTTCCTTATGAAACCCCCCCAAAAAACATAAGTATTAATAATTTAATTTACCACGTTTTAATACGAGATATTTTATTAAAAATTTTCACGAAGGCATACAATCGAATGAGCGGTGTGCCTGAGTAGAGTTGATTCCTGGAGTGGGCAGACCCGCGTGTTTTAAGTTAATATTTAAAAGGAAATTGAATTTTATACAATTAAAGATATAGTGCTAATTAATAATAAACTTTTTTCTTAACTTATATAAATCAGAGTATATTTAATCTCAAATTAACATCTTTAAAATATTTCTCGCGACCCGTACGGAAATCCGTTATAGGGTGACGCCCGGGTAGTTTGTGTGTTTATAATTTATACAAATATACACTACTAGCTGATTACCCGGCGTTGCCTGGAATTTTGTTTACTCGTTAGACCAACGAACCCACACACCGGAGGCGTCGCAGGTCGAATTTGTGTTTCCGAGGCAAGATACAAATGCAGCAGCGCGGTTGCACCATTTCATTAAAACGCTTATAAAATCTAAACCATTCGTCCAAACTTTACAACTTAAAGATGTCTTTTATCTTTGTTAAGTGCACAAAACAAAAAAAACATTAAATTTGATGAAAATTGATTTTTTCTACTTAAATTCCTCACTTAAACTGAAATATTTCAACACTTCAATTTTTAGAACGTTTTTTTTCGATAATTTAAATTAACCTTAGTAAATAGACATATAATATCGTGGAATTTTTTGTAGAACGACGAACAATATTGCGACTCATAGTTGCCATATTTCTCTAACCGTTTAGGCAGCGTAAGTGAATAAGGCCGATTTTCCCCCGATTTCATCGACATTTATCTTCAAATTCATTTTTTATCTTTCTTTTCATTCATTTAAAAATAAAAGTTAACCTATGTTCATCCTGGGCATCTTAACTATCTCCTTGCTAAATTTCATCACGATCGGTTCTGTGGTTTAGTCGTGATTAAGTAACAGACAGACAAGCTTTCGCATTTATTATATGCGAAAGATTCGATGATCGTAAGCAAGCGGAAGAATACCGCGACCGTTGAGGCGAAGTTGTAGCGGGGTGGGGAATGCTCTTAGCCGTTGGAGTAGGCGCAGGGCTTCCTTGTTCCAAGAAGGGACCATGAAACGCAGCGAAGAGAAAATGTCGGCGTACTGCGCACTTATTTTGGCCAAAAGCAGTTGAGAGTTAGAAAATAGAGAGTATATTGTAAACAAAATCGTTGGGAGTGAAACTGGTAAGAAACGGAAAATTTCTCAATATTTTTGAAAGGTCAGAGTCGACGACGGGTAAGAGTTCTAACGCGCAGCGTCAAGAAAGACGCAGATCGTGGGAGAAGACTATTTTTGCGGGGGAGAAGAGAGAGAAATTTTATGAGTTAAAGGGACGACAAAAGAAAGCGGGGTATAAGCGGGCGCACTATTAGCTCGTAGAATTATCCAAGGATAGCGACAAGCGGCCTAGAGACGGTTGGCGAGCGTTGCCGAAATGTAAAAGATAGAAGCCTTTTTTTGTTAAAATTTTGTTGAAATTTAGAAACTTGCATAAATTGAGTATCCTTTTGTTGTTAAAAACCGTCTGGTTAAGATCACTCAGAAAATGGTTGGAAAGGAAATTTGAAGAGTGGAAATTTTCAAAGAAGCAGCTTGTCGATTGGCCAGGAATACGCATCGTCAAGTTGAAAAATAACCAGTAGTCAAGACTCCACATGGAGTGTTATTTTGATATAATTGGATAAAGTTAGTCACCTGGGTTTTTGAAAACAGAGCACGTGAGCAAGCGCCGGAGGAGCAGACGGGGGATGAATCCATTTATTCTCGTGCAAAGACGCTCCGAGATCATTCTAGCATTTCTATCAATGATTCTGAGGATTTTTCGAGAATCATTCATTCGAGCATTACTCTTAGCAGAACATTCATGTTACTGCTCCATCTCACTAATGAGTTCTACATTAGATATGGGACTTTGAAATTTCAGACCATTAGGTCTTAAAGTTTTGAAGTTCAAGTTGTTCTTAAGAGACACATTGAAACTTCTACATTTCTAAATTCTCCGAGAACGAGTCGGAAACGTAACGTGTTACTTTGTTCGCTGATGAGTGACGGTTTTCGACATTTAAATCGCACCCAGCAAGTTACGAGGAACATTGACGTTAAAGAACTTTTCTGGCCATGGTGAGGCGCAGCAATTCCGAGAAAGAGCGGGAACTTCTGAATGGTGCAGAACGACAGGGTTACAGCCGATGAATGAACTACCAGCTGAGAGGCACACGAGGTCACCGCTCGAGCCAAATGCTGTCAATGGCATTCCAACCTCCGCCTACATCATAGACTGATATGCACATCTGTTGGAAAGCTAATTGTTATGTTGGCTGCGACCAACGTTAGTATTGAAGCAGCAACGAGAAGATTAAGTGCTTCGACCGATAGTAGTGAAGGCCCAAGATCAGAACTTTTGTTATTGGGATTGTTATTTAATTAATTTTTTTGTGGGGCTTTACGGCTCGTCGACATCGAGATCATTAGAACCCTAAAAACTTGTACAGGTAGGGAAAATGCATTTACGCACTAGGGAGAGCCAACATGACTATCCCCGCGTGTGGGACTCGCCGAATGATTCAACCATACCCACTAAAAACCCTCCTGAATTACAACTCAAAACTCAAATATCTCAAAACATTACAAATATCATTAAAGAGAGAGAGATAGGAAGAAAGAGGGAAATGAAAGATACCCTAGCCCTAACAGCGTCGGGATCGAAAAGAACAAGACCAAGGAAGGTCAGGAAAGAGAAAGGAAGGAGCCTTACACAAGTAAGTGGAAGTAATACCAGACTCAGCTCGGGATCCAGTTTGCGCCAAACACGTACTTACTAGATGTAAGTTCCCTGGGGGTTATTTAATTAAGAAAGGGCGTAAAGATGAGCGATGTCAATGGTTTTGTTTTAAATCTCAATTAATATTTTGTCATCATTTGGTAAAGTTAAATTCCAGAAGGGTTTCTTTTGTAAAGAGTGTATCAATTTTGTAATATTTTGGGGAATAACTAGTCATTTTGGGGGCAGTGAAGCATGTTAATTATAGGTAAAATGTACAAGTGTAAATAAATAATTAAGTTAAGTTTATTTAATGCATTGATCTTATAAGGAACCCGTGTGTGTATTTCAGTTAGAGATAAATAATTACGAACCTACTTATTGATTTTAATTGGTATGAGCTTGCCAGGGCAATTTTTTAATATGAGTGTTCACCACTACCCTATTTCCCCTTTGTAACCTTTTAGTTTTGTTACTATATATATGAACACAATTAACAATTCAAACACAATTAACAATTCAATTGTATTATCGATTGCAAACAAGGCACTAAATATATTGTCCTCGATATTACTACATCGTTCAATGAAAGTACTAATTTTAATGAAATTTAAATGGAAGAAATAATTTTTTGGACTTTGTTATTGATGACAACGGAAGTAATTGCTAGGAGTTAAAGAGTCTTGCGAAAAGAATTTCGGTTTAAAGAGACCGCATACATATTGCTTTTTCGAGTTATAGAGTCCACTAGTTGTAGTTCGAGTTAGCCAGCGTGATATGAATCGATAGTACATCACGGGGAAATCATATTCAGTTCGAGTTATAGCGTCTAAATAATTTGAATTATAGGATTCTTTGTACTTCAACGGGAGTGGCTAATTTCTCCGTCTTAAGGCGGCTCCATTCGCTATTCCGCGAATCCCGAGCAACAGTGACTTGCTCGGGGTATTTCCTGAGTATTCGCCTATTGGCGAACACAGATACAGACATATGCAATTTGCCGAGCACGTGCTCGGTCTGGGCACGACGAATATTCGTGTTTGTGATTAGAGGTTATGAGAGAGAATCTGAAGTAATCTCACATTCTGCTGCGTATGTAGTTGTTTCTTGTGAAATGTTAAGCAAAGTAAATGGGTCTTATCTAATCTTCAATCAATGAAATTAAATCATTAATAAGCTATTTTTTATTCCATTGGATTTGGCTATAGTAATTGATTTTCTCCAATTTTAAGGCTCCTATAATTATTATTGTTTACTCTATAAAATCAATACTGTATAACTGTCTTATTTTGTGTCACCAGAACATCCCACTCTATTTATTTATTAAAAAATCAATCATTTATTACATTTAAATGTAACACTTTTATTAATTTTTATAATTTATATTTTTTAATTTTCTCTAGCCTCGCCCATGCATGGATTATTCGATCGTGTACAGGAAATATATGCTAATACTACTAAAAAATAGATAATGCTAATATAGCAATACTGTGAAACTTTAGGACGCTTAATAAAAAAGTAAAATAAAGTTACTAGAAATGTTTGTGGTTTAAATCACTCATCAAACTGCGTATGACCATGTTGGGAATGATAAATAAGTTACTCCATCACTACTTTATTACTTCCTATTTCTCTATTTGATCACTACTTAAAACACATTACTTTGTACGATGAGAAATTTTTTTTTTTTTTTCAGCGATTACTTACTGGAAATATATTGAAATCTACTGCTATGTACTCGCAACAATACTCGTATCGAATAGTATTCTCGCGCTCCTTGGTATTCGTAAAAGCACGAATATGTGGACAGTACCACGAACAGGTCATTCGTGAATATTCGCCTATGCTCGGTTTCCTTTGGTGTGTCTCAAAAGACCGACACGCTGCGGGAAAAGGTGAGCACCGGTGTTCGTGATGCGACGAATAGCGAGCAACCCATCCACACTAGTCGCTATTCGGCGAGCAGTAGCTCGGAGTTCCCCGAATCTTGTAATCCTACCTCAATATGGAGATAGTGATGTCTGCTAGGTGCTCATTAGTTTTTAACATAGGAACTACGATGTGGGCGATTAATTTTATAGGCCAAAGACCTTAAGAGGGGATATACAAATTAAGAATATTCAGTTGTAATTCCAAGCAGCAATAACACAAACTCAGTCCCAGTAGATGCCCTTCATCATTACAGCTGGGTTCTAATTAGTACATGTCCTGTGCCTCAAAACTGCCAATAAATTGAATCACAGATCCCGCCCATCATACTGTGTGCATAGATTAATATCATTACTGCTTACTTTCCTATTGTAACAAAGTTGTTGGCTAGTAGTGTAAATCTAACTCCAGGAAACCATTCATTAACATTATAACTAAACCATTTTTTTTATTTGGTAATCCGACCTAGTGTGTTATAAAAAAAGTTCAATTTTATGAGTCTGGGATTGTATCTTGATAACCACTGTAGTTTCAAGAATTACATTTTATTTTACTTTTTTCAAAATGCAGAAACTTTTAAGGTTTTGTTCCATATATTTACTTTTGTACAAAGATTAAAATTTTAAAATCAGTCTCAAAGTTACCTAAACATTGGGAATTATTTTGTACATTCTAATGATGTAGTGGGGGGAACGGGTACCTTTGTCCAAAACAAAGGAACAGTAGGGTGAGGAATGTAAACACATTGGTGTTATTTCATAAATTAAACTACTATGTTATCAATACATAAATGTAATGTATTGTATACTGACGTCAGGAGTTAAATGAGGAATGCAACCAGTACAAGTTTTCGGAGTAGTGCATAATTTGTCATATTGCTTGTAACATGTAATTTAAAAAACAGCAGCTTACATTATTATTTTGACCACTAGATAACCTTTTAATATGTGCTCAGGAATTATCTGATGAATAAATTTGAATAAATAGTTTTTCTCTTCTGGCCATTTCAATTTGTGCCACAACAATGAGAAGATAATATGAGCACAGTAGGTGCTGACACATTCATAAAAATCATTCATTACAAATGTAATACTGGGGTATAAAAAATATGATAGGTATACGAGATTAAAATATTATGATAGGATTCATTCAACTGATTAAGTGGATACATAACATGATAACCCATTATTTCATCAATTCGAAATACAGAAATAATACAAAAATAATTGATTCCTGCCCAATTGTGAATCATACTATGTATCCAAAAATATATTTCAGAGAAAAGAGCAAATATATGTTTTTAAAAAATTTCCACATAGCGAGCTAAATGATTAGTAGGTGCCTTACCCATCATTTGGAAAAATTTTCTATCCTAACCACATAAGGATTAACATAGCTATCACAACTTATTTACTACACATCCCATTTTAAATTAAGAAATTTTGACCTAAACTTCTCCAAAATGTCAAATTCTAATTTTTACAAAATCTTCTAAACTTACATTCAGATTTTATTTGCAAGTATTCCTTATATTTGCCATGTACATATCATATCCCTTTGGGAAACAAAGGAAGACCAAAGATTTCAAGATTTTGTACAGTACAAATGAAGCAAGTAAGCCTTTCAGAGTAAAGCAGGATATAATAAGCACTTCATGATTTTTAATGTGTATTCAACACATTTTTGAACCTATAGGTCAAAATTTATAAACAAAGCTATTTATTCACAGAAACATCAATGACATAGGCATTGAAAATTTCATATTATTAGAGTAAAAGAACTTGGATAGAATACACTTCAAGGATGTATAGTACTTTATAACTTTACATCAGCTTTACTTGTTGATTTTCACAAAATATGACACACAAAAAAAATTAAATTGACTTTTTAAGAAAAATTTATATATTCTCTACATTAAAGTTTTTCTTGTCTTTTAATACAGGCAGTGTTCCTTTTTCTATATAGTGTACCAGTCTCTAATTATTACTTCAACACGTTGAACAATCAATGTTTCCATTGGAATCATTAGGTTTATTATACCATTTAAACATTTTACCAATTAAAATTCTGTAATAGGTTCAGAAAATATAGCACCATATGAAGCATATTATCAGCAAGTGGGGTTTTGGTTTTAATAATGCATAAATTACTGCTTCTATTTACAACATTCTTTTACATAATTCTACACATCGAAGACTCACAAAAGGCAACAATAATTATTAAACAAATTTATTACAGCTATCAAATAAATTGAAACTCATAATTTTGTCAAAAAAGCTTAAAAAATTGACAAATTAAATTTGTGGCATCCAGTAATAATAACGTAAGTGTACTTTTTGTATTTTCAACTTCCAGCTGTTTAAAGTTTCCCAAACATTTTTCTGTCATAGCCTTGGCATTTAACTTTTATATACTATGCTATTATACTTCTTAGCTAAGATGGAAATCTATGATATTCTCATATACATATAAGAAATTTGATTTTCTGAAATATATTTTTATAATGGAGTTATTTGTTTATTCCTGTTAAACATATAGTTAACTGGTTGTTACTGCTGTTTTAGAATTCATACGTAAATTATACTTACTATATTCGAGAAGAATGTACATTTTTGAGACTAATATAAATTAATCTCAGCAAAAAACAAATATTATTGACAAATGCCAAGGCCACAGAAATAGTATTTAGAAATATTTTGTACTTCTACACATATACAGATGTAATAGTGTCTCTAATAAACCATTGAAATAAGAAAGATCTGTATTTGACCTTTGCCTTCAATAAAATAAAATTTATTTTTACATCAGATCATAATTCAGATAAAACTCTTAGCATACTTCATCACATTACACATACTTCTTTCCACCAAACATTCAAATAATGTTTCCGATATTTTTAACAGCAAGATCATTAAATCAAGAAAAGAAATTATGCATATAATTCTTTTATGTAGGCACTTACACTGATGTCAATTTTGTTTTGAAGACTTCTAGCTGGCATAGAGAACATTTATACTAATTTTAAGTAGTTCATTACTGTCTATCACAGTGGAACTGAACCAGAGCTGAGAATGAAGAATCTTGATTTTTCTTGGGTCACATCTTTTATATCAAAAAAAAAATTTGGACCGAACTGGAAAAGAAAAACTGGTTTCTTAAATTTCAGTTATATTACCAATAACTCTTATTAAATAACCAAGTATTGAAATTCATGAATTTAAGTTACACTGGCATTGGGATAATTAGAATGAAAGTACATGTTTGATAACATTGTAAAAAGGTGTTCATATTGAGATATTTGACAATATCTGAAACGTGAATATTCATTATGCCTCAATACATTAATTAAATTTATATTTTTAAAATTCATTCCCATTCATTAATGATATAACCATTATTTAATCTTTCAATTAAACAAATAATATTCAAATTCAATTCAATAAAATATATTTTCCTGTTTCCTAGGGTTCATTGTTCACCAAAGTACAAAAAGTTGAACATTCTGAGTAGAACCTAAGAAAATATAAAAAATTTTTTTGTTTTTGCCCAGTTTAGAAAACCCAATGAATATTATTTGTTAAGATTTGGAAAGAGTGTTCTCTTTCTTACCAAAACAAACACCACCATATTTTAATAGATTCTGGGTTCTCTCTGTCTATACATAAAAAAGATTTTTTTTTTTTCCCAAGTAATTACCTATAGGGATGGGTTGCTTCCAAAATTCTTCAGCACTGGTTCCGATCCTGTGATTTTGGTTCTCTGCCACCAGTTATCAACTCCAGTTCCAAGTAAAGAATAGTTTTATCAACCAACCAGTTAGTACACATTCAATTTTTTGAAACTATTGTCTGTCAAACAGGGTTTCCTAATTTTTAAACGCCATTCTGTTTTCTTGAATGTTCACCCAATATTTTTAATATGCACAAAAAACTATTTTAGTTTCTTAATTAAATTTTACTTTTGTTTCATTTAGGGAGTCAATAAATTCAAAATCAAGATAAAACATGATATCCCAATGCTATTTATTTAATAATTGGTGTAACCACTTCTTTACACCAAAACTCCAAAACTGTGATTATATTATCCACGTACAATTACGGACTATAGCAGATATACTGGCTAGGCTAATTTTGATATCTATTTAAATTTACAGTTTTACAGAACTATTTTCTCACACTAAATCTACAAATTGAAATAAAGAGTAATGATTCAAAAAATTTGATTATAGACAAAGGCATAATAAGGTATCTTTCCTTCAGAATATTCTCATCATAAAACAGATTGTTTCTTTATATTCAAATTAAATAGGTTATTTAATATTTTTTGTTTCAGTCAAGGTAAGATAATGTATTTAAATAGCTGCCTCAAAACAAAATTTTACACCAAACACAAACTTTCAATATTTTTCCATGTCCCAGAACCGGAACCAAGATGTTACACTATTTGTTCTTGTTTCTAACAAGAACTGGTAGTGTCGAGAACCAAAATAGACACTATCCTAATTACTAATATTTGTGTCACCAAATATGATAATTTGCCAACAGGCACATACTTCAAAAATATTCAGTAATCCAGTAGTGAGCAAATCAAACACACAATTTTTCAATGTGAATTATTGTTGTACTGTAGATATTGAAGAAATATTTTTTAAGGTCATAACCAAACCAATACTTTTTTTACCAATACTTTACCAACAGATTTTTACATGAAATAGTTTCTCAATACACAACTGTAACTAACTACGTTGAACTATTCATGTAAATTCCAATAATATTCTGCAAAGTAAAACATATACTTAAATACCTCAAAATTAGATATGAGAGACTGGTATACCCTGCTGTTTCAATAAATGTACAAGAATACAATTTACCTTTAGATATTTATGATATTGCATTTAAAAAATTGTGACATTAAAGAAGTTTATCACACAGCATTTAAGAACATCATGTATTGAGTAAGAAGTCATCAATTAAGGATAAATTTAATTCTTTACATCAATGTTTTCTCCATCATTTTCAAGCCTCAATTTCATGAGCAAACATTAACAGGCAAAAACCTCAATTTCAAATATTTTCAGAACATGAATGTGACTAGTAGAGTAATACTGAAATTTGCAAGTAAATATTAGAGATACTAAATGCTACAAAAAAGAGCACTTTATATAAATAAGATACAACAAACCATGAAGAGAAGAATGAAATGAAATAGCGAGGACAGATAGGCACTTATGAAAACGTTTTAGGGTGTGTGAAATAAGGTTTGTTGAGGTCATTGAAATCAAGGTGTTGTTTCTGAAATCCAGGATGTAAATAAACATGACAAATGTTCCAGGTACTTAACAGCTGTTAAGTTTTGGTCAAGCATTGTACCGGAAGTTTACTTCAAATTTGAATATATGAACTGTCTCAATAATTTTCATTTTATAACAGTGAAAATTATTTGCTTGGGTTTAACTTGTTATTGTTCATTTGGTATGTCAATAAAAATAGAAAAATTCTAAAGTAGTCACATACACAATGCACTAAAAGCTTCCTCGATCTGTGGAAATGATAAATTTTTACTTCTTCATTAAGATTACTAAAAAAATCTACTTTAGAATTTCACCTAAATTGTAATCATACACAGACTGCAGAGGAACCTTGTTTAATGAGAATTCTTGTAATGCAAAACACACGTTAAATGATCACACCCAGTCTCACAAAGAGTGTATTTTTCAATACTCTCTGGGAGTGAAATTAGTCGCTTCAGTTACTTGGTATGATATTAATGATATTATTACAAGTGATTCCTATAAGCGTGCAAATCAGTAAATTATACACCAAATAACATAGGTTCAAAAATTCTCACTGTAAACACACTTTAGCCTGTTCTTAATATAAGATATGTTAGAATATAACTACACGAATATTTTAAGTCATTATATCACATACATATTACAAATTTGTAAATACTAAAATTGAAGCATGAGAGAAAGAATAAAGAGGTGAGTCTAAGTTCCAGATGAGAAAAGAACATAGTTCATCAAAGGTAATCAAGAGTCCAGCAGTCGGAGGATTTGCATTCAGTGTGTAATGCCCTAGCCCATCTTCACTTTTACCTTTGCGAAGTAATCATTTTTCTTAACCACATGTATGTAAGATGGAATGAAGTATCATAGAATATGGTATAGGACAACTAAAATAATATATTTTTATGCACTATTATCAGAAGTTCCTAAACCAAGGAGAGCGAGGATATAGTTTTAAAAACCGACACAAAAAATACAAGATATCGCATGCAAGATCAAAACGGGTACTGTCAAATTTTTGGTTAGTGAATGACATAGTCAATTCCATGATTCAAGGGAAGGGAGATGAGGAAGAGAAAGAGAAAGAAGGCACAGAGTATGCACACAACTACCCACCTAAAACACTGGTACTCAGTGTGCATTCAAAGAGAAACTACTGCTGTACAGTTTCAAACAGAATTTCTAATCTGATAAGTGAAATTCACTATGAATAATTTGTAGTAACATTGAAAAAAAGAACCACAAATATTTTTGCAATGGCTAGTATATAACAGCTTACAGCTACAGCAAGATACTGGTAGCAGGGGAGTGGGGAACTCGAGAATGTTTACAATGAAACTTTTCCTACGTATTCTGACCACATCTCATCTCACAAAAATTCTACTGCGAGACTAACAGCCCATAATTAGTCCTTCATGAGGTAAAGGACAACAAGCATCATTCTATGAAAGCATAGCCTAGTTCTAGCAATGGTCACTAGGCACAACTTGTATGTGGGTGTAAATGGAGGACAGGTTTGTCATGTGTGGGGAAGCAGAAGGGAGGGGAAGATGTACACTCTATTACCCACTCATTCTTCAATAGCCAATCCAACAAAACAGAATTTAAAATAAATAAATTTGTTGTAACATTGTTGTAAAGAATCTTCACAGGTGGTTTCCCACTACAATCAGAAATCTCAAAAATTCATAAAAATAAACTAAACCTAAAAATATATAATTGCAAAATAATGAAATTTAATGGACTAATCCTAGTAATTGGTTAAGAACTACACTTTCTCCGGATTAGCCAACAAAAAACATGAAATTACATGTAGCTGAGTTCCACATTCTATTCAGCATTTTGGAAGAGTTAAACATACAAAACATTCTACACAACTTAAGATCACTTATCCAGTAAAGTTTTCTTTTAAATTTCCCTTCATATCAATAAATAAATAAATCTGTACATGTGTGCAATTTTGTATAAATATTTCAGTCAATGAGAAGTTAAGTATCTTTGGTCATGAAACCTCAAATATTTACATACAGAGCATCATTCTATTTTCACTAATACAGATAAATAGACTGCTCTAGCATATTTGACTACCAATCTCCATATGTCGGGCATATGACTCAACTCTACAAATATTAGTAGAGAAAATTGAAGAGTACTGAATGTAATTATACTAGAAGTTAAAACATGAAGAGCAAGACCACTAGAGTCCAGACATTATCTTGCTAGATTAATTTTTGTCTCCAAACAAATTTAACTCTAACATCTACACAGATACAGAAAATACACTAAAAGTTACAAGTGGAAGACATTTCTGAAATATATGTTTATTAGTAAAGTGGTTTATCTATACATCAGAAAATAATATATTTCGAGGACATTGTGCATGTATCAGTATTAAAAGCTGACTAGACTATAAAATAAATCTACTTTGACTCAAAAGTACCATGAACAGTCTACAGCTGATGAGATCCTGTAGAATAATGTTATACTCAGTGTTATAACCAAACAAATTATCCCAAAAAATGAATACCTGTAGAAAGAATTTCATCCAGAGAAAATTTCAAGCAGGATTGATGAATTTGTGTTGATGTTTAAAAGCTCAATATTAATGCTATCCATCATCTAATAATACAATAAAAAAATATTTTCTTAAATACATATAACCATTGAGTCACATAAATTTATATACATATGCACTCAACTGGAGTATCTACACGGATTCCTTAGGAAGAATGAACACCCAAATAAAAATTATCTGAGCTAATAGGCCTAAGTCATCGATGAAATACAAAAAGGTCAGTCTACTGATACATAATCATAAAATACAGCTCAGTCGTAACTTAAAAAATACAGTGTCCAAACCAGAAGCATACCAAGAAGATAATATTTAGGTCATGGAATACTTCACCAACTGAAAATACTTTTTCAAGAATATGTCAGACATAAAAATGTCCCTTTGCATCTCATATCTTACTAATATACCACAAATCCCAACACTTACCTTCTTCCCTGTAAAATTAAAAACATTTTTACAGATGTACCGGAGACAGATTTTGTTGTTCTTTGCTCTGATCATTTTGAACAATGTTATCTCCAATGGGTTGGTCCTGTTGAAGTTGGTGCTGTTGCTGTGTTTGCAGTTGTTCCTGCGCATGCACTGCTTTAGTGTGGTACACCAGATTGCCACGTTTGTTGAACACCTTCCCACACAACGAGCAGGAGAAGGATTTGTCTTCGCAGTGGGTCTTCTTGTGGGAATTCAGGTACCAGTGATAATGAAAGCTCTTACCGCATACTTCACAGGTGAAGGGCTTGTGTTCACTATGTGATTTCAGGTGTTTCTGCAGCATTGCCTTGTCACTGTAACTCTTGGTGCATATTCCACATGCGTGAGGACGATCTCCAGTGTGAGTTCGCTGATGCTTGATAAGGTCTGCTCTGCGACCAAATTCTCTCCCACATTCCTCACAGGGGAATCTCTCTCCACTGTGGACCTAAAATCACAAACAAAATTTGTTTCTGAAATTGTGTATATACCTGTGATTTAAAACTAAATCATTATGTCAAGTTAATCCATGAGGAATCAAAATTTTATGTGGATACTCATTTGAATTTATTTCATAATACATTATCCATATCACTACACTTGTGGCAGGAATATAAAGAGGAATCACTATTGCAATATAAAGCCTAGAGCATCTTCTTAAAAAATTTACTGAAAACTCGGAAATATTCTATACATAAAAATTCCAACTTCTATGAAATACAAGATATTACCCAGATATTTTGTACAAGAAATTGACATTCATGTGTTTTTTATTTAAGTATATTATGGCCTTATGGAATTTCACACACACACTATCCGACAGCGTTGGTCTACTTCGCATACGCGATCCCGCTGAGCAGTAGAGTGTAGATTCAAACCCTGTTTGGCTGGTGAGGTTTTCGGCTGGGGTTTCCTTTACCTACTCCAGACAGAATTATATCAAATTTAATTTTTAATGATCAGTAGCCCCCAATTTGAACCTAATCTTCTCTCATAAATCTGCCCATTATTTGGTGTTGGAGGAAGTCTACGAAATGGAAGTGCACGCAGAGTAGGTCGAGAATAGCACCTTCAAGTGGATGTTGAGGTTGGTTTTCCACTTGAACGACTTGCCGCACGCGTCGCATGTGTAGGGTGTGTCCTGCGAGTGCACGCGCCGGTGATCAGTAAGATGCGAGCGCACGCGGAAGCTGCGTCCACACACGTGGCACGCGAAGGGACGCTCTCCCGAGTGCGTGCGCGCGTGCGACTCCAGGTTGCGCTTGTCGCCGAAAGCCTTGCCGCAAGTCGTGCACGCGAACGGTCTCTCTCCCGTATGCGTACGTCGGTGGCGTTCCAACTTGCCGCGTACGCTGAACGCCTTGCTACAATACTCGCACGCGAACAAACCTGTGTGAATACGCTGATGAAGGGTCAGATCCCACTTCAGAACGAACCTGAAAAAAAAAGAGGACATGCACTGAGCTTTCTTTTGACACATCAATAAGCGTATCACAAATAATTTCCCTGATAGCAATATATGGTGGCAGAAACCCGTACCTTAATTGTACAAGGGTATACCCATTTTTATGACTTACATATACCCATTTTTATCGAATTGTACAACAATTCGATGAGGTTATACTAAGGTTACAAGTTAACGCAAAATTAGGTGGTTCTCATTGATTCAGTTAAGATACCCACTAAGAGGGTGTTCGCTAAGGATACCTACCGCAAGGGTGTTCACTAAGGATTCAGCTACAGAACCAGCTAAGATATCCGTAAGAATATAGAGCGGAACGATTTTTCTTTTACTGACGCAAATACGAATAGTAAATTGTGACAAGATGCAGTTCAAGTTCAGCACTAATCGCGGGGAGGTTACAGATACTCCGAACACTCCTAGAGGTGTCATTAAGCTAATGGGTGGAGGTCTCAATGATGTTTCAGCTTATGTTAAGTTGAATAGAAATAATGCAAGACTGTAGAACCGTCTGGAAATTTATTTTCCAATATCTTCTTAACAAATTGTCATAACAATTCATTCATGCACTTTCATTACAATTTCAATTAAACTGTACATCACAAATAATTCAGTTGTACAGGACATTACTTTATCCTATTTTTATTGATTAACTTTTTCTCACCTTTTGCCACATTGATCGCATTGATGAGGACGAATATGAGTGTGCACAGCCATATGTACATTAAGATTAGTGCGCCTCATAAAAGATTTTCCACATATATTACACGGGAATGGTTTTTCCTTTTTCAAGCTTGATGTAAGTTCTACAGCGTTTCCTTTGAACCTAAAAAATAATTATTCAATAAGTCATGTAAAATATTATAATTAAATTACAAAATATTTGGTTTCATGCACCAATAAATGACTAATTTCATCACAATAGAACAAATGGCACAGTATGAAGCAATTGTTTTTTGTTTTTTGTGGGGCTTTAGTGCTTGTCAACATTGAGGTCATTAGAGCACAATATGAAGTAATTGGGATACACAATTAAAAGAACAAAGCATCTTTCATTTCATTGTTGACCTTCAGCTCAGTCATATTTTTTGATCAGTCAGCCCTTTGTATAGCTACAAAATCTGACATTGATTCATCAAATTCAAATAGGCAAAAGAGAAAATTTGTCACAACACTGTTTAAGCACGAAATATTGAGTATCATACCATATTTCCAAGTTGTAGCTTATTGAGAAATGGGCAAAATATGGACTGAACAGTTTGATGAGGACAGACATCCCAGTGAAGTAGAATAAAAGGGTTTAATAAAAAGTAGAAAAGAGTTGTATTGAATTAAGTTATATTACTTACTGATTGTCTACGTTAACAGCTTCACTTAAAATCAATGTTTCCTGAGGAACATTTTCATCTAGCACAATTTCTGGATTAGCAGGAAAAGAAATAATCTTGCTGTCTTTATCTACTTGAAGGCATTCATCCACATTCGTAAGATCATTGTCTTCATTAGTGTCTTCAGCTCTGTCAGTTAGATAAACCTCTTTTTCTGCATTGTCATCACTGTGGTCACGTGCATAGCCCAAAACATTTGATTTAATCAAAGCAACAGGCTGTACATTTTCTGTTGAAAATGCTAAAGTGTCCTTATCTATTGTCATTGATGGTGCATCTCCAAAAACTAATGTGTGTGTCTTGTTGGTTTCATCATTGGGGTCAGACGCATAAGTCAAAGTGGGAGTTTTGTTTGATAGGCTATTATCCTGCTGATCACTGTATGTAAATCCTTTTGAGACAACAATAGGTTGTGGATCAGATGAGTATGTAATAGATGAACTCTTTGTAGCAACAGCAACTTGTGGATCAGCAGAATACGTTAAAGTGTAAGTTTTAGCCCCTCCAGCAACTGGTTGAGACTCCATTGCATATGCTAAAGTAGGAGCTTTATGATCGGTTTGGACAGTTGCAGGAAAACTAATCGTCTGAGGTTTACTCCCATCAATGGAGTAAGGCTGAGTGGAAAGTTTGGTAAGAGAATTATCTTGAGGGTCCACAGTATAAGTAATAGTATGAGTCTTTGCCACAGTAGCTTGTTGAGATTCTGGCATATCTTTGTTGTACTTTAGTTCCACCATCAGAAGTATATCTTGACATTCTTCTCGTTGTTGATTACTGAGATCTGCTTCAACCTAAATCAATAAGCCAAATAATAGATAATAAATCTCTAATTGTTCTACAACATTAAATCAAATAATTTAAGAAATAAAAAAGAATTAATTTCTTCCTCATTGTGTTTCAACTGCAATCAAAATTTTTACAATAAACAGAAGAATATCATTGCATTATCACAGGCAACTTAAATATAACAGATTGTATATTTTCAATCATACAATGAATTATTTTCCATCCTTTTCAACATTTTTAACATAGCCTAAAACTTGGGATAGCATGCAATCATACACACCAGTAATTAACTACAAAATGTACAGAGAGAAGAACTTATCCCTAAAAAGTATATCCTATTATTCCAGAAAAGGTATCAAATTCAAATTTTATTTTTCAAAACCATTACAAAACAAAAAATCTCTTTTAAAAACTTACCTTGCTCAGGACTATTACACCTCCTTCATGAGACACAGTAAGTGTGTTGTTGGGACCCAGTTCTTGTGGCTTAGTAGTTTGGCTCATTAAGGGCACCACTCCTAGTGCGGATTCACTCAATTGGGTACCTTTGGAATCTTCTTCAGTCTTCTAAGAAAAATATACTTTGAAGTAATTAATACAAAAGACAACAAACAGCAAAGGGATACACAAACACACAAATTACTCCATGACTACAAACATGAGGATTTTCCCTGCAAATTACAACATGGAATAAGCTCAACAGGAAACCAAATACATATATTTAATAAATTCAACATTCATGAATGGTGGATAAAAAAAGCAAGTAAAACTTCATAATATTTAACTCCATGCTTAAAACAGCAAAAACAAACTTGGCCAAATTGATGCCAAAACATGTATTAAAAACACTCTCACATAAATTAAAACATACAAATAATTCTAAAAAAATAATATATTCTAAATAACCGATGCACATGAAGATTGTGTTCATGTCCAAATCATTATGTTTTTGTAATGTTAAATGTAATGTGTTATTAATATGAAAGTGTTTTAAATAAACATATTGGTTTGAATTTGACAATATGTGTTGGTATTATTAATCCAGTCAATATTTTATAAACATTACTCACAGCTTCTGTAAAATTCCAAAAGTCACTTATATCTCAATGTTCCAAGACAAAAAACAAAAATGTGACCTCAAATAATAACAACTTGAAAATAATTTTACAAGAGTGAACTGATTCATTACAATATACAGTGAACTGATTTATAAACTCACAAAAATATATTTACAACAGTAAACATTCCTCTGTAATCTCCTGATGACTGGGGGAAAAAAGAATTCCCTCCCTTTTTCCCAACAAGTGACTCCAATCTTGTCTATATGTGACTTAGGAGTAGGAATCGGGATGGAGAGATCGGAATCGGGATGGGTTGTTGTGAAACTTATGATACCAAACAAATTATCTTCTAGAGTAGGTGACGTAAACCCCAGCTGAAACCTCGCTTAGTGCATCCGAATACGGTTTAAACATCGATAGACTTATTAAACTCAAGAGTTCATAAATTTCGTTTTTTCATGAAAAGATTAATATTATGCCAAGTTTCAAAAATATGTATTTTGACATCCATCAAATTGCCGTTCATTACATTTTACTACCTCTCCACAGGCTAATCAAAATGTGAAGTTGGGTAAACATAAATCTGAAAGATTGAAAAAATTAATAAACAATAGGTTGCCACAAAATTTTTCTACATGCACATACACCACGTTTCTGTTTTATTAGAAAATGTAGTTTATTAATTTTTATAAATGTTAAATAATTCTAATTATCATATTATTATAAAATTGCTTGTTTTTTCCAGAGAGTAACTTAGTTCATTATCCCCAACATGGTCATACACAGTTTGTCACTGCTTTTTTGACAATAAACTTTATCATTAATGTGTTGATTCATTATTCATTATACAATAATATTAACTCCAATGAACATAGTAAAAAAAGTGATAGGTTAACTCAAACTCTTTCATCAAAAATAAAACTGACAAACCCTTTGGAAAAATTCCTGAAATACCAGGAGGTTCATGAACTACTTTGAAAACCACTGCTCTAAATTGTCACTAGCATACACTGTAGCACACACAACTGTCATTGTCATAACAGTCATAATTGTTCGTCACCATTGGCGATATTAAGTTTGTTACTCCCTGCGATTCCATTTGAAAAAATCTATTTAAGTATGAAGGTGGAGGCGATTGTGAAGCCCTCGTGGAAGGATATACGAAGAAAAAGGTTAGAGTTCTACCATAATGTTAAATGGGTCCCATACCAATACTAAAACCTATTCTAGTAAGAAATAAAACTATTCTAGTAAGAATACGTATTAAGAGAGAATAATTGATGAAAATTATGACATAATAAACAAACATAGTGTTGATTTCTTAATACTGGCTGTAACAGAGATTCACAGAAATCTCACACAGAATCTTACCTGCACTTGGCCTTGGGCTGAATCAACAGTTTTCAACCCAGGATATCTAGATTGTAAAACTGAGTCAAATTTGAATTCGGATGCAAGACACATATCGACTAATTCGACACAAACTTCTAGTTTGGTTGCACAATTATAACATATTTGCTTTGGCTTAAAATCTTCCTCTCTCACCTAAGAAAATGAAAGTCTTTTAACAATAACATACACAGAATAATGAAATAAAAGTGACATTTTTAGAAGAAACAATGTATTTGCGGATAATAATTCAAGTAGGGTCACAAGAAATGCGCCAAACATACAGCTATCGGTAGACACTTTTTAATCTTCAAATCCAGCCTTTCCTTTTCGGCGTCCTTCCCAAATATCGGTATAACCACATCACTGATATTAGCACACAGGCGACATACGTTTAGAGAAAAATTAGGACTGCTGTCACTCCACATGATTATTGGAGAGTAGCGGCATAATAGAACACAAATTACATATTTCGTGTCATTCAATTTCCTGTAAACACTGAACGCCTCCAGCAAAATGCAAGTAAATGTGCATTCGATGACTTCTATAAAAACAAGGGAGGTTGCATAAACCTCATCTCATCCTCACACTAGAACTCGAATAGTACCCGAACAGCCCCGAACCCTGTTAAACGTGTAACAATGTGTCCGACAAACAATACATATAGATTAATGCAAAGTAGATTAATCAAGCACAAATAGATTGGACAACAAAGCGATTAAAATAGAAGGTCACGATTCATTAAATATATTGATAGGAAATTGTATTGGGTCCCGTTCCCTAGCGAGTCTGTCTCTAATATCCTAACTCTAGGATCGGTCCTGGGAACTGGTACAGACATTTTTTTAAACAAAATAAAACATTTTATTGTTGATAATTACTAGACGTAATGTACAATTATTTAACTGATACAGACTGTGTATCCACAAGTCTACACATCACTAGACATAGAACAGGCTGATACATCGCTACTGATAGACCGGAAATGTTTCTCTATCATTTTACGAACCCTGCCGGTTGATTAATCCGATTTTTAACAAGCTTAAGGTGTACTTCGCTATAAATGAATACACACACAGATTGCTATGCACTTCCCAATCCTTATGACACGCCCCACCTGCCCTCGAGGTTTGTCACAGCATTTCTGGGACATTCTATATGTACCGTAAAATGGGGTCATAGGAACGGTGGGGTGAATAGGTAATAAGAAATTCATGTAATAAGAAAAAAGTTACCCTACAAAAATAATATTACTATTTTAGAGATATATTATTTTTGTCAGTTGGCTAACACGATAATTTTTGGGGAATCAAGTTTTGTTTTGTTGGCAACACTGCTTTCATTGTTACAAAAGTTAAACCGACGCCATTAGAACCACAACTTGTCGCTCGATTTGATCGCTCTATGCAAAGAAAATGACATAAAGTTTATTTTTTGCCCAGAAATTACACTCATCTCACTCAAACAATCGATGTGGCATTTTTCAGGCCTATGAAAATAGCTTGGCGTCAATTCGTTGAAGAATGGAAATAAGGGCCAGGCAGAGGTGAAACTACTATCCCCAAACAAGTTTCCATTGCTGTTGAAAAAACTGCGCGATTCTCTTGAGGAAAACGTGAAATCTGGATTCAGAAAGTGCAGCATGGTTCCTTTAGATCGCACTAAAGTTCCCAGATGTTGCCAAGCTCAGACGCTGGTACCAGTAACAGTAGAAGTCAATTAGGAATATAGTCACCATTGTAGAAGCAATTGACGATACTTACCAAAAACTGTCGCAGAACTTGATAGTTTGATGGTCCTTAGAAATTAAAGCGAACAAAAGTTAACGTCACACCTGGAAACAGTGTTAAAGAAATAGACTTAGGAGAATTATATGTGGCTGACTCTGAACAAGAGCCTTCAGGAATTCGAACAGTGACTCAAGTAAAATTGCAAGAGAACCATCACCTAAAACTAAAGACGTCAAGGTTATCCCCAGAATCAAGTTCTTCGGATGACGTATAGTGCGACCACAAACAAAACTACTTTGATTTTCTTCACATTATGCTAGTTATGCATTTTTGTAACAATACACATTTCATTCATCCTAACTGTGTGTCCTTTGCTCCCATCACAATTGCAGCTCGTTCCAATTGACCCCACAAAGGTTCGAATAGGATCAAGCGAAAAATTAAATGAACACTATGTTTTCATTTAATACTTTAGTGTTTAGGGCTTTCTAAAATTTTTGTAACTAAAGTTATCAATAGAATAAGGCAGAACCCAAATAATTATCTAGAATTTTTTAAAGTAAATATTGTTTTTTTCATTCTATGTTAAAAACTCTTCCCATTCACCCCATTTTACGGGATGTATGTTTACCCTCCCAGGGAATACCACATTAAAGTAGCACTGTCCGTGCGAGTGGAGAGGGTTTGCGAGGGTCAATGAAGTTGAGCGCCATGCCGATGGTAGCATAGCTACTGGCAGAGACTCCCAAACCGGACAGGCCTAAACATAGGCTCAAGACAAAGTGTATTCCACAACGACCTTTCTTTCTTACCCCATCCTTTGATCTCTAATTTATCCTAACCCAACCCTAAGGTGTAAGGCGATCCGTGCCGATGGGGTGCATGGCACATGGGAGATGTGTCGCAAACAAAACCCTGGGATACCGGCGACCTCCCTTGTATAATAGCCTTACCTAGGAATGCGGGGCTCTGTCTAGGTGGACATTAGACTTCCCTAGCTTCTCGTGGGAGTCTGCCAATAACAACAAAAATTTCAATATACTGGAGAGCTCCTCTGGGGCCTCCGAGGGTAAGGATGGAGAGACGTCTGAGGGGGCCTCCTCTGAGATCCACTGAAGAAGAGGAACCGCTCTGGCGCGGAGAAAAAGAGGCGGAAGAGGGCAGAGGCGGCTCGGGGGAGGATCCCCAGGGGCCTAACCCTGGGGCCCCGGCACCCTCCAGAGGGCACTCTGAACCCAGGAGTAAGGCTCCCTTTGCGGGGTCGGACTCTGGAGCTCAGAGAAGAACGAAGAAAAGGGCGGCAAACGACTCCTCTCGGGAACGACACCTGAGGAGGTGAAGCAGGCCACCAAGAGACAGAAGGTGAACTATGCCAGAATCGCCAAGTAGGAGATCAGGGTGGCTATCGTGCTTGAGGACTACCCTGAGACCCAACTTGGTGAGAAGTAGGTCGAGTTGGTGGAGATAGATGTGCGGAATGTCATCGATGGGATCCCTGTACAGGGGACCATCAAGCCTCACTTCCGAGACTGCTACCTGCTCTCTCCTTCTGCTACCTACTGTCGAAGGGAGCAGCAGTCCTGGTGTGCGCGAACGAGACCAAAACTTGGCTCTCCAGATCTGTGCCATCTATGAAGCCTTGGGAAGAAGCCAGGTTTGCAATCCGCCAGGCAGAAGGCGGTCAATGGGATAGCCAGGGCAAGGAGCGGAAAGGTGGGAATTTGCGCATGCGCGCCACGCCATCTACTAACGTCATTTCACCACAGACATGGTGTGAGAAATACTACAACCTTCTTTCATCATGACCACAGAAAAATACTGTAAAATATACTTGGGTGATTCCAAGAAAAACTTCAAACTCTTGTCCCAAGCTCTTTTTGAGTCCCTCTACTTGGTATTTTTGAAAGAGGAACAAAATAGCCTCATTGTCATACCCATAGAAATATACTACCTATTATATTTCTATGGTCATATCACCCTCAGTACAAAAAAGGACGACTTTCTTTATTAAGAAAATTGTGCTGTGCATTCCGAATTTTAGTCAATATGTAAGTCAACACGTTTCTCGCTGCGTGCTTTTAGCAAATGTTTATTCTCATTTATGATACATTATTTTCTGTGGTAAGTCCGCTTAGAGCATTCTATCTTTTAAAATACAAAAGAGAATAGTTCGAATTATATGAAAATCTCATCCCTGAAATCCATGTAAACCTTAATGTAGAGAATTAAATATTCTCCCTTGCAGAAACATTATTGAAGTGTTTCTTAAGATTGAATTATTATCCTCACCCCTGATTTAGAAGATACAGTCTAGTTCACGAACACAACTCGAATAATAAGGCTAATATTCATCGACCTGGCGTGTCAACCACTCTTTGCCAAAAAGGCCTATATCATTCAGAAATAATTTGCTATTAATTCCCTTAGCAAAAATATAAAAGATCAATAAATTGAATCTTTTCAAGTTCGCTATTATAAGCTTTCTAGTGTGCTGTTAATGTGAAATAATTGACTGATTGTAATAAAAGAAGTCAATCAGAATTTCAATTTCCCAATAAATATTGTTTTCCATGTGACTTCGGATGAAGTAAGATATGTTAATTTCTTTTATACTTTATCACGCCATTGCAATACTCTTGATACTGATTAAATTCCTTTTCTCAAGTTTCTTTTTTCGTTTTTTAACTTTTTCATTTATAATAGTTTATTTCTAACTGTACGCTACCTTAACATGTTTGTGTACATTATCTCTGTAGCCCCATCCTGACCCACATGTTTCTCCAGTTATACATTCCTAGATGCGTGAACCCCATTGCAAAATATGGCCAATAGAAATGCTTCGAAACCCGTGAATAATTTGTTATTGCTCGATACATTCATATTATGGCACCATATAATTAACTGAAAATGTGTGACGATAGAAAAAATACCTGTCATTAATAAATGCAAAGTACTTGCAAAAATAAAGCAGGTACAATGAACAAATTTTGGGCGATTCACAACTAGGTATTATCACTTAAGTTCTACCATATCCAACGGGCTTCATTTGTGTCGTTTTGGATTCGAAAGTTGCATTGTATCCAGATACCGACATTGCAATTTCATTCTGGGTACCGACGCTCGTCCCGCTAATGCTCATACATGGGTGCTGCTTGGATGGCGAAAAAGTACTTGGAACTAAATCTTGACCACAATATTCCACCACAATTGGCGCGATAATGCTTGACCCTAGACCCTGATTTCGTGGTTGTTTCACGATTGAGGCGAAGAAAATGTTAACATTTATTTCATTTTGAAAGTGTGTAAGAACAAACTTATATAACACTATGAAAACAACTTTACAACACCCCCCAGGGGACTTACATCTAGTAAGTACGTGTTTGGCAAACACGGGGCCCCGAGCTGAGTCTGGCATTACTTCCACTTACTTGTGCTAGGCTCCATCCTTTCTCCTGACATTCCTTGGTCACCTCTTGTTCTTTTCGATCCCGACGCTATGGTATCTTTCATTTTCCTCTTCCTTCTTTTTTATTTTTGTAATGATGTGTGTAATGTTTTGATATTTGAGTTGTAATACAGGAGGGGTTTTAGCGGGTATGGTTGAGTCATTCGGCGAATCCCACACGTGAGGAGTCATGTTGGCTCTCCTTAGTGTGTAACTGCAGTTTCCCTACCTGTACAGAATTTTAGGGCTCTAATGACCTAGATGTCGACGAGCCGTAAAATCTCACACAAAAAACTTAACGACAGATTTAAAGATACTTGATGTTCGTATCTCATATTCTGAAAAAATGCCTTCTAACATTAAAAACTGTATCAATAGTAGATGAATATATTTGTTTAAAGGTACAATGTGTGTTTTTCATTCGGCGTACAAGGCTACCATAGTTATAATTTGCGTAACATAACACCCGCTCTCGTTGTCGAGCCGTAAGGGCGCGGGGGGAAAGAGGAAAGTGAACGCTATTCTAGAAACACTTCTCATTCAGAGCGATGGGTTTACTAATTAGCACACACCTTCCGGGATTCCCCACCGACTACCGAAATACGACGAAGGACAATGTACGTCGAAGGGACGGTGAAGCAGTTTTCATGGAAAGTGCGACTATCCTACCCCATTAGTAGATCCAGCCGCATGAATATGAAACCATTCATTGATTGGGGATATAATCTGTTTCAAATAATGAAGAGATTGTTTCCGACTATGAATACTGCACGTAGTTTGCAGGCTGATCAGTATCTGCCGGGCAAGAGCGGGAGTTATATTGCGAGCCTTATAACAAGCGAAGTGGATTTGTGAACATGTTGTGCGAATACACTGTCACTAACTTGAAATAACATTGACCCATGTTGTGTAAATAGCGATACACAGCGTCGCTGATAGCAAGCCAGCCGTGTATTTTGGATTAAAAAAACGATGTACGACGGTCTTATATCCGAGTATGATCTCATGATTCCTATTTTCTTTTAATACATGGATTCCAAATGTTACACTGTGTACAATGCAAAGCGCTCAGTAACTAAAATTCCACTTGAGGTTTTCCACTGTCACTTCATTCGGGTTTCTTTATCAAGTTTTCTAATTGAAGTTTCGATCATTATGGAATTCGCCGCAAATATTTTAATCCCTTGAAGAGAGTTTCATTTCAATTTAAAATTTTACACTGAATATTACTCTTATTCAGATTGTAATTTATAAACCTACGTTATACCTGTCTCATAATCAGCTATTATGGCTCATGTGGTAGCGTGTTATCGCCCCGAAGCAAAGTGGCTAATATCTGATGGCGAGAGACTAAACTAATATTTTCTGGGCTAGCTGGTTCTCTTTCTCTCTCACATCTCAGTTGGGAAGTGAAGCTAGAGGTGTTTGGTCGTTCAGTGGTGCTGTTAGTCTTGTTTGTATACGTAACTTGAAACAATGTGGAATTGCTCTGTTCCTGAATGTTAAAGGCGAAGTAAGTTCTGACTTCCCAGAAATCCTAATGTGCGAAATTTGTGGAGAAATGAATGTAAGGTTAACAAACAAGTGATTGAGAACATGAACATACTTTTGTTATCATTTCAGAGAATTCTGTGATCTAATGTCCCAGCTCTTGACCCCTCTCATCCCTGTATCACAGGATGGGTGTTTTCGTTTAAGATCTGCATTACGTCCAAGATAGTTGTACATTCCATTCTTTCCGTTATTATACTACGGACGCTCAAGACTCGCCGTTAATCACGGCAGATGGCGCCTAACTGATCTACGCAGGAGAGCTGTGTAAGGCCAGACCTTGGGCGCACTGTCCCTAATCGAAAATACATGGAGCTCAATTTTGTGATGTTTGTGATACGGGGTATGCAAACTCTTCGACTTCGAGTAAATTATCTTTTTAAATTAGTGACGAACCAAGGTTTTCTCTAAAATCCCCTAAAATTCATGACAAAACCACACTTTCTCCGCTCTACCACGGTCACTAAACCTCATAGAAATATCAGCTTACAATCCGCTCCCATTCCGGACACGTCCTTCTCAACCTTCCACTCAGGAGTCAACTCTTCTTTCTCACGGTCGTGTTTACATAACTTTTAGGCGACATCAATAATATTTCTCATTCATCCAAATACATTAAAACATTTTTAGTACTCCCTCGAGTAAGTACTCTCTCATTTATAGGTAACCTAGTAAGCATAAAATAGTAAGTTAAATATTCAAGAATCAAGAGATTCAAGATATGTTTGATAGTACATCACATACAAATATATTATTCTTCAGTGTTCTTTTTCCATATAATGCATTTTACATAACATCATGTTTTATTATTAAAAATAAGCATCTTTTCACAAAAATGTAGAAATATAAGTATTTTTTTGAATTAACAGTCACCACTTTGCGAAACTGTAAATGAAAAATGTTTATTCGATGTACAACATACAGTTCTGATTAGTGAAATCTTCAGAGAAATGCGTCGTATATGAATTACTCGTATTCATAAAAAATTCTTGCTTGTAACATGTTGAAATAATACCTTTGACACAGTAATTGATGACCTGTAACATAAAAAAAAGTTTATTGTTTATACAATTCATTTAACTCCACAAAATGTGAGGAAAAAAGATAGTGTTATTTTTATGCAAAATGAAAAAAAATCAATGTATTTGAATTTGCCCAGAACTTAAACCTGTTGACAGAATTTCACATGAAATATACCTATTCAATGCAGAATTTAACAAAATTTAATAAACGTAACAAGTTTTTCTTAAAAATTGGTATTTTTTGTGGGGCTTTAAGGCTCGTCAACATCGTCATTAGAGCCCATGCAAGTAGGGAAAAATGCAGTTTCGCACCATAGAGAAGAGCCGTAATGACTCTTCCCCGTGTGTGGGACTCGCCGAATATCTCGACCATACCCACTAAAAAACCCTCCTGAAATCAACAAATATCTAAATAGAAAGACGAAAGAAAAGAAAACAGAAAACCAATACACTATTTCGCAAAAAAGGAAAACAATTTTTTAAATACTATATTTTCGAATTACAGAAACGAACGATGAAAACGAAGACATTAAAGATGTAAAGGGAATGTAAATTCTAAACCCTCCCGAGAACTTATGGGAGGAGCCCCGATCTACTCATAAAATTCAATAGTTTATTAACATTAACCGTTTCATTTCCGAGAATGGTTGGTAAATCTGCAGCCAGACCAATTTGTCTCCGTATANTATCTTCTGCAATCAGTTAGTAGGTGACGCACTGTCAGAGAACAGTGAGATTCCTCACAAAAAGGTTCATCATCAAGTAGTAAGAGATACATACCTATGAGTGAGAGGACAATGTCCTATGCGCAAGCGGGTCAGCAAGACCTCGTCACGCCGGGCTGGCCTACAGGAACTGCTCCATAACTTAACAGAAGATTTGATAAGTCGGAGCTTATTCCTTTCAACAGCTAACCACTCATTGCTCCATTCACTGAGAATCCTTATCTTGATGGAATTTATGAGATCTCGTTTCGGAATCGTGGAGAAATCCACGCGAGTCTTAAGGCATGCCGACTTTGCGGAAACGTCTGCTTCCTCATTTCCTCTGATACCACGTGTCCGGGAACCCAGCAAAACATTATATTCTTTCCATCACTTTGCAGTGAGAAAAGTACATCCTGGGTGTTCCGGATCAGCTTATCAGCTGGATACATTTTCTGGATTGCCTGGAGGGCACTCAGCGAATCAGAACAAATCAGGAAATGTGACCCGCGGGAGCACTTTGTAGTTCGCAATGCTCTTAATATGGCGCAGCACTCAGCAATGTAAACACTGCACAAGTCGCCTAGACGGTAGCCACTGGTCTCAGGGGGATATACCATGGAGCAGCCGACACCATCATCCTGCTTTGACCCGTCGGTAAACACAGGGATACGGACCCGGTGTTTGTAGAGGATTAGCTGAAAGTATACCCTCAACATCGGAGCTGGAGTGTTCTTCTTGTCATGATGCAGAAGATCGAAAATAATNNNNATCTTCGGCTTGTGCAAAGCCCAAGGGCAAGGCTTACTAAAACCTTGATGTAAGACATTAGGTGTGCGTATATTTAAGGTTTCAAAAAATTGTTTGGAGCGATATCCAAAAGGTTTGGTTGCTCTTAGTCTGTTGTTGTAGAAACGGATGAAAGCGGATGGATAAAAAACCGAGTTGTGCACCAGATTGTCGGGTAAAGTTTGCAAGTGGCAAAAGTGCAGTGGCATGAGGATTTGCCGCCGGAGGTAAAGAGATGGTTCGCCACTCTCGACATACAAACTCGGAATGGGACTAGTGCGGTATGCTCCCGTAACTAGTCGAATTCCGGCATGGTGGACACTATCCAACTTCTTTAAATAGCTTGCACGAGCAGAGCTATATACAACGCAGCCATAATCGAGCCGAGATCTTATGAATGCTCGATAAAACTGGTGCAGGGAGTAGCGATCAGCGCCCCATTCCCTGCTACTGAGGCACTTCAATAAATTCAGAGATTTTAATGTTCTTGCTCTTAGGTCTGTTAGATGTTCAATCCAATTCAATCTCTGATCAAAAATCAGACCTAGGAATTTCACAAAAGGATAGAATTTGAGAACGTTGTTTCCCAGGGCGAGGTGAGGTTCTGCCAGAAGGCTTGGTCTCCTACTGAAAAGAACACAGCGTGTTTTCTCAGCAGAGAAACGAAAACCTGTCGTTTTCGACCAGTGGTATAATCTATTCAGGACGAGTTGGATTTGTCGCTCCGCACCTGTGACACTCTGTGATGAACAAAAGATAGCAAAGTCATCGACAAAAAGAGAGTGTAAAACAGGATTCTTTACAGCAGACGTTATGCTGTTTATGGCCACTGCAAATAAGGTCACACTCAAGACTGAGCCCTGAGGAACACCGTTCTCTTGAAGAAGGAGATCCGAGGTGTCTCTTCCAATTCTATAGCGGAAGGAACGTTGATCCAAAAAGGACATGAGCATCAGAGGAAGACGTCCTCTAAATCCCCAGGCATAGAGTTGTTGTAAAATGCCATGACGCCAAGTAGTATCGTAAGCCTTCTCGATGTCAAAGAATATTCCGATGAGATGTTGTCTTCGGACGAAAGCATCTTGAATTGCTGATTCCAGGAGAAGTAAGTTGTCCAGGGTGGAATGGAACTTCCTGAAACCACACTGAGATCGACTCAGCAAGTCATGCCGTTCAAGATACCAGACGAGACGTCGGTTGATAATTCTCTCCAGAGTTTTACCAACACAACTCGTCAAGGCAATGCTTCGATAACTACTAAAATTCGTTTTGTCCTTACCTGGTCCAGGGAGGACTTAATAAAGGGATAAGCTTTGCTTCCTTCCACGAATTAGGGAATACTCCCTCGGACCATGAAAGATTAAAGATATCCAGAAGGTATTCTTTCGACTCGAGACTGAGTT